>CAWUFW010014324.1:0-420121 GCA_963921515.1 Calotriton arnoldi
AGCATCTTCTGAATCTGGCCAATCCATGGAATAGCAGCACCAAAACACGCCCACAGCATCCTTCAAATCTTCAACTTCATGACATACATTATTTTGCAACATTGTTGTGGGTGACCAACTGATTTTCCAGCAACCGACTCGTTCGAATATTCAAAAACGCGTCCGTTGCCAGGCAAGCCCATTGTCAATGGGTGCGCACCGATCGGTCCATTGCTGTTCAACGCGCACAGGGGTACAACGCGTACCCGCACACATTGAAAGCAATGGGCCGGCCGGAGGCACCGATCGGTCCATTGCTGTTCAACGCGCACAGGGGTACAACGCGTACCCGCACACATTGAATGCAATGGGCCGGCCGGAGGCACCGATCGGTCCATTGCTGTTCAACGCGCACAGGGGTACAACGCGTACCCGCACACATTGAAAGCAATGGGCCGGCCGGAGGCACCGATCGGTCCATTGCTGTTCAACGCGCACAGGGGTACAACGCGTACCCGCACACATTGAATGCAATGGGCCGGCCGGAGGCACCGATCGGTCCATTGCAGTACAACGCGCACAGGGGTACAACGCGTACCCGCACACATTGAATGCAATGGGCCGGCCGGAGGCACCGATCGGTCCATTGCAGTACAACGCGCACAGGGGTACAACGCGTACCCGCACACATTGAATGCAATGGGCCGGCCGGAGGCACCGATCGGTCCATTGCAGTACAACGCGCACAGGGGTACAACGCGTACCCGCACACATTGAATGCAATGGGCCGGCCGGAGGCACCGATCGGTCCATTGCAGTACAACGCGCACAGGGGTACAACGCGTACCCGCACACATTGAATGCAATGGGCCGGCCGGAGGCACCGATCGGTCCATTGCTGTTCAACGCGCACAGGGGTACAACGCGTACCCGCACACATTGAATGCAATGGGCCGGCCGGAGGCACCGATCGGTCCATTGCAGTACAACGCGCACAGGGGTACAACGCGTACCCGCACACATTGAATGCAATGGGCCGGCCGGAGGCACCGATCGGTCCATTGCTGTTCAACGCGCACAGGGGTACAACGCGCACCCGACACATTGAATGCAATGGGCCGGCCGGAGGCACCGATCGGTCCATTGCTGTTCAACGCGCACAGGGGTACAACGCGTACCCGCACACATTGAATGCAATGGGCCGGCCGGAGGCACCGATCGGTCCATTGCTGTTCAACGCGCACAGGGGTACAACGCTGCACCCGCACACATTGAAAGCAATGGGCCGGCCGGAGGCACCGATCGGTCCATTGCTGTTCAACGCGCACAGGGGTACAACGCGTACCCGCACACATTGAATGCAATGGGCCGGCCGGAGGCACCGATCGGTCCATTGCAGTACAACGCATCACTGTACATGTGACTGGCATATGTCAGCATGCCTGTCTCAGATGGACATATGCCAGCCACAGATAGCTCCCAGGGAGTGAGGGGCACACCTACATCACGACAGCCTGTCCAAACCTTATCATAAGGCATGTAAGGCTGCATTTCCTATTGTGTGTATGTTGGTGTACATGTTGTCCTGTGGGTGTCACCTGTGGGCAGCCACCCCCAGGCTGTGCACGTGTTCATGGGGACAGGATCATGGGTGTTACGTGTACGTGACCACTGTGATGTGCAACTGTTCATATCTGTGCATGTGCCATGGTCACATTTCACAGTGGTGTTTGTGTATGTCATGTCACATACCCCGTGAGTCCCATGTGGGACGGTATGTTTGAGCCAGGGTGTCCCAGTGGCACAATAGTGATGGCCCTCCACAGTCTTTGTGCATGTAGTGTTTACAATGTCTCTGATTTCATGTGCACAATGGGAGACAGTCTCCACATCCACGTTGTGTGTGCATGGACTCTGATGTTGTGCGTGTGTGTCACAGACGTCCATGGCTCTCCTGCCATGGCAAGTGTGGCCACTACCTGTGGGGGTCATGTTTGTTTTGTTGTGGTGTACACATGATACTCCAGGTGATGCCAGTGTCCATGTGGCATTACAGGGTCCCTGGGAATGTGCCTGTCGTTGAGCTGTGGTGCCTGGGGCACATCTGTCCTCACATGTCACTGGGGGTGACTGTGACACAGCATCATGATATCCAATGGGCCAAACAGGGACAAATTGATGCCACCTGTAGGACCGTGTTGACAGATGTTGGCCATGTATGTACCATAAATGTCGTTCCGGTACTGCACACTTCATGTAGTTGTGCCTCATGATGATGTATGTTGGGATCTTGAGTGTGTTCAATGCCGCATATGTGGGGTGACTGACGATCTTGCTTACTTCTCCTCTGCACTGCAGGGCTCCTGCTGTCCATCGGCCATTCCCAGACCTGGCAACGATGGTGGAACGGGACAGCATCCGACGGTACCGCTTCACCAGGCAGCTGATTGAGGATTTGGCAGTGCAGTTGTCCCCACATTTGCAGCCTGGCCGGCCGTATCCTACAGCGCTGACCCCCAAGGTGAAGGTGATGGCAGCCCTACACTTCTTTGCCACCGGTACCTTCCAACATACTGTGGCGTCTGCTGGTGGGATGTCACAGACCATGTTCAGCCGTGTGCTCCGCGATGTTTTGGCGGCAATGTTGCTCTTCCTGAACCGGTACATCTATTTCCCTAGACTGCGACGACTCACTGACGTGAAGAGTGACTTTTATGCCCTGGGGAGGATGCCGCATGTCATTGGCTCCATTGATGGGACACATGTGGCTTTGGTACCACCACAGGCCCAGGAGCAGGCCTACAGGAACCGCAAGCACTACCACTCGGTCAATGCACTGGTGGTGTGTCTTGCAGACATGACCATCACACACGTGTGTGCCCGTTTCCCTGGTTCAGCACACGATGCCTTTGTGATGAGGAGTAGTCGCATCCCCAGGTTGATGGCACAGATGCAGAACCAGCGTGCCTGGCTTGTCGGTGTGTACTGACTTTGTGCCATTGTGTGTGATCTGATCTGTAGTATTCCGCCCACTTTTCCAAGTCAGCTGATGTGCACTTGTCTGTCCGTAGGTGACTCGGGATACCCCAACATGCCGTGGTTGCTGACACCCCTCAGGAACCCTGTGACACCTGCCCAGATGCGCTACAATGAGGCACATGGTCGGACCAGGAGAGTGATTGAGCGGACCTTTGGTCTCCTGAAGAGCCGCTTCCGCTGCCTGGACAAGACCGGAGGGTCCCTCCCATATGCCCCTGCGAAAGTGTGCAAGATTATCATCGTCTGCTGCATGCTCCACAACCTGGCAGTGCGGAAGGAGTTGCCTCTCATCCAGGATGACGATGACCAACATCCGCCACCTGTGGAGGATCCTGGCCTGGACCACGATGCCAGTGACGATGATGATGATGATGATGGTGATGGTGATGTCCGCACACAGCTCATCACCAACTTCTTTAGCTGAATGTGAGTATCCTGAGGTGTCATGTGAATGATGTGAGTTGGCATGATGTGTGGGTGGTGCTCTGGTGCTGTTGGAGTGTGTCCATGGGCTACTTGACAGGATGTGTGTTGCGATGTGTGGTGACAGGTGGGCTGTACTTCCCAACAGTGTTGACATGCTAACTTGGTTCTGGGTGGGTATCTTGTAACATGTATTGTGCATGAGTTTTGCTGTTCTGTCCTGTACTGCATTGCTTTTGACTGTGTGTCATTTCTGTCCTTCACAGGGTACTTTCAGATTCGTTTGGTCAACTGTGTCCACCGACGACGTGATTGCACATCCAGGCTGGTAGCTGTTGTGTCCCTACAGGTGATGTGCGCCACACCCATGGACTTCCTTCAGTCTACAGTTGTTGACTGTGTGCCCGCTGCCAGGTGGGATTACCTTGCATCTGTAGTGGTTACAGCATGTTGCAACTGTGTAATAAACCTGTGCTTCACTTTGTGATGTGCGTTGTCTGTGGTCACACATTTGACTGCCATTTGCTTACTGCACCTGTGGGCTACTTGACTACAACTGGGAATGGGTGTGGTGTCTGTGCATTGCACCGTCTTCCCTGGCAACATCAGTGTAGGCAATGAGTCAGATGGCCTAGGTGTGTATGTGTTGTGTAGCCCTGGTGGTGTGTCTCCCTCATATGTGTCACGTTGCCTGTACTCACATGCCTGTGTTGTCCTTGCTGTTGCAGTTCGCATACACTGTGTAATTTTGCAGTTCATCATCCCCATAACAGCACCCACGTTGGAATCACGACAGAGGCAAGTATGGTGTATTAGTGTGTTTATTGTGATAATAGTGCATAGGATGGATTGTGCTGTACATGAATCTTGCAATCCCAAGTTCCTAGATGAATAGAAAGTCCAGGTAGACAGGATCCCCAGTATCGGGGCCACTGTTGTCTGACACATTGTTCCAACTTATACTCCCCATGCAATGTGTGGGAGTAGTGTTGCCATCAACAGGGTGAACAGTCTGTGCACAAAGGCGAAAATCCAGAACAGGTTCAGGCTTCCTGGGAGTTGCGCTTGGCCATCAGCCTCTCACTTTCCCCTCCTCGGACGACCCCTCTTCTTGGGGGGGCCCTCAAGTGCAGGCTGCTGCGGTGCAGGGGACTCTCCGCCAGAGTCCTCCTCCCTCCCTGTGGCAGTTGCAGTTTGTTCGGTACCAGATGTTGTTGGCACACAGGGAGGTGTGGACTGGTTGCTGTTCATCTGGCGGAGGCATTGTAAAATGTCCCTGTGCACCGCCGTCATCTCATGTAGTACATCCCACTTGGACTCCACGCGGGTCATGTGGGAGTCCACACGTGACATGTGGGAGTCCACACGTGACATGTGTGACTCCACTTGGGACATGTGGGAGTCCAAGCGGGCATGATGGGCAGCCTGCTGCTGTTTAATGTCTCTGAGGAGCCCCACTACCTGGCTGAGCTCTCCGGTGCTGGACTGGTACGCATCAGCTATGCGTACCAGTTGTGGGTCTTCATGCACACCAGCAACGTCTGCAAGCAGCGACCTCTGTCTCCCACCCCTCCCACCACCCCTGCTGACATGTGCAGTGTGTGCAGTTGCACGCACAGATAACCCTGGTCCACCTTGGGGGTTGGTGGTGGTGGTGGTGTCCATGGCCCCAGGTTGGTCCAGGGTCACTGCGCTGGTGTTGTTCCTTATTCTGTCCATGTCGGCAGGGATGGTATTCGTGGTGACAGTCGTTGGAGGGGTGGGTGCAGGGGGTGCAGCTGGTGGACCTGCTGGTGCTGCAGCTGGTGGTCCTGCTGGTGCAGCATGTTGACTTGCACCGGATGTGCCAGGTTGTTCTTCATCGTCCGAGGAGGACAGAGGCTGTACGACGCCAGTGAGCTCGGCATCCTCTTGAGCCTGGGACTGGGACTCCTCAGCGTCTGCTGCTGTGTCCCTATCATCACCTGTTTTTGGGAGACACAAACAATGTATGTCATGTTTCTGCAGGCATCAGTGGTTGACACACCTGACAGTTGTGACTGTGCCTCGGGGTGCGGGCCTGTACATTGTATTGTCCTAAGTCGTCACAGTCAGGGGTTGATATTGGTGTGGCACATTGTCCTGCATTATTTGGGCATTTCTATGTATTCTCTGGGGTGTGAACATGGTCTGCATTGATTGTGTTTGGTTGACAGCCAGACCTCCTTCCCACCCACCCACCCACCCAGTCAGTTATCCCACCATGGAACGTGCTTGCATTGCAGGGAGTGTAAGTTGTCTCTCAGGATGTCAGTCAGTGGTGTCCTGCTGTTTGTTGGTGCACAGTTGGCAGCAGGGCCTTGTGCTCCCCACAGCAGTAGCCAGTGTCAGCCATCTTGTGAGTCCTTCTCCACTCCCTGTGATGTGAGCATGGTTCAGGGTGGTGTTGATGGGACAGTTGTGGGGGTGAGCTATGTCTGTGACTACGTATCCCATCATGCTATTGCCTCCACCCCCTTCCCAGCATGCCCATGCTTCCTTCCTTTTGACTCTGCTTCCCTGTGGGGTGGGCTGGCTGTGCTGACAGGATGGCTGGGAGTGTTGTCCTGGCAGTTGTTTGGCTAAGAGTCCCAAGAGTGTCCCTGTGCTTCACACAACATAACCCAGGGTGGTGGTGCTTTGTGGGATCTTGTGTTAGGATGGAGGGCATTGCATTCTACCAGGTGGGTACTGTGGAGTTTGTGTTGGGGGGTGTGAGGGGAGGTGCTGGTGACTATAGTCAGTGCTGCAAGTCCCCCTTCCCACCCAGCCAGCCAGATAGCCCACCATGGAACGTGCTTGCATTGCAGGGAGTGGAAGTTGTCTCTCAGGATGTCAGTCAGTGGTGTCCTGCTGTTTGTTGGTGCACAGTTGGCAGCAGGGCCTTGTGCTCCCCACAGCAGTAGCCAGTGTCAGCCATCTTGTGAGTCCTTCTCCACTCCCTGTGATGTGAGCATGGTTCAGGGTGGTGTTGATGGGACAGTTGTGGGGGTGAGCTATGTCTGTGACTACGACTCCCATCATGCTATTGCCTCCACCCCCTTCCCAGCATGCCCATGCTTCCTTCCTTTTGACTCTGCTTCCCTGTGGGGTGGGCTGGCTGTGCTGACAGGATGGCTGGGAGTGTTGTCCTGGCAGTTGTTTGGCTAAGAGTCCCAAGAGTGTCCCTGTGCTTCACACAACATAACCCAGGGTGGTGGTGCTTTGTGGGATATTGTGTTAGGATGGAGGGCATTGCATTCTACCAGGTGGGTACTGTGGAGTTTGTGTTGGGGGGTGTGAGGGGAGGTGCTGGTGACTATAGTCAGTGCTGCAAGTCCCCCTTCCCACCCAGCCAGCCAGATAGCCCACCATGGAACGTGCTTGCATTGCAGGGAGTGTAAGTTGTCTCTCAGGATGTCAGTCAGTGGTGTCCTGCTGTTTGTTGGTGCACAGTTGGCAGCAGGGCCTTGTGCTCCCCACAGCAGTAGCCAGTGTCAGCCATCTTGTGAGTCCTTCTCCACTCCCTGTGATGTGAGCATGGTTCAGGGTGGTGTTGATGGGACAGTTGTGGGGGTGAGCTATGTCTGTGACTACGACTCCCATCATGCTATTGCCTCCACCCCCTTCCCAGCATGCCCATGCTTCCTTCCTTTTGACTCTGCTTCCCTGTGGGGTGGGCTGGCTGTGCTGACAGGATGGCTGGGAGTGTTGTCCTGGCAGTTGTTTGGCTAAGAGTCCCAAGAGTGTCCCTGTGCTTCACACAACATAACCCAGGGTGGTGGTGCTTTGTGGGATATTGTGTTAGGATGGAGGGCATTGCATTCTACCAGGTGGGTACTGTGGAGTTTGTGTTGGGGGGTGTGAGGGGAGGTGCTGGTGACTATAGTCAGTGCTGCAAGTCCCCCTTCCCACCCAGCCAGCCAGATAGCCCACCATGGAACGTGCTTGCATTGCAGGGAGTGTAAGTTGTCTCTCAGGATGTCAGTCAGTGGTGTCCTGCTGTTTGTTGGTGCACAGTTGGCAGCAGGGCCTTGTGCTCCCCACAGCAGTAGCCAGTGTCAGCCATCTTGTGAGTCCTTCTCCACTCCCTGTGATGTGAGCATGGTTCAGGGTGGTGTTGATGGGACAGTTGTGGGGGGGCAATATGTGTGACTGCGACTCCCATGATGCTATTGGCTACACTGACTTGGCCAGCATACACAGAATTCCTTCCTTTGAGTGGTCTTCACTGTGTGTTGGTGTTGTTGTGGTGGCTACATGTGTGGATGTGTGTGTTAGTTCTATTTGTGCCACTGCCTAGCTGTAGTTGTGGTTGTGTTTGTACATGTGTTGGCACAGTTGGATGTGACTTTTTTGATGGCATGTGTTGTGTTTATCTGACTGACATACACATTTTGGGATGATTCTGTTCTAGTTGCTGTGTAATTGCTATGTGTGCATGGTTTGACTCTCCCTTGACAGTGATGTGTGTGTTTTGTGGCAGTTTATTGTGTACATTTGTTGTGTACTCACCAGGCTCTGGGATGTTCTCTAGTCCATATACGCTCACTGGCGGAAGGATGGCCCGCACCTTCTCCTCCCAGGGCCTGAGGTATATTGGCTTGGCAGGAGGGCCACTGCCGGTATGTTGGCTGTTGATGTAGTCTATCTTCAGCAGGTCCCGTACCCTCCTGCGCACGTCATACCACCTGTTCTGGATGTCCGTCTTTGTGCGCCGACATGGTGATTGGGCGTTCACCCTGTTGATGATCCTCTCCCACATCTTGGTTTTCTGCGACATGGGGGTCTGTTGGACCAGAGTGCCAAACAGCTGTGGCTCCACCCTGAGGATCTCGTCTACCAGGACTTCCAATTCACAATCTAGGAACTTGGGATTCTTCTTGGGGGCATGGTGATGGGTGGTGATGGTGAGTGATGTGTGTGTTGGTGTGCAGGTGAGGGTGTGTGAGTGTGTGTTTTGCTGGGTGTATGTGAGGTAGGTATTTGTTGGTGTGCTGATGGTGTGTGGCTTGTGTGAGGGATGAGCTGTGGGTGTGTGGTTGCTTTCTCTTGGGTGCTGGCAGTGAAATGGCATTTGCAAAGGCTCATGGTAGTGATTTGTGTCCTTTATATAGGTGGAGTTGTGGGTGTGTCTTTGTTCTCTGTCCCCACCCCCCCCAGTGTTTATTGGCTTGGTAATTGCTTGTTTGGCCTTTTTTTGGTTGATTTTTCCTTTGTGCTGTTTGTGTATGTTGGAAACGTTCTTGTGACCGAGTCGGACCCTGCATTGGTCTCGTACGGTGTTTTCCGTTTCGTCCACGCTGTGTTTGTGCAGTTTTGTATGCTGCGTACGCGTCGGTCGCGGTGTATTGTGTTGCTTCGGCTCGGTTTTGTATGCGTGTCGGTCGTACGGCTTGTCCTCCGTCCGACTCGGTCGTGTTTTTCGCGCCTTGCATCGTACTTTGCGGGTTGGAGTTGGCGGGTACGATTCGGTCGGATTTGTTCCGGGTGCGTGTCGGTCGGTTGGATTCGCGTGTTTTTCCGGCCGGATTGCTATTTTCCGAGCGGCTCGGTCGGTCGGCTTGGTTTCCTGACGTGTCGGTCGGATTTATCGCGGCTTGCATCGTACTTGGCGTGTCGGGCGCCACTGGTACGTGTCGGTCGGTATTTTTTCCGGATCCGAGTCGGTCGGTGCTTTTTCCGGCCCGAATCGGAATCGACCCCTCTGTGTTTTTACTTTATTAATGTAAAGTGAAACACCAAAATTGAATTACTGAAGTGCATTCACTGTAGAAACTAGAGATTTATGAACATGTGTGCTTTAATGTTTAGCTTAAAATGAAGTCTTGTAGTTCTCATTCACATTTACACTTGTATCTTTAGATATACTGCATTTATTGAAAGCACATTGCATATGTAATCATGAATTGATATATTTACTCTTTACATTTATTCTGATATAGTGTGTGCACATATAGTCATGTATTCGAAATGCACGTTAAAATGATTAGCTAAAGTTAGCTTGACTAGGCCTTTATTTCTTAACATGAAATGTATTTTTCCTTGCCCTGCTTCTTCTTTTCCTTTGTAGGTGAGTTTTTGTGATTTCATAGTTAGAGAAAGGAGTAATGTATTGGAGATAGTGAGGCTTGAAAAGAGAATTCTTGGCAAGAACGGGACGATAATGACCAGAAAAAGCCTCCCACTCATTGCATTTCAGGAACGAGGATGCCCAAGGTTAACTTGGTCATTCAATCTCTGTGGAATTGGAAAATCAATGGATGTTGCAGCTGTAAACTATGAGAAAGAAGAATAATTGAAGTTTCTTGTGACGTGTTAAGAGATAGGGATTCTCTTGGATCTTTCTGATTTTAATTGATGTTCACATCGGTAGACTTAAGAACAGATCCCTTTTTGACTTTGAGAGGTACAGACTTCCCTGCTTCCTTTTGTCCTTACAGGTGTGTAACTTCATGCTAAACACTGATTTCCCTTTCCAGAAGACTTCTACTGGAGTCTTCACTATCCTGACTCCTTCCTTCTTTCATTCCCGAATCCTTTGAGGCCCTAGTCTGAACCATTCTAATTTTAGCTTAGAACCTGGATTAGATGACCTCCAAATCTGTTCATGTTTGAAGAGAAAATTGGAGTTTCTTTAAGGAATGCCAATTTTGGTTTCTTAGTATCTGTATTGCTGTGACTGCATTCTTTGTATACCTTATGCGACTGGGACTGAACCTATTGTCGATTTCAGCTTGCCGGTTATGATTTTGTATCTTTATAATGTGTTCTTGACATGCACCTATCTTGAAATGAGTAATACATTGTATAAAACTACTAAACTTTATTTACTGATTCCTGTTCCTCATTGGGTGGCCAAATGAGCAACATGAAAAGTTAAATTATAAATGTGTTTTTAACTCCCTTGCCTCTCACTCAGCCAAAAAAGATCCATTGGATGAAGACTAACCTCTGCTTCCATGCACGTCCTCAGAAGGTAGCTTTCCGAATGGTTAGTTACTGAAGCAGGAACTTAGAGTGTCCCATTCTAAACTCGCCCAAACCTAGTCCAACCCCCTAAAGCTCATGGTTTGATTTGGAGGCTTGATGGAGTTACAGCAGTATGGGAGAGAGTTGTAACAGTGGAGGAGTGAGTATTAATAGGGTCGCGTGTTGGAATTGCTTATGTGCAGCTTGCGGTGTTTTGCGGTCCGGTTTGATTCCCCGCTGGTCAAGGTTTCATTTGAGTATGTGTCAGAGTAGGTCAAAAAGTGTCACTCCGGACCGTTTCTTGTGTGATTGAGTACTTTAATTTCTTTAACTGACAAAGTTATCTGCTGAAATCGCTTTGGGTTTTGCTCTGCATGCTTAGTGTTGAGAAGAGTGTGTTCATGAAAAAATGTAAGGGATGGTGAGAATTGCGAGGAGTGAGATTGATGTCACTGTGTGCCATGCTGGGACTGGTCAGTTGGTGCTGAGACACGCTGTTATTGGTTGTGTACATCATAGAGTGTAGCCTTGTTATTGGTTTTTGCTGCTGAACTAATATTGTGAGGAAAGAGTTATTTCCTGGTTCGGAACGGATTTCAAAATGCAATTGTTGACAACATTGTTGAAAAATGAAATGTTTTACGGCCATACGAGATCTAATTAGGGGAGATGTGAAAATGCCTGTTCAGGAGGGAGAAGATGCACCACCCGAAGATATTCCAGGTCATTATATGGCTATAAATGAAGGCCTTCACACATCTATTTGGCTGCATCAATGGCATGAGATAACAGAGAAAGAAGGTGAATTGATGTTTCCACGCTGTGGCACATCTAATTTGAGGTTCATTGAAAATTTGAAGAGAGTATTGTACGAGATGAAACCACAACATAGACCCGCACAGTATGAAGCACTTAATGCTTGGGAGCATGTAGATCATGCTAAGCAGAAGGAAATATATCAGGAAAGAGTCCAAAAGGCAGTGCATATTTGTGCAGATACTAGATGGGATGCGGAACAAAACAAATGGTGGACTGACATGATAGCGGGAGCTAGATTGTACTCTGTATTGATGAGTGAAGAGACTGATAAACATAAAGGAAAGACAAAGAAAAAGAAGGGGGAAAAGACAAAAGAACAGATAGTATAGTGATAGTGACTCTAGCAAGGACTTCTTGCATGTGTTGATATCGGCATGCCCACCCCCATATAATGAGACCCCACTGGAGGGAATGAGCGGTGCAGTTCTCAGTGGAAATTCTGGAGTACCCGCCGCACCAGCAAATACGGGTGTAAATAAGAGTAAGAATCTGATGGGAGGGAGGTCAGGCCTTAATACCCCTGTTAACCCTATGGTTCACAGTGCCCTAGATGCAATTTCTGTTCCAGTCACTATTGGTCCAGCAGTTCCTTTATATAAGCCTGAGTCATCAAGAGCTGCAACACATGCATTGACGGTTAGTACTGGAGTAAATGCTCTGTTGATCCCAACTAAGATGACTACACCATATGTCGCTTCTGTACCTCCTAGTGAATCAGATACTATTTTTGCCTATAGCGCACCAGTCCAAAAATCATAGACTCTTGACATGTCCGGTTGGAATTCACCTCCAAGTGTTAACCATAGTACCCCCAGAGAAGGGATAGCGTCTAATGCCCCTGTAATGAGGATTGGTCTTTGTGCTAAAGAATTTGATGATTGGCTTAAAGGCTGGGTTGAAGCTTCGAGAGAAGGTCCAAGTTCAGGATTAGGCAGATAGACGATTCAGTCCCCAGTGAGAGAAACTATAGTGGATGCGGTCAAATTAGAGTTAGAACTGGAAGAGGCGATATCAGAAAACTTGATCCTTCCCATTTAGATACCTACAACGAGAACAAACTTGTGTTTATGTGTTAAGACATCACTAAATGTGCAGGACAAGCACATGATAAATTGTCTGAATTGGCTCAAAAATACGATGTAGATTTTGGTACAACCAAGTCCTTGCAGAGAAGCTACCATGTGTGTTTTTGATGAGAATTACATTTGCAACATGAGAAACCCAGGGAACCCCAGGGATGTAAATGAAGGAATTGATCCATAGCATTCGAAACTGAAGAGAATGAGATAAGTGGGAGAAGAAGACAAAGGGAGAACCGCCTCCGTCCACAGCGAAAGAAGAGGGCACGTCAGCTTTTCCATTGAGGGAAGTGCCTAGTGGAGGTTATTTCCATATGCCTTGGTGCAGAAGTGATCTTGCGTCATTCACAAATGATTTCCGCAAATGGATAGTAAAGCCAGTGGTGTAGTATACGCAGGTTGAACGGTTTGTAAAAATTTAGCAGGTCCTGTGGGTGATTTGAATACTTTTTTTGACATTATGTTACAGAGTGATTTGTGGGCAGAATGTAAAGAGGCTATAGAGTGGCAGGAGAAAGAGCCCCAAAGAAATCCACTGACAAATGCTTTGTCACCATTAGTGATGAAAGAGTATCAACAGGTGATGACCTTTTTGAAAGGGAAGGGAAGATACCAGCCAAAGACATTGATTGGATTAAGATAGACAAGACAACACAAGAGCCCAAGAGTCAGTGCATGCCTATTATAAGAGACTGTTGCCTGTGTTTAAACAGTGCAGTGGAATAGAGATTCTCGAACCTAAAGATATGGAAAATGTTGTGTCCCGGTTTGTGACGGGATTGAGACATGAGATTAGGATGATGATTCAACAACACTTGATTTATTGGCAGAATAAATCGGTTGATGAAATTCTGAGATATGCAAAAGATTGTAGTGATGAATTGGAAATGAAGCAGAGAAGATTGAAAGTGAAATTAATGGTGGTGCAGATGAAGGAATCACAGAGAGAAGGACAGAGTTAGAGTCATCCTTTTGTAGGGAATGTTGGTCCTATGCAAGGCGTGTACCGGCAGGGAATGCTTGTGATGCAAGGTGAAAATGGGTTCCCACAGCAAGGTAAAGGACAGGGTGCTCCGATTGACCCAAGTGCTGGAATAAGTGTGGCAACTCCTTGTCATTATTAAAAAAGTTGGGGCATTGGAAGCAGGAATATCGTCTTAATCCTCAAAATTCAGGGTTTACTGAACCCCAGGGTAATAATCCTGTGTTCCGATACAGTCATAGAATGTACAGAGACTGAGAGTACAAACTTTATTGTGCCCCAAGCTCCAATAATGCAGGTTACACAAGCCCTGATGCCACAATGAAATACAAATGGTATCCGATTTATCAGGATTCTTTGCAAAATCCAGGTGCATTTTAACAATTCCCTATGATAGAAGCGTGTGAGGGCTGCGGCTCTGACCTGTAGCAATTATGGCGCCTGAGGGGGGAGGAGGACTGCGTGGCTTGGCGCAACCCTAGAGGTAGACAGGGTGGTCCATTTGTAGAAGGTGAGGTGAATGGACATCATGTATCATTTTTAATTTTTAATTGATACGGGTGCTACCCACTGTGAGAACACTGGAAGTTCCAAAACCTACCCCTCTTGGGAAACAGAATCCAGCAAGCCCCTGAACAGAAGAAGAGTCTGTAAAAATAGGATCCTTTGAAGAGAATCATCAATTTGTGGTGAGTGATTCTAGTCCTGTAAGTCTTTAGGATGCGGTCTGTTGTGCAAATTGAATTGTATCATTTACTGTACGCGGAAAGGTGTTGAATTTGAAAGTCATGATGAGGATATTGCCTTTAAATTGGCACGAGATGGCCCTAATATTGGATTGTTCCATATGATGACAAATTGAAATTTACCACCAGGGGCCGTATTGCACAAAGCTTTGAGTGCCCCGGAGCACTTTAGGATTACAGAAGAGGGACGCAGACTCTTGTGCAGCCCTTTGTGCAATACTGAAAAAACTGGTGCAAATACAGCGCCAGCGCTTTCTGAAGAGCGCATTCCCTCATTTTCATGAGGGCATGGACCCATGCAAATGAGGAAATCCCTTTGCCTCTGCACCCTTGCCGTATTATATATGCTGGCACAGAGGCAAATAAGCTGTCAGTGCGCCCTCTGATAGCAGCCCTCTGGAGGAGGGTAAGCGGGTCCAATGGACCCCAGACATCCCCTTGCAGGCAGGTGTAGTCACTCACTGCACCCACCTGCAAGAGGATCTCTAATCCCCTTTAAAAGTGAAGACAGGTTGCCGTTTGCACAGTGAAACAAAAAGCGACTTGCAGCCGTGTCGGTTTTTCACCTGAATGCCCTGTCCCTACGGCAGCATGAGTTTGCAGCTGCCCTGGGGGCAGCGCAGTCTATGTAATAGGGTGCACTTTCCTGTTGGTGCCTGGAGCACCTGTTTTAAGGTACATAATAGGGCCCCATATCTTAGAGTTACGGTGAAGCTTGAAGTCTGGGATTTTTCAGTAAAGGACATAGGTCGCATCAAAGGCGTGGAACCTGTCCACATTAAAGTAAAACCAAATGTTGAGTACTCAAGAAGACCACAGTATAATCTGACCCCTGAAACAATTGCTGGGATCATTCCAGTGATTGACTCATTGATATAACAAGGCATTTTAAAGGTGATAATGGGGAGCCCATATAACTCACCTATTATGGGCTTACAGAAGCCTACAGGTAAGTACCGCATGATCCAAGATCTGAGAAAGAAAAACACCATCATTGTTCCCTGTTGTCCCATGGTACCGAGTCTAGCTGTGATTTTATCTAGGCTGAGTGGTTTACTGTTATTGATTTGTGCCAGGCCATTTTTCCACACCATTGCATGACAGTCAGTTACTCTTTGCATTTCGGTTCCAGAACCGTGTTTTGGCATGGTGCCGAGTCCCACAAGGGTATACAGAGAGCCACTCAATTTTCAATCAGATCTTTAAAAAAGAATCCTGAGTCCTTAATCATGCCCTGTCACTCAGTTCCAGTGCAGTATAACGATGACCTATTGATTGTGTCAGAAACGCAGGAAGCTTTCAAGCTGCCCTGTTGAACCAGTTGGGTGAGAATGGACATAAATTGTCACAGAGTAAGTTGCAGTACTATCAGATAGAGGTCCAGTATCTCTGACATCACATTGAGAAGGGAGTGAGGAAGGTGTTGCAAGAAAGAATTTCATCAATTCTGAAAATGACTTCGCCAATTACTAAGAGAGAAATGAACAATGTTTTTGGGAATGGCAGGCTACTGTCGCCAGTGGATGGCCAACTTATCCCTAGTAACCAAGCCTTTACGGAGGCTGACACACAATGATGTGTCTGATCCAGTACCTTGGGATAACAATGGCTTGGTTGACTTCCTAGAGCTGAGAGAAAGTCCCTGTTGTGCTCCTGCACTTGGAATGCCAGATTATAACAAAGCGTTTTCTGCAGTGAGAGGTAGAGCTTTGCTCTCTCAGTGCTTACACAAATGTATGGTAATGCTCGAAGGCCAGTGGCTTATTTATCTGCTACCCTTAATCCTGTAGCTGCAGTACTGCATGGATGCCTTAAATCTGTGTCAGCCATAGGTGTCAGCATAGAGAGATGCAAAAGTATTGTGATGGGTCACCCACTTATTGAATTTGTGTCCCACTCTGTTGAGATATTACTGACTCATAGCTGTACCCAACATTTGTCAAATAGCCGTCTGACCAGATATGAGCAGATCATATTGGCAGCAATAATGTTCTACTTTGAACCCTGCTACACTGTTACCCTGAAACAGAGGGTGAAGATGGAGAAGTAGAGCATGACTGTCTTGATGTCACTGAGCTATGCACCAAGAGAAGACCAGACATTCATGATGAGCCACTACCTGAGTCTGATTTCATACTGTTTATTGATGGTTCTTGTTTGAGAGGCCATGAAGGAAATCTAAGAGCTGCCTATGCAGTTTGTACTTTGATTAGGATTTTTAATGGCATGAAGACAGTCGCAGAATGGATAGCAACTAACTGCCTGCAACTGAATGCTGATAAAACTGGTACCATGCTGTTTGGTAAAGCCTAGCAATATTGGACTCCTGACTGGTGTCCTTCAAAACTTGGCCCGGCTCCTATGCCAATGCAGGTAGTTAAAAACCTTGGGGCAGATTTACAAGCCCCCTGCGCCACCAGTACGTCATTTTTTGTGACGAACTGGTGGCGTATTTCTCTGCCCCATATTTACAAGGCCAGGAAAAGCCACCCTGCGTGACTTTTCCTGTCCTTGTAAATATGGCCCCTTTTACACGCAGCACTTTGTGTGAAAGGGGTGTTCCATGGGTGTTGCTGTGGGTGTTCCCACGCAACACCCATGGAACAAGACACATTTCCAGATTTACAAGGAATTGTAAATCTGGAAATGCGTTAGAATGCTACGCCTCCCCAGGGGAGGCGTAGCGAGGCGCAACGAGGAGAAATGTTTTCATTTCTCCTCGTTTTTTCCTCTTTCAATTCGTGATGCATTCTACAGCACGCATTGAAAGAGGAAAATGCCTGTAGTGATTGTTTTTGTGCAGGAAGGGGCACCTTCCTGCACAAAAACAATCTCCTCATGACGCAGGCATCCTTGCACCATGGTGCAAGGGTGCCTGCGCCGGCGCATGGCAGCTGTTTGTGCACCAGCGCAGGGGAGAGCAGAGGAATGCGACATATTATTGTAAACAATGTCGCATTCCTGTGCTTTGGAAGTGCTGCAGTGTGGCGCAGCCAAAGGGCTTGCGTTGCCGCGCTGCGGCACTTCCTTGTAAATCTGCTCCCTTGGCTTAAAAATAGACCAGTCTTTATCTATGACAGATCATGTCACTGCCATTAGCGGCAATTGCTTTAACAAAATGCGTTTGCTGAAGAATACTTTTCCTTACCTTCTATCCTCTGCCAGGATAAACACTATTTCAGGCTCTGATTATTAACTAATAAGACTATGGCAATGCTTGGATTGCTGCAGCGAATACGACCCTTCTGGCAAAATTGCAAGTGGTTCAAAACATGGCTGCTCAGCTTGTCTGCAATCTTCCTGCCGGCTCCGCATCTGAACCTCTGCTAAGAGCCTTACACTGGTTACCTAAAAAGAAATGGAGCAAGCAAATTACACTCTGAAATGCAGACTAGCTAAAGTGTATGCTACGGCGTCTTTGATTTGGCCTGATACTTTGTGTTGATGAGTCTTCGCAGTATTTCTGATCGGAGGACAAGACTGTCCCCTCATGATACTGGTGTTGATGAGTCTTCGCAGTATTTCTGGTCGGAAGACAAGACTGTTCCCTCATGAAATAATCATGGGCAGAGCAATGAGACCGCCAACTGTGCCTGCCAATGAGCTTGTGAACATTACAGATGACATGATTCTTGATTACTGCAAATGACTGGCTGACATAGTGTGTTCTGTGTCTCACCAGGTTGGAGCAGCCACAGCTCTGCCACATCAGGAGCAGTACCATGACTTAGTACTGGTGACTGGGCCCTGGTGAAGAAGCATGTGAGGAAAACGTGCTTGGAACCTCGTTGGTATGGACCTTACCAGGTTATCTTGGTGACAACAACTACCGTCAAATGTTGAGGTCTGCCAAACTGGATCCTAGCAAACTGGATCCTTCTCAGTTCGGCTTTAGGGCCGAACATAGTACTGAGACGGCTCTAATAAAAACAACGGATGAGTTAAGAACTATCCTGGATAAGGGGGGCTCTGCAGCACTCATTCTTCTGGATTTGTCGGCGGCCTTTGATACGGTTGACCATGTCACCCTTGTCAACCGTCTCAGTAAATTGGGCATTGCCGACAAAGCCTTGGCTTTACTCCAATCATTTCTGACTAACAGAAACCATTCAGTTATGTTGGAGAATTTTTCTTCTGATTCCTTTCTACTCCCTTGTGGTGTCCCACAGGGATCTTCATTGAGTCCGCTGCTTTTTAATGTTTATGTTTCAGAACTAGCCCCTCTGATTAGATCATTTGGTTTTTCCCCTACGTCTTATGCAGACGACACCCAAATTGTGGTGGCAGCCTCGAATAACACAGAAATAACTACCTCTCAGTTCTACAACTGTATGAGAGCAGTCAGTGGCTGGATGGAAACGCACTGTCTTAAGCTAAATGCTGAGAAAACTGAGGTTATACTTTTTGGTAATAACCCCTCTTTTTGGAACCCGGCTTGCTGGCCAACAGAGATGGGAACTCTCCCAATTCCTGTACAAAAAGCTAGAAATTTGGGCATAATAATAGACGACCAACTAAGTTTTAATAAACACATCAGCTCGGTTGTTTCGGCCAGTTTTAATACCCTAAGGAATTTCAGAAAGATTCTTTCTTTTATTCCTTTAACCACCAGAAAAACAGTTGTCTCTTTATTAATTTTATCAAAATTGGACTACTGTAATGGTCTTTTTGCCAAGCTTCAAAAACAACATATAAAGAAACTTCAGAGTGTGCAAAATGCGGCAGCCAGGCTGGTTTTCAACCTGCCCAAATTCCACCCAGTTTCATCGGCTATCAAGGAACTACATTGGCTGACGGTATCTAACCGTATTAAATTCAAGGCATTATGCCTTATTTTCAAAGCTCTGCACGATGTAGGTCCTTGTTATTTAAAAAAATCTCTTTCATGGTATGTTCCAAAGAGAGAACTTCGTTCTAAAAATACCTTGACAGTGCACTGCCCCAGGTTTAAGAGATTAAAATGGGGAGGCAGTTGTTTTACCACTGAAGCCCCTGCCCTGTGGAACAGTCTACCTATAAACATCAAGGCAGCACCAACATTGCTAGGCTTCAGGAAGCTAATAAAAACCTGGCTTTTCAATGGTTAGGTGCTTAGTCATATCTCAGCACCTAATTACCATCACCTTACTGCCATTCAAATAGCGCCAAGACACCTATGGGTATTCGAGCGCTTTAGAAACCTTTTAACATAACTCTCAGAGTTGAGTGTCCCCTTGATGATGTGACAGCACCTCTTCTAGAAGCGCCAGTTGTAACTGGCAGAAACCGGGAACAAGTTTGACAAGCTGTCGGGGACCGAGAAGAGTCTGAAATAGCATATGTTTGGCCTTATGTTGGTCTGGGTGAGTCAACAATTGAAGTTGAGACAAAAGAGTCATGTTCTGTGGTGGTAAATGAGTCAGATTCAGAACCTGATAAATGGCCTAGTGCTGTGAAAAGGTGAGTGGTCGAAGGTACTCATCTCCCAAATGTACACAATTCGCTGCCAGTGATGGAGAAAGAGATTGTTGGGATCTTTGGGATAGCAGTGCAAATTATACTGAACCTCCTTGATTTGAACTTTGTGGCTGAACTGTGTTTTTCATTTATCTTGCCATTGAATGGACTGACCTGATCTGTGCACTTATTAGAGACATTTAAATGGACTTTGTTAGGGAATTAAAAAGATTACTCAGGCCAGAGGCTGCTGAAGGAGTGTAAGGTTGTCTTTTAGAAGAACACAGAGTAGGGCTAAGGTAGACTCACAAAGATTTTGTAAATAATTTTATTGAATATCATTTGAAACTTGTTTTGCCATTTGCACAGGTGGAAACTGACAGAGAAGACTCTGCTGCTGCTTTTTTCCACCCAATGGTCTGATCTTAGAGAAGTTATGGAAACTAATAACCATAGTATACATAGGTGTATAATAGAAGGTGTCTTAGTGGCTATAGTTGCAGTGTTGATTGTTTTGCTTGTGGGATTATATTCACCCACGTCTTCTAGTTTAGTGAAGACTAAGGGGCATATTCACAAGGAGCTATCGCCGAATTAACGGCACTTTATCGCAGCCAAAGTCGTGATAAATTTACCCCCCCATTCACAAGTTGGTGTTAACAGCCCACAGCACCAGTTAACCCGCGATAGCAGCCGCAAAAACCATCGCCACAGAGGACCCCTGCAAATATCGCTAATGAGATGCAGAGTAGGCGTTCCCGTGACAGAAGTCGAGACAACATCACACCTCAACATTCACAACGACCAGCCACATCGGCGATAAGAACACAAAACCCGCGATAAGCCGCGTTAGCACCAGGAAATCTACACCTGCCCTGACCTGGTGTAAAGTCAGACCACAGCCTGCACCACAAAAGGGAGCACAGCCCAGAGCCACACATGAAGGACAACAGATGCCCACGAGCAACTGAACATGCAGCACGGACACCCAAGAGGGCCACAACACCCACCAACACCACACCCAGGCCCGCAACATCCCCCCCCCGGGACCACCCCCAACCCCGGACTAAGAAACTGCACACCAACACCACGAATCCCAAAACAAACATTTTGCCTGATGTCGCACAAGCAGGCAAATAAACATACATGTGTGGCCAGAAAATGGAGAATCAGTCATACAGCAATGCAATCACCAACACAAAACACCATACAAACAAAAGCAGAAACAACCCTTAGGATGAGTCCTAGCTGCTCCTCACTGGACAATCCATAGCACACAGCCTGGAAGACCAAAGCCAAGAGAAGAAGGTGTGCCATGCGCCCAACAAAGGAAAGAGAGGGAGAGAGCGAGGGAGAGAGACGGAGTGAGATAGCACAAACAGCGCAAGGCCGCTCGGGCACCTGGCTCCACATGCCAACATGTGTGTGTGCATCGCCATCCGTACACCATGAGCCCAAGGTCGTGTCCCAATCTCAGCGCCAAAGCCACATCACATTCCGAAAACGCAAGTAGTAGTCAGACAAACATCAGGGATGAAAGCACCATTGTCCCAATGCAGAAGGCGGGAGGACACCTGCACCTCTGACCTTGGTCCAGAACGTGCCTGGAACACCCTGATAGAGATGCAATGGCAGATGGGGACGACTCCCACACCACGCATTCCGCAAATGAACCATCCGACTCATCCACAGCCCACACACAGAAGCCCCTGCCTGTGGTACCCCCGCATGGGATGCCCTTGACACTCACGGAAACAGCAACCCATTACCCACAACGTTGCACACACATTCGAATCATTGCTCAGAGCTGTGGCATATCCTCCACACAACTGCCGCAGTCCATAAGAGTGCCTGTTCACGAGACGCACCAATGCAATGGCAGGCCATACCGGGAACATGCACAACCCCCGTCACGTGGAACAGTACCATGCATGTATGCTGTCTTTACTGGGCGCACTGCCACTGGCAGTGCTGGGGATCAGTTACAGGCTCAGCTTCTGCATTTCCCACGTCACCTGCGTCCAGCCCTGGTTCCACTGCCGAACATGCACATTCGAGTGTCCCATGGATGTCTGCCTATCCAACACAACTGTTGATGAATTGGACTATGACTTGTGTCTGCGCCCCCTGTTGGATCACGAACAGCAGTGTAACCGAGACAGCCGTGCATGGGATGCCTTGACATACTGCGTATGTATTGGTAGTTGTGCATGGGAGATTGCACAATTTCTCGTGTGCAGTGACCACATCGAGGCGCTCCCCTATTGGGCTGTGTTGCGGATCGGTGAGACGGCGTGGGCTGAGCATACCTGCCCGGACCACCTAATGGATTGGCTCACCCTGGTGTTCCTTGAACACGACAACGACGTACTATTGGAACACATTGCACATCTTTTTTTTTAAAACTACTATGGTGGTTTTCCGCCAAGAGTCGGGGGTCTGGCCCTTCTGAGCTAGTTGGAATAAAGATTCAAGCTCACTTCGAAGAGCTTGCCGGAATGTCCGATAAAATTCTAAAGGTAACGCATCTGGACCCACAGCTTTACCGGCCGCCAATGAGGTTATTGCGTGCTCAATCTCTTCCCCCGTAATCGAGGCAGACAGTATCTCATTTTGTTCTGGGGTGACCTTCGGAGTCTCATAATCCCCAAAAAATTCCTCTAAGGACCTCGCTGCTACATCCCTATCGGCAGTATAAAGATCCTGATAGAAATCCTGAAAAGCCTTCAGAACCTCTACCGGAGAGTCCTGAATCTGACCCGATTGATCTTTAATTTGACAAATTCTATTGGAAATTCCCCTCTGTTGTGTACGTTTAGCCAACAGTCTCCCCGTATTTTCCCCAAATTCATATATGTCAGCCTGATGCTGTGCAAATTTAATTGCCAATTCATCCCCAATGTATTGATGTATTCTGGCTTTATAACCGCAATAAGCTGCTGACACTCATCTATTTTTTGCGGCTCCCCAATTACCCGCATAAGCTCTTCCTCGGCCTTCCGGAGCTGTTACACCCAGCCTCTAATCTTGTCCTTTACTGTCCTTTGACGATGAAGAGAGAAGCTAAGGGTCTCGCCCGGTGCGGACGCTTTAAAGGCATCCCATACTATTGCTTCAGATGCAGTACCCTTATTTATGCTAAAAAATTCTGTAATCCATTTAGCCATATGCAAGCAGTATGACTGATCTAATAGCAGCTTCCTATCGAACGTCCAAGTCGTGGGAGGTTGCAGGGAGCCACTCAATGGAAGTTCGACTACTAACAGATTATGGTCTGATATTATCCTAGGAAAAAGCTCAATGTTAGCCTTTTCAGCAATTTGATTAGAAATGAAAAAATAGTCCAGACGAACAAATTTATTGTGAGGAACTGAAAAATAAGTAAACCCCGGCTCCGCCTGCCTGTGTCTATACCAGACGTCAGCCAATCCATGTTCCCTAATAAGTCCCTGTAGTGCCCTGAAGGTCTTGCCCTTTCTTCCCTGGTACGGAGAGTTGCTGAAGAGATTAAAACTGCTATTCAAATGGATATTAAAATCACCACAAAGGACTAACGGAGAAGGACATAAAGCCAGTTCTATATTAAAAAAATTCAGGACTTCTGGATCATCCAGGTTTGATCCATACAGAGAACAGATAGTAAACGAGATGCCATTAATTACTGCTTCCACTATTGCCCATCGTCCTAGATTATCCTCCTTGGTTCATTTACTGATTAACACACCATGCCTGGCTAAAATAGAGACCCCCCGTGTAGTCGTACCTTGGCGGGAACTTGCAAGTAAATCAAGGCCCACATCTTTTAACCAGTTACGATTGTTCCAGGGAATATGAGTTTCTTGCAGGCACAGCACATCTAACTGCATATGTCTAATAAGTTTGGCTAATAAGCCTCTTTTTTTCCTATCATTAAGGCCACAACTATTCAAGGAACAAATTCGGATTTTGCCCTTCCTATCCATCATCCTTGTGGGATGCCCGCCCTTTACCACAATTCACAGAATACAAGAATTTCAAAAAAATTCCACAAGAAAAAATGCTAATAGATGCTTTCCTTTCTCTGAAATAACAATTGCCATGACTGTACATATAAAGCAACGATTGTGCGCCCCCTCCCACCCCTCACCCCGCAACCCACACCCCCAAACCCCACACCACTTCTACCAGAAACCCTCCCAGCCGCCCCCCAACCTCCCACCACATGAGGCATGGGGACCAACGGTCCCTGGTGATGCTGAGCTTAGCCTCCACCCCCTCCACTGAACTAAACCCCCGGGGCCCTCCATAAAGTATGCACCATACTGTAAACGAAATCAGAGACTGAGAGAAAAAAGCCATTTCAAGGATATTAGACAAGATAGAACGGCAAAGGGAGAAAGATAGAGAAGGATGCGACCTCAGGGTTCAAGATAGCCAGCTTGCCCATCCCTGGCAGGTGGTATACAGTGCACATTCGATTCACATATCCCTTGCATGACTACAGTGATAGCATAAATTCTTTTGCTTGAATTTCAGACTGAAATTAATGCGTTTGCCCCTGAGAAATCACCTTTAGTTTGGCAGGATTAAGCAAAAAAACCTGAGCCCCCTTTGCCTGGAATAACGGAATTAATTGACGCAATAGCCATCTTTTTTCAACTGTCACCTGACAGAAGTCAGGCCTCACAAAGAAATCGCAGCCCTTACCCACCCTTTTCCGATCTGGTCTAGCCAGGTCGTAAAGGGCCTCCCTGGCCCAAAAATTATTAAGACAGATAAGAATAGCACGTGGTCGATTGTCAGCGTGACCCCCTTTTTTGCGTTGATTAAAGGGAAATCGGTGGGCCCTCTGCAATTGCATTTTCCAGTCCCAATGTTGAAGTTCTGGGAATGCCTCCTCAAAAAGTTCGATCACGAACTGCCGGACATCTGCGCCCTCCTTGCCCTCAGGGATACCCAGAATTCGCAGATTGTTTCTCCTAGACCGATTTTCAAGGTCAGTCAATTTCCAGTGTGTCCTCTTTCATGTATTTCATAGATTCAGTCAGATTTTTCTGTGCGGCCAACTCATCTTCCAACTGAGAAATTCTAGCCTCTGCTTCACCAATTCTAACTGCGAAATCGGAGCACGTCTTTGCAATCCTGCGTATAGAGTTCTGAAGTTTACGGCACGCACCTTGAGTCCGAGAGCTCTCGGCTCTTGCCTCCTCACGATGGGCCATAATACTCTGATATATTGTAGAGAGTGTGATTTCTTCGGGTTCATTAGGGTTGACGCTAACCACTCCTGACAGTGCAGCCCCTTCCGAAGCCTCTTTTCCTTCCAGATTTGGTGAGAAAGAGTAGTCCCATGTCATTGAGCAAGCCGCACCCTTGGCCTGCTCAGGAAGGGTAACTTGGTCTTTCAGTTTACGAACTGTTCCAGGATTGAGCAGGGACTTGTCACTCTCCTCTTCCCAATGTAAGCTGCTAGTATCACTTTCTTCCCGAGCCCAGTCTTTTCCACAGCTGTCATCACCTGAGGAGTTAGAGTGGTCTGACATAGAATAGAATTTGTCAGCTACATCCTCCTCCCTAGATGTTGGTAGATTAGCTTCCAGACGGCCAGCCTCCCTGTCTGAGTAGATCTGATCCGCTGCCACTTTTGCCTGACCATTACTGGAAAGAACTCCATCTCCCATAATGCACTGGCCTTGCTGTTCAATTGCTGTACCGTCTGCCACCTCCGGGGTGCCGCCTGTAAGGAGCAAGCCTGTTAGGTTACCAACCTCCCTGCTGCCACCAGGGAGGTTGTCTACATCTACAGCTACACGGTCGGTCCCTTGGTCCGATATCCCCCCATTCATTTCTTTGCCTGCAAACTCAGCCCGAAGCGGCTCCGTCTGTTGAGCTGCAGCTTCTTGAAATATGGGGGCAATCACAGGGGTAGGCAGAGGGGCGCCGGTTTTACCAGTCACTTTAGATCCTGCTACCAGGTCACGCATCGTCTTATTCTTTCCAGTTTGTGTTTTGAACAAAGCGGGAACCGTCTGCTTTCCACGGACGGAAGCACTACTTTTCTTGAGTTGTTCCCCGGAGCCCGGCAATACGACCAGCATTTCCATGGCAGACCGATGTCCTCCGCCATCAGGATTACCTCCATCTCGGTCCGGGGTAGATTTCCCAGGACTTCCCAAGCCTGCCGGCGGCCCCCGTACCTTAGCGCCCTTGGTAGCTGTCTTCGGCGGCATTGGTGGAGTTGAGCAGATGAACAGAGCGGGAGAGGCTGTCACAATGGAGGTCTTACGAGCCGCCAACCTACAGGGCAACGGCACCCCCCACAGCCAGAACCATGATCGCCAGATCATCTAAAGACGCCAGGAATGGTAAGTTTTACAGCTCCATTCTATTACTTGAGCCGAGAATCAGGGAGGGAAAGGTTTAGCAGGGAAGGAGTCAGCAGGCAGCTCACTCGGCCGCCGATGCGACCGCCATCAGCCCATCATCATACAGACCTATTTCCCTGATCTGTGCTGACAGCAAGATTTATTCTAAAATCATTGCTTTAAGGCTGGGCAAGGTTATCACCCCATTGGTTACCATTCGTCAACATGGGTTTATCCATGGTCGAGATACATCGGACCATGTTAGGCGCGCTATAGCCCTGTTCGATTGGGCTCAGGTCATGAAGACACCTCTCGGGATGATCCTGTTGGATGCAGAGAAAGCGTTCGACAGGGTCTCCTGGAGGTTTCTCTGGTCGGTGTTAAAATTGAAGGGATTATCTAATTACTTTATTCAAGCAGTACAGGCACTTTATGTACTTCCTGAGGCTCGTATCCGCATATCCGGACAGGAATCCAAATTATTTGGCATAAGTAGAGGAACTAGGCAGGGATGTCCTTGTTCTCCGCTGTTATTTTCATTATATATCGATCCTTTTCTTAACAAATTGGTGCAAATACGAACATTAAAGCTGTCACGGTCAACAATATCGCATATAAATCTTTGGCGTATGCCGATGATATTGCTGTATTTACGACCGATATAAGATCAGCTCTTCCGGCAGTAAATGAATCAGCGGAACAATTTGGCTCCGTCTCGGGATACAAATTAAATACCGATAAAACCCAGATTTTATACTCAGATACCTCGCTCCCGGGAGATATTCCAATCGTTTCCGTAGCAACTTATTTGGGAGTGAAGATGACGGCATCAGTGGAGCACATACCGGAACTAAATATTTTACCAGTAATTGGAAATGTTAACAAGACACTCAAGAGATTGGACCATTTACATCTATTAATGCACGGACGGTGTAATGCCATCAAAATGTAGATTTTTCCCAAATTCTTATATCTGTTCCGGTCCATACCCCTAGAATTTCCGGCATTCTGTATTACCAGAGCAGAAAGGGTATTTGCTAGATTTTTGTGGGGGTACCGCAGCACCAGAAGGGCAGCCAAATGGATGATCTTACCAAGATCAAGGGGGGGCTGGGGTATACCCAGCCTTCTCCTCTACCACTGGGCAGCACTTTTACAACACATGGGGATACTGCTGGTAGGGGCTAAGTCAGAGGTTCCCGTAGCTGTTAGACCAACTATCTATGAAGTAGTACTTGGAGAGCATGCTGGGCAATGTTTAATTAAATTCTTAGAGCCGAGCTATTATAAAAAGACCAAATTTAAAATCATTCAATCAGCTTACTCGATCTGGAGAAAGATACGTCGGAGGTTCGGTATTTTGAATATTAATGCTTACACCCCTTTTTCGGCTCATGGTCTTCTACCGTCAATTTTTCAAGATCAAATTACTTTTAGCTGGGGCGATTTAGGAATTAACGTTCTGGGGGATGTATGCTGCGATGGCCAAATTGCTTCGTTTATTAATTTACAAGAGAAGTTTGGGCTCTCTAGGAGACACTTTAAGTTTTTGCAGATTAGGAGTTTCTTGGGTAAAATCATGCAGCGATCGGGCATAAATCTGGGAAAAATACCCCTGGTCGATATAATAGGGAATAGATCCCGGATAGGGAAAATCTACCAAACATTGTTGGCCGGTCTTCCTGATGATATGAGCATTCAGAATGACAGGTGGGAGAGGAAGTTTGGCAAGGAATGTATCGACTTAGAGGCGTCTTTAGAACTAACCAACCAGATCTTAATAACTGGCAGCCTGAGGACTCAACATTTTATGTCGGTTTTTGATTTATACTATACTCCGGGGAAGGTCTCTAAATGGGCTGGTTCACAGGGTAACTCATGCAGTAGGTGTGGGGCATGGGCTGCTGATACGATTCATATGTTTTTTGCTTGTCCCAATCTAGCTAAATACCTACAGGATATCGAATTTTTCCTGAACCAGATCCTTGATATTCCGCTATTACTATCATCAGATTTAATCATTCTGGGGATAGAAGGAAGCCAGGGTAGTAAGGCACGGACTAGCTCAGAGATCGGATTGGTATTCATCGCCATTGCGAGATTATGCATTATCTCCCAGTGGATTAGCCCTGATCCTCCTACATTTATAAATTGGCGGGCTAGGCTGTTAGCCACATATAACATGGAATCGGCTGTATATTGGCTGAGAGGGCGTAGGAGATGAGAAATGGGGAGGAAAATATGGGCCCCAATCACCAGCTGGATAGGGTAAACAGCTCTGGTATTGGTCTTCGCTTATTATCCTGGCTCCCCCTTTTTTAATGCATATCTGACTCTTTTTCCTATGGCGTTCCTTTTTTCTCTTTTTCTCTATCATTGTTTCTGCTTGCTTTATTGCCTCGCTCCTCTTTTTCATTTTTTCTTCTTTTGGATTATGTATCGTGTCTTGAGGGGTTTGTGCTTTGCTTTTTCCTTTTTCGTCCCTCTTTTTTTTTTTTAAATACTTGTTAAGGTATCTCAGAATGTGAATGTATTATTTGATGTCATATTTGCCATGACCAATTGATAATGATATAATAAAAAATTTATAAATTAAAAAATAAAAAAAATAAAAAAATAAAAAAGGAACGCATTGCACATGAAGCTGCACGGGCATTCATGGATGAGTAACTACGTTCCTGCAGCCACATCCGATTGCCACCCACAGCACATGGCCCAACAACTTGTTGCATCAGGGGATTGCTCACATATCCCACCACAACAGAGGACACTTCTGCCTTCGTTCGGGCTCTGGATGCATGTGCGTGGAACAACGCGTGTGTCAACACACCTGTGCAAGGTGACGCAGGTCCATGGTCGGAGCAACACAGCGTCGTTTGGCAACGTTGCCAATTCGGACACACTGCTGGGGGAGAGCACACACATGGCAATGTAGCACAACATGTGAACCTGTCGGACCCTCACACCTGATCACTGTCAGCAGAGCAGACAATCGGCGCACTCCAGAGGCAGAGCACCATGCAGACCCCACGTGCAGTGAGTCGTGCCCCCTCACACGGGGCAATGTGCAGACGCCAAACAACACATGACTTATCCAGCAAGGCAAGGTGGGCTGTGAGCGTTGCCATCCGTGATGAATGTTGTCCATTTCAGCCCCAACATTATCTGAACCTCGACATGTACCCATGCTGCGTGTAAGTGTCTTAAGCCTGTCCCTGCCTGTTGTGGCCATTGCCTTGTCCGTACTGACACGCACATGCCAATAAAGCCTATGCCACTCCACTGGTGTCTAACTGTGAGGTGTGTTGTTTAGATTGTCCTCTCGTGTGCCACAATGAGCATCGTCCCAACACAGGGAGGAACTGACTGACGCATGTGCAATGAGGGTGTGTCCCTTTGGCAAGCTCCACCTCTGTGAGCCAGACAATGTTTTTGGATAGGTGCTGGACGACATGTGCACTTACATGACTTCAGCTATGTGTGTATGGTGTCCAACCTCTGACCATGTGGAGCAATGTCATACATCACAACAGAATGTGTCCACACAGATGTGTGTAAGTCGGTATGCGACGTAAAGTTCTGTTGTCACACGTGGTGTAGGACACCACTCCTGGCCTGCCACCGTTTTGGTCACTCCTACACACAGCCCTATTCAACACATGGACGTGTGCCTACGTTGGGGTGTTGTGAGATAGCTGTTGATGTGCAATGGGGACACAGCTAGTACTCACCTTCACAGTCATCCAATTGGCCATGTGTCTCAGGGATAGACATGCGCATAGATGTCAGTTACCAGGGTGTATCTTCATGTGCAATCATTGTCCCTACATCCAGCCATACTTTCATACGTGAGTGAACATAGTGATGATACATCTGTGTGATTTAGAATGTTTTATTCACATTCAGGTGATTGACGGAGCTGGAGCTGTACCTGGCCATCCAAGCCCACATCACATGGAAGCCCAGTGGTGGGCCAACCAGAGTCCTTTGGGGATTGCACAGTGATTAGGAAGAGGGAGAGTGCAGTCCGCAGCAGGATTGCTGTGTAATTGGCCAGCGGTGAAGAAATGGCAGTCCGTGTCGGGGTCCGGGTGAATGTCGCAGAGTGTTCCGGAGGTCAGTAGGAGGTATTTCCCAGGGCATGATGCATAGGTCATGACCAGGCAGGGACAGGCCATATGGCGGTGATGGATGCTACTGCCTCCTTCCTCACACAGTAGTTCCCATCCCCTTCTCACTCCCCTGATACGGGTTCTGTGTCCGGTGTGTGTGGCAGGGTGATGGCTGCATCGCTGTGTGCCCCTGACACATCAGACTGCGTAGGTGATGGGGCAGCATCACAGTGTGCCACGGACACATCAGGGGTCAGAGCTGTGTGTGTCGATGTTCCCGCTGCAGTCATCTGGTAACGGCTCAGTGGCAGCAATGGCAAGATGGAGTACTGCAGGACGTTGCTGTTCCCAGCCACTGCTCGCTGGTGTCCAGCCGTGGCAGACATACTTCCAGCCTGCATCTGCTCCATGGTCTCCATTGCCCTCCGCATCTGTGCCAACTCTGTGCTGTCATGGCTGGTGCCTGTCTGACCAGACAGTTCTTGTATTAGATTCATGGCACCAGCGAGGTTAGCCAAGGTCTGTGGCGGAGCATGGTGCGTACAGGGGGTGTCCGATAGGGACTGTACGTGGTCCCTGATGGGACTCAGACACCCACGTATGGCATCGAGTTTGGCTGCCACGAGCTCGAAACCCACCCGCAGCTGATGAGCCAACTCCACCTGGCAACCCAAAAAACGCCATTGGAATTCCATGGGCCGATTCCGATTCCGGCCGGAAATCTCTCCGACCGAGCCGGACCCGGAGAGAATTCCGACCGAATCGGACCCTAGCAGTCCGACCGGACGAGTACGATGCATTCGCATGCTATCGGACTCGAGTCGGTCGGACTCCCATTGAAGTCAATGGGAGCCGGTCGTACAACGCGTACGCGGGCTCCCATTGACTCAATGGGTGCGAGGCGAACAAGGGCGCCCCCTACAGCGGGTACGCGTCCATGCGCATCGCGGCATACGTGCACAGGTAGGGGGGACCCATGGGTCCCCCCTGTGTGCGACTCGCGCGCCTACGCGTACAGGGCGGTCCGATGCGGACCCCCAAAGTCCGGCTCCGACAGCTTTTTCGAGCCGGGAGGCGCGAGTCGGTCGGACTGCTCGCGGCGCGCATCGTACTTACCCAGCCGGGAAACGTCTCCATAGCGCGGTGCGAGTCGTGTCCATGCGAGTCGGTCGGAGCGTGTTGAAGCCGCGTTCGAGTCGGTCGGCGATTTCGCGGGTGCTTGCATCGTACTCGCTCGGCCGGACCCGCGTACGATTCGGTCGGGAAACAGGGCTCCGAATCGGATCCGGTGAATCCGAATCCGATTCGGAGCACTACCGGCCGAGATCGGAATCGGCCCCCATGTATTGGTCGGGGGGTCCTGGGAGTCAGCCATGGTGGTGTGTGTTTCCTGCTGTGTGGTCTGTGCAGGTGGTGGGGTCACCTCGAGGCAGCTGGCCTGGCCTGCTCCTGGGGGTGGGGTGCAGATGCTGTCCATCATCCGTTGGAGGGTGTCTTGACATATGTGCAGGTTGTCCTCTTCATCATCAATGATGGGATGTGTGGTGTGCTCTGCAGGGGGTGTTGTTTGTCCCTCTGCAATGTAAAGGGGAGATGCAGGTTAACAGAGTTTCACATGTATGGTGATTATTTGCAGATGTTTGAATTCAGACTGCATGCCAATGTACATTGTGACTGTTTGGGGGGAGCTGGCTATTTGATGGCAGTCAGTGTGTTTTTCGACTACATGACGGATGTGTGGTAGTACCCGTACATTACACAGTGTCAGGCAATGCCAGATGTGAGTGGACAGTTACTACGCACGAGTGGAACCTGTTGTGAGCTCTGTCCTGTGGTGCTGGTGTTGCACTTTGTACCACATTGCCGTCATTGCTGATGTTCTGTGATTGCTATGTGTATGTGCTGCATTGTGGGGGAGTTGCCCCTGCAGCTCTGATTTCGTGTAGCCTTCTCCCTTTGAGGCGGGGTGCCTTTGAATTGTGTGCTTTTCGGGGCCTGATTTGCTTTTGACTTGGGTCATATGTGCTCTCGGACTGTTTTTGTGGCCTGGTGCATTGTTCGTCTGTTGGGTGTATTGTAAGGCATGGGTTGAGGGTGCACGTGGACACGTCGGAGTGTGACCTGCTCCTTTACGGATGTGATCCGCACTTGGCTACCTCCATGTCGCTTCGTGGGCCATGTCATTTTTTTTGGGCAGCTGCCATGCTATTGGACATGCAGTGTTACTTGCATAGTCAGTGTGGGTCACATAGCTGCTGCTTTGCTGGATTCAGCACATGTGCACGGGTTGGTTGTGATATTGGTGATGGGGGGCCCCTATGTGCACATTGTGAATGGGGCCTACTTGGCGTTTCCATGTGTGCTGCAGTGTGCCAAGGCAATCAGGGACATGTTCCACGGTCATTGTGGGTGTGCTGTGTGCTACGCGTAATTGTGCATGTGTGCCATTGTGCCCATCTCCCCCGTCCCTAGTCGTTACTCACCCTGTTGCTGTTGGGTCAGGTCGTATCGTGCTGTGTCCAGGCCCCCCAATCCTGCCACCGTCTCTTCACTGCTGACTGTGGCCACCATTTGCTCCAGCTCATCCAGCTCCTCCTGTGTCACAGGACTCCCACCTCCAGTCGCCGTTGCTGCCTCCCTGTTGGCGGCGAGCTTATGTTTGGTCTGACTTTTCAGATCATGCCAGCGCCTCTTGACCTCCTCCAGTGACCTCCTGGACACTCCGACTGCATTGACGTTGGTGACGATGGCCTGCCATATTTCGGTTTGGGTTGCCAGCGCTGCAGTGGAGGTGCTGAACAGTTGTTGATGGTGTTTGGTCACCCCTGTGACGATGATCCGGTCTTCATGCGGACTGTACCCAGTCTTCCTCTTCCTCTTCCTCTTGTCCTTGCCCATCCCCGAACGCGGGGTTCCTGGCTGGTCCTCCGTAGGGCTTGTGGTGTTCGGCTTGTCCTCTGCACTCGGTCCGGGTGCATCCATGTTGCTACGCAGTTTGAATTGTTTTTGGGCTTTTTTTTTTTTCTTTCTTTTATGGTGCTTTTTCCCGCCGGACGCGTGGGATTTACAGGCCTGTGGCTGGTGTTCGCTGATTTCTGTACCGCGATGGGCCTCATCGCATGATTTCTCGCGTTCGCATTTCGCATTTTTTCGGCGTGGAGTTGATTTTCACGCTGACATTTGCCGCGTTATCTGGTGACTATCGCATGGTACCGCCTTGTTGTGAATTCCACGTTGACACAGGGTTATTTTCCCGCGATAGGCTGCGGTATTGAAAGTTGCGTTACGCTACTCTTGCGGTAGTTATCACACGTTCTTGTGAATATACCCCATAGTCTACAAATTCCCCTAAACCGCTCCTTCCTATTGATAGTAGGTTGCATTCACTTAACCGTAAAGAATTACATGCAGACACATGTAGAGGAGATTTTTCTTAAAATGCTTATTTTAAATTGCTTTATGAATATATCGACACTACTGATGCAAGGGATTGCTACGTCAGCACACAACTGCCTGTATCAACTGCAGAGGGCATCATGTAGCATCATATTCCTTTGACTCAAGGTGTTACTTGCAGTCTTTTGCTGAGCCTTATCCATGGACAGGGTCCTTTTCAGTATTATTTTTCAAATTATGATTTCTTTTTAAGAAGTTCCCATACTGGAGCATTTGAAACAGGACGTTTTAATGAGCAGAAGAAGCCTCCTATTCATTGCATATCAGGAACGAGGGTGCCCAAGGTTAGCTTGGACGTTCGATCTCTGTGGGATGGGAAAATTAATGGATGTTGCAGATGCAAACTATGAGAAAGAGGAATAATTGAGGTTTCTGGTGACGTGTTAGGAGATATGGATACTCTTGCAACTTTCTGGTTTTAATTGGTGTTCACACTGTTAGACTTTAGAGCAGATCCCCTTCGACTGTGAGAGGTCTAGACCTCTCTGTTTTCTTTTGTCCTTACAAGTGTGCAGCTTCATGCTAAACACTGATTTCCATTTCCAGAAGACTCTTCATGGAGTCTTCACTATGCTGACACCTTGCTTCTTTCATTCCCGAATCCTTTGAGACTCCTATTCTAAACCAATCTCTTTTTAGCTTAGAGCCTCAATTTGATGACCTTTAAATCTGTACATTTTTAGAAGTGAAGATTGGAATTTCTTTGAGGAACGTCAATTTCGGTTTCTTAGTATCTTTATTGCTGTGACTGTATTCTTTGCATGCCTTATGCTACTGAGACTGTAGTCCAGCATTTCAGCTTGTCCGTTATCATTTTGTATCTTTATGATGTGTTCTTGATATGCACATGTATTTGATTGATTACGAATTGTAATAGACATACTTAACTTTATTTACCTTATTCCTGGTTCTCATTGTGTGGCCAAATGGGCTACATGAAAAGTTTAATTGTAAATTTGCTGTTATCTCCCTTGCCTCTCTGTCAGCTAAAAAGATCCATCAGATGAAGAGTGACCTCTGCTTCTATGTGCTCCCTCAGGTACTTGTGCACTCTATAAATATATTTTCATTTCATCTTGTTTTGCCCTATTCTCTATAAGAGAGTAGATTTGTGCAAGCCCTCTATATGTATCTATTTATTTTAGACTGGTCAGCCTTAGGGTAGCTTTCCACCAAATGTTTTTGCTTTACGCCTCCATATTTTTCCAATCTCGTTTTTGTTGGCCTTACCACTATAAACCAGTGCAAAAGTGTTTGTGGTCACTCCCTAAAACATTGTAAAATTGGCGTATCCCCAATTGGCATATTTCATTTACTTATATGTTGTTCCTAGTAGAGTCGTACTACAGGTACCCAGGCCCTGTTAATTAAATGCTACTAGTGAGCCTGCGGTACTGATTGTGCCTCCCACTTAAGTAGCCCTTTAATAATGCCTCATGTCTGCCATTGCAGCCGGTGTGTGCAGTTTTAAACTGCCATTTCGACCAGGCAAAATAAACCTTTTTCTATGCCAAAACCTTCTTTTTTAATACATATGCGTCACTCCTAGGGTAGGCACTAAACAGCCCACATTGCAGGGTGCAATGTATTTCAAAAGTGGAACATGTATTTTTAAGTATTACGTGTTCTGATATTGAAGAACTCCTAAGTTCATTTTTCACTATTACAAGGCTTGCCTCTGCCATATGATAACATTGGAGTTACCATATTACTTGTGATAAGGGTATGCTCCAAATGAGAGCAGGTAAAGAGTTCATGTTTGATGTCTTTTGAATTGCAGTGAAAAAGAAATCTCTTTTTTGTTAAAGTGCGATTTTGAGTTACAATTTTGAAAATGCAACTTTTAGAAAGTAGGCATTTTCCTGCCTTAGCCATTTAAAGCCTTCAGCCTGTCGCTGGGTCACAAGTTGGCAGTTTGCCTTTGTGTATTCCTCCTAGACAACCACACACAATAGAGAGCTTAGCTGTGCCTTAGTGGGCCATCACTGGCAGGATAGGAAGGCGCAGCTGGGCACCTCCTTACTTGCACCTGAATAGGCTGTGTCCTGCCTTCATACGAAGGATTGCATATCCCCTGTAGTTAGTCTGGAGCCAGGCAAAAAGAGATAGGAAACCTGAGACTTTCAAAGGGAATCCTCTAGAAGGAAACTTTCCTACTTCAAAGAAGGCACCAGGTATAAATAATGGACCTCAGACACCAACTCTTCAGTACACTTCTGGAAATGTGGAAGACTGTGCTGTTGAAAGGACTGCCACTCCGCTGGACTGCTGCTCTGAAGGACTGCTGCACTGCTGTGCTGACGTGCTGCCCTCTTTTCTGGGTGAGAGGAACTGAAACCTGTAACCTGTAACCTGTAGCCAGGATTATCAGAGTGACTCCAAGGGCTAGTCTCCAGCACCTGAACTCTGCAACTGTGAGTCCTACCCTGCCAAGCAATGTCGCCCCAGTCCTGGACCTTTGGAAGTGGGCCTGAAGGTGCTCTGCCAGCCCATCAGTGTCCCCAGCAGAACAAATGGATTTCCTCTGCTGTGCGGTGCAACCCTGAGCAGAACCAATGCATCGCCTCTGCTGCATGGGCTTTCCTGGCGCCAGGACTTCACATCGCAGAAGCAGCTTTATTGGAACTGCGCGGCACAACACATCCCTCATGCAGGCCTTTGCATCACAAGCCCATTGTCGAGTGCAGTCTCAACTATGATGCAGGCCCTAAAGTCTCTTCAGAACCAGCCGGTGAGCGATGCATCCTTGACGCAGGACTTCGCATCGCAAGCCCTTCTTCGACGACCTCCCCGACGATGATAGATGCCCTTACATCACAGCCTCGCAGCTCCCCGGAACAAATGCTGCACTACGTATCTCCTCCCTTGACCTTGCATCACCTCGACTGCTTGACACATTCTCGACGCGGGATCATGCAACTCTCCGCAACCAGGATTTATGGTATTCTTGTTGAATGGGCCCAAGTGGGTCCCTGTAGCTGGCCCCTGCTCCATCCTGGTCGGCCTGAACTTGTGACTTTGTCCCAGTCCGGCGCGACTGGATATCAACAATTGTCGCTTTTTGCTTTTTAGGCATTACTTTCACTTAAATATTTACAATTGCTTATGTCCGATTCTACTGATTAGGTTTTTGTTGTTTGGATCTTGTTTTATTTATTAAAATGTAATCAATTCTTCTAAATTGGTGTGGTATTTTTCTTGTGTTGTGTTTTCACTTTATTACTGTTTGAAGTGCTGCATTAATGCTTTACACATTGTCTCTAAGTTAAGCCTGACTGTTCTGTGCCAAGCTACTAGAGGGTTGAGCGCAGATTAATTTATGATTTGCTTCTGCCTCACTCTGACAGAATTGTGCTAGCTGCATGATTAGGGTCTCCTCACATCCCTCAACCAGTAACCCAAATTCTTAAAATTCATACACTGCTTGTAATTTTGCCCTGTGATAAATCCAGTAACTCACATTGCCATATTGTCACGGTGCAATGAGAAGGAAGTTAGGGGTATAATGGTGAATTGGATTGCATTCATAATTTTTGGTCATTACAACCACATTGTCTTGTGCGAATTTCACCATGTTTCAGCTGGCTAAATTTGTTTGGGGAAAATTGTGGCTATGTAGTAATACTGCACTGCTCAGAACAAAACATACCTACCTCTTACTCTTTGCTTTGGAAAAAGCATCATATACAGCTTAATCAAAGCAATTCTCAGGATCATAAATCTTGAAGAAGCTGTTTAAATACAACTGACCCAGTAAGCATGGGCATCAAATCAGCACAATTACAGTGGTGTAGGTAGTGGCGAAGCAGTGCCTAATTTGCAAAAGCATTTGTGCCCAAAGCTCTGTTCCAGCGGTGCAATTAAAAGCCTCATAGTGTTGAATTCACCTCAGTCCTCTTTAATCAATTACCAGACACCACTCCCCATTTCTCTCACTCCTGTAGGTTCATGCGTTCTCCCTTAAGGCCCATTTTCCCATCTTTCTCTTCCTCCTTCTTTCCCATTTGCGTGTTTTTAGCAGTCAATATCTAGAAAGGAAAAGTAAGTACCGGCCCCCAAAAATGAGTGCCGGTGGCTCAAATTAAGCAATGGGCAGAAGACACCTCTTGATTTGCCATTCTTTCATAAGCTTGCTCCCCTTGTTCCGCTATATTTCCTTTAGTATCCTCCTAGTCGCATCTCCCAAGGGTAATCACTTGTACAATCTGTTTGAATGCAATTTATTTACTAAGCATGGGCATCAATTCACCAAATTGGCAGTCGTAGCAGAGTGATAATATGCACATTTTGATTCCCGATGCTATAACAGGGTCGCAATTTTGTGCTATCTGTTTCTGCCTAACAGCCCCCTATTTTCATCTGAATGCAGTGGTGGCTCCCCCATAGGGGCGTGGGTGCGTCGCCCCACTGCTTTCTCGCAGTGCGAGAAGGCAGAAACATAAAATGGTAAAACTACCATTTTATGTTTCTGCTTCTCGCACTGCGAGAAAGCAGAAGTGCCTGGTTGGGGGTGGGCGGGTGGGCGATCCTGCTCGAGAGCAGGGGGGAGTGGCTTTGCCCACTGTTGTGGGTACTGACTGTTTGGTCGGCCCCAGAGCCGACCAACTCAGTCATGCGCACTCTCCCTTATTCTCTATGTAGGCTTCTGCATGCAGCCTACATAGAGAAAATGGCCCGGCTGGGGCGCTCTCCGCTGCGCCTCACCAATCACAATGCTGCCATTGCAGCGTTGTGATTGGCTTAGGGGAGCAGGAGGAGGGAGGCTGCCTAAAACGCGCCAGGCAGTAGGAGCTGAGGCGGCGGCGCAGGATGAACTGGTCGTGGAACTGGAAGAAGGTACGTTTTTTAAATTTTATATAAAGATTACCCACTTCCCTCCCCCCCCGCGAACCCAACCGCCCGTTTTGCCGGCCGCGACTGCTAGCAATGCATGTACTTAGTAAAATTCAAGAAGAAAGCACAATATTTGTCAATGAAATATTCAAGCCCCGGGCCACCATTTCTTAAGTATCTGTGACTCGGAGTTATTGTGCCGCAGAGCTCGTCACCCTAAAACTCCCTTGTTCAGTTATCTAAGTAGCCATCCGGCCGTCCTGTTTCCCGATCGGATGACCCGGGCATCTGGGAACAGATGCGGAGTCCCCAACCAGGCGGAGAGCACGGATTAACAGGCCCGGCCAATGCGGAGTGATTACAACAGCACCATCTGGCTGCCATCTGATAAGGAACCTATTGACCCAGTTATTGATTAGCACAGTTAACGGTATTCTGAATAAGGGCATGTTAGTTGGTTGGTAATGCGGATTGATCAGTTTACCATATCCCTGTATGTAACCGATTGTAGTCTGGCTAAGGAGCCATAAGTTACCTCACAAAAATATATTGGTCACGATTCACGGATACAAACACGTTTATTTTTGTGAGCAATATTACAGTGATAATTTATAAAATGTGATTTTGCAACTAAAAATACATTTACTCCCACTTAAAATGATGACAGTATTGCTTAACCTTAACCAGTAAATCTCACAGGGTCAGATTGTGGGAGTTACAGGCCAAGGACACCAGCAAAGGGTGGTGAAAACACATTCACAAAGCCCCTACAGGTATTTCTAACCCGGAAACGAAACGGCCCGAAATAGTATTTCATGATACAGCTTTCTTGTTTGGTACTGTATAATAGGTTGCTATTCTTATCCTTACATCAGTCGCTGCGCTTAAGCGGGATCTCTCTCACTTAATTTATTTATGTATTTAATTGAATTGTTGTGCGCTGACTTTTGGCTGATGGCCACTTTGTAATGCTGTTTTGGATATTGAGTCTAGGTGTATTTCATGTGTAACCAAAACCCCTACATACGCACAGGATGAGCAAAATCTGACAGGCTCAGGTCACTTGCTTTTTACTCAGTTCACATAGCTCCTCTGCGGCACTTTAACATTTTTTAGGGACTTTTTCCTTGGATGGGATGGGAGGCATCCTGTGAGTTTTGTGGAGGGCTAGAAAAGCCTCCTTGAAGAGGCAGGTTTTAATTTTTTCCTTGGGCACTGCCAGGTGGGAAGAATCCTGAGTTCTGGGCAGAAAGCATTCCAGGGCTGTTCTTCACACCTTCTGGTTTGCTTGAAAATGCACCATTTGCCCACTCTTTTTTCCAAATTTTCTCGGGGTGAGTACCCCTCCGAACCCCCCGTAGGTTGTTCAGGCTCGCTCGCTACGCTCGCTCGCCACAATGAAGTAAGGCAATTGTTTTACGCCCACCACTTTCAAATGTCACCAGCCGCCACTGTCTGAATGATTAGGGCAAGACCTAAGAGTGGAACCTAAAGAGCCCAGCTTAGGGGCATATCAAGGCGGCGCAATAAAATTATCGCCGCTTTTGCGTCCGTTTTCAGCCGAAAAGCGGCGATAATTTTATCGCCTTATCAGCAAGGTCACGCTATCGCGTGAATCCTTGCCATAGCGCCCTTTCCCTTAACACCCAGCTTTGCATCTCTAATGAGATGCAAAGTGGGCGTCACTGGGCGTACCCCGGATGGACTACCTTGCAAATATCGCTGATGTTCACATCGCGATATTTACAAGGCAGCCCACAGGATTTTAGCATACGTTAGATTTTGGCAAAAACGGCAGTTTTCGCCAAAATATAACGTATGCTAAAATCCTGACTTACCTATGTTTGACATAGGGGGTGGATTATGCTGATACGACCACAGGGTCGTATCAGCAAGGTTATCGCCGTTTGCAGTGAACATCGCTGGAAAACCAGCGATGTTCCCTGCAAAACGGCGATAACCTCGCTATCTCTGGAATTTTTATCTCCCTGGAGAAACGCGTTGTTAATAACGCACTACCAGGGCGATAAATTCCAGAGATAGCCTGCGATAGGAAATGTATCGCTAAGCACGGCCAGCGATAATTATCGCTGGCCGTTGATAATATACCCCTTACTTTCTAACTCATGATGCTGGACGCTAGAGGTAGTAAGGCCCGGGTCAGTAGTCTCAAAATGGCAGTAAAGGGTAGCAGCTGCTACTCCGGACTAACTTCAGCTGAGGTCCAAACACCTTGAACATGCCTTCAGTCAGCCATAATTGACTTAATGCTTGTGCTGTTTGCCTTTTATTTGCATGTCATAACTTATAAGTCAAAATATAACTCATCACAACACATCCCTGATCAACCTATTTGATTAACATTATGCTTTTGCTCACGTTTTCCTTCACCACCCATAAACAGGTGTTCACTCAAGCTTGAGTTAATTCATGTATTGAACTATTAAAAACATCTTTAAAAAGAGAGACAGTGCCCATAGTTTGACAGTGTTGTATTAAAATCATACATTATTCCCTCCATATTTCGCAAGTCCATTCTTATTAATGCAAGCTCCTTATGCCTCGGTTTGACCTCCTTTGTGGGACGAGGCTTACAAACGTCCAGCCTGTGTCTTTTCTTGCACTGGACCGCCGTGTGATTTCCTAATCTGGTCAATGCTTTGTTCGAGTTTGGTTCCATGGGTATCTGACTCGCCTTCGCTCTCCTTCTCACATTTCTTTTTCTGATGCAGGGATCATTTGTGGTTACCTATTAGTTTACCTCCCTTGGGTACTACACACTTTATCAATTCCTTGAAGCCATGACATTTTGGTAAACCAAAGTTCATGTAACGCTGGTATAACAGATAATCTACATGAAAGCAACAAGATAGCAAAATGGAAAGAAGCTGAAGGTAGAGGCACAACCAGAATATATAATATTTCTCTTTTAGCTAATTTCTAAGACAACTTGTGCTGTAAAAAGTGATTTTGTTGCCACATCCCCCAAAGCTGGCTGGGGAATACACCACTCAAAAACAACTGTGAATGGTTAGGATCATTTAGAATTCATGAAGTTCTGGATTTTTTTATGAGTTCCTCTTCATAAAAATCGGACTGGGTTGAACTGTATTTTTGCAAACTTTTCTCAGATGAGAACACTGCCCTGCACTATTTTGGGATACATTAAGCTTACTTGCATTGGTTGCACAATTTGAAACATGATTGTGAGAAAGTGGGTTATTAGTTGGGGTGTATGGTCATCTACCACAAGTAATAGTGCCACTACTCTTGTTAGGTCGTGTCAAGGTTTCAGTAATTTAAACCTGAGTTCAACCCTTTGTAGCCATGGCACACAGCAGACAGGCCTATCTTAAGAAAATGCATAACGCATTTAAAAGTACCAAAACTGTAAAAAAGTTGAAAACACAATGCAATACAAATCTCACTCCAATTTATAAGAATGGAGAGTATTTTAATGAACAAAATGACACCAAAACAACAAATATCAACACGAAGAAGGGGAGATATGTATTTTTAAAGTTGAATTAAACTTTAGCAACAAAAAGCATAAAGTGCCAACCATGGGGAAATGGTTAACTGAGACATGGGTAAGGTGTGAGGCCTACTACGATGAAGCGCTAGTCAGATACTAGGCAGAGATAGGTCCCGGTCAAAGAAATACCTTCAGACTTGGAAGTATTTTTGGAGAAAAAATGCTGGTTGAAAACCCGTTGGCAGGGCAAGCTGCAAGCTGAATCCGAGATGGGGTTTGACGATGGTGGGTTGCTGAAGAACAAGGTATTGGTACAGTAGTCAATGAAGGCGGGATAGCTCTATGCGGGCAAAGTCTGGCATTCATGAAGAATGAATGGGAGAGCTTATAAGGTACACAGATACTGCTAGAGTGTCCTGGCGCTAGATCCAAAGGCAGGGGGACAAGCTTAGTCATTGAGCAGGTGGGTTTTCAGCTGTTTTTGAAAACGTTTGATATCCTGCATGCTTCTCAGACTACCAGGAGAGCATTCTAGTGTCTAGCTACTAATATTGAGTAGGCTGAGCCTCCCCATTTCATTCGTCTGGTAGGAGGGATGCATAGCAAAAGGGATGATTTAGATCCCAGGGGTCTGTTAGGACAGGAAGGTCACCAAGACGGGCTCCTCGGTGAAGCCTTTTTATATTCAGACTTAAAAAACTTTTCTAAAAGTCAAATCTCCTTCAGCAGAGCAGACCAGCAAGTTGGAGTGAACTGCGGATTCAACGACGATGGCTTTGGCCCGATGGCATTTCCAGTCTTCTACCAGTATTTCAGAAGAAAAGTTGGCGAAAGGTTTCTAAGTCCCATCATTTGCAGTTTGGGCAGGAGGAGTGCACTCTAACATCAGCCAAGAATTTCAGGGCTTCAAGAACAGCACTTGGGGGTCAAGACTCACTCCAGCAGAAGACACCACAAGGGATCAGGGCAGGTCCAGTTGGAACAGGTCATCTGGGCTCACCAGGAAAGTGGGCTTCTTGCAGCTTTTGTTTCCCTCTAGCTTAACAGGAGGTCAATCAACTGACCCTTGCAGTCCGCATCTTGGTCCTGGGTACAAGTGGGAGGATGTCAAGCACTTGGGGTTCTTCTCGAAGGTCACAGCAGCAGGTGCAGTCCTTCTTCTTTCTTCCACAGATCCAGCAGTGTTCTGAAGAGGGTACTGGGAGTGCCATATTTAGTCCCAATGCCAGCATGTGGGGGGGAGAGGGGACTCGTGGCCAAACCTTAGCCAATAGATTAAATGTTCTCAGGGGTGACCCTACCCACCTTTGCAGGAATTCCTGTGATTTTTACTGCAAACTATCTCACAGTACCCCTCTCTATTTAAAACCAAGATGGCAGAACCTTTCTTCCAGAGCACCCAGAGATGTGGCTATGATAATGGCCAACCCTCTCTTGTGGTGACTCCAAACCAGTTCAGTATTAAATGTACCCAGGGCCTGTAAATTAAACACTACTAGTGGACCTGCAGAACTCAGTGTGCCACCCACTTAAGTAACACTTTAAAAAAAATGTCTCAGGACAGTTTTAAAACTGCCAATTTGACTTAAAATCCCACATCCAATTGGGAGAATGTAGGAATGTCATGTTTAGACTCAAATGAATTGTAATTTAAAATCATATTTAATGGTAAAGTCAAATTTTAAGTCACAATTAAAAAAATGACACTTTTAGAAAGTTGGTCTTTTCTTGCCCTAATTATTTGGTGCCTGCTGCCAGTGTCTTGGGTCACAAGACTGTTAATGGCTCTGCTGTTCTGTATTCCTTACAGAGAGCGAGACAAAGGTAACTGTATGTAGGCAGGATGGTCCATCCTGCCAGGATGGCCATCCTGGGGTGGAGATGTTCCCTACCTCACTTATATTTCATATTGCTTGCCTTAAGCACACACAAAGGAACCTGACATTAGTCTTTTGTAACCCCAGACTTCCTGGAGCCTTGGCAGGGGAAGGGAACAACTTTCCAGGGACAGATGTGAAGGAAGCCCAGGATATCCCACCACGTTTCTGTCCCCACTCAAGTCGGACACCAGATATAAATATTTGACTTTCAGAACAACATTTCCATATAATCTTGGATCTGTGTAAGACTTCAGAAGGACTGCCGTGAACCTCAGAGGACTGCCCTGCTGCTTGATGCCTGCCTTGTTCCCAGAGGACTGCTCTGCTTCTACCAGTGGACTTCCCTGCTGCTTTAGGTCTGCTTTGCTCAACAGAGGACTGCTGTGCTGCTTGAAGACCTCCCTTGCTGCTTGAAGGAGAAGATGACCATCTCCTAGAACCCAAGACCACCAAAAGTGACTCTAAGGGCTAATTGGCTGTCCTCCTGTAAGAGCTATATGGGCATAATAAGCTTCAGAGATATTAAACCCTGTACCTGGCCTCTGCTGGAGCAAGTCCTAACCCCTCAGTAGAGCCCCCACGTTTTGGATTCTTAGAAGTGGTGTTAGAGGTGCTGCTCCTGTCTGACCTTAAAATTGAGTACATAAAAATAATTTCACCAAAAACTGCCAGAAGAATCGACAGAGGACAGGGACCTACCTGTCACTAAGGTTCATAGCGGGCAACGTGACTGCGCAGTAGCTCCCACTACGTTCTTCTCTGCTGCAGGTAACTCTGTGCAGTGGGACCTCTAAGCGACTATATTTTAGGTTGTGGAACCGTCCTTGGCTATGACTTGCAGGTTCGCCCCACTGGAGCTTTTCAGCTTCCAAAAAGTTGTTTAAGTAGAAACGTAAAAATCTTCACTGGGCTCAATGGTTACCATGGGCGTCAACGACCTTCTAAGTAAGCCTGGAAATCCAGCTTCCACTCACAGCTTTTCCCACCATTGTCAAGTGCTTCACCAAGACCTCATCCAGCGGCTCCCTGACAATGACAATGACAACACCTCCTTGCACACAGCCTGCTTTCTTGCTCTGCAGAACTTTACCTTCTCCTGGACTTTTTCTCTGAAAAAGTCCAAAGGTAAGCCAAGACTGAGCCCAATCTGCCTTGTGTATCCGACCAGCACTCCTTCACATTCAGCCTTAATTTTTTATTGTGCCCCGGTCTTGCATGACCAGATAACCGCGGTTGGCTTTTTGATCATTTAGGTTCTAGATTTCATTAAAAAAAGGCAAAACTGTGGTTCAACTGATTGGTTTTAATATTTTAGAGTGTCATTATATTTATTAAAATGTTCTCTGTTTCTCAGATTGAGTTTTTTTCTTGTACGGTAGTTTCACTTTATTACTGTTTGTGTGATGCATAAATACTTTACAGATTGATGCTAAATTAAGCCTGACTGCTTTTGTTCCAAGCTACCAGACGGTTCGGCACAGGTTAATTTAGTGATTTTGTGGTACACCCCACTCAATCAATAACCCAACTTAATGCAATGTATTGGATAAGGTGACATCACATTTTTAACAAGACATTCCATTTTTGTCCTTCCAAGACATATTGGCAATCTGTAGAACACTGAGGGGCCGATTCCGATTCGGGCCGTAAATCTCTCCGACCGAGCCGGACCCGGAGAGATTTCCGACCGAATCGGACTCTGGCAGTCCGACCGAACGAGTACGATGCGCACGCATGCCATCGGACTCGAGTCGGTCGGACTTCCATTGAAGTCAATGGGAGCCTGTCGTACAACGCGTACGCGGGCTCCCATTGACTCAATGGGTGCGAGGCGGACAAGGGCGCCCCCTACAGCGTGTACGCGTCCATGCGCATCGCTGCATACATGCACAGGTAGGGGGGACCCATGGGTCCCCCCTGTGTGCGACTCGCGCGCCTACGCATACAGGGGGGTCCGACGCGGACCCCCAAAGTCCGGCTCCGACAGCTTTTTTGAGCCGGATGGCGCGAGTCGGTCGGACTGCTCGCGGCGCGCATCGTACTTACCCGGCCGGGATACGTCTCCATAGCGCGGTGCGAGTCGTGTCCATGCGAGTCGGTCGGAGCGTGTTGAAGCCGCGTTCGAGTCGGTCGGAGATTTCGCGGGTGCCTGCATAGTACTCGCTCGGCCGGACCCACGTACGATTCGGTCGGGAAACAGGGCTCCGAATCGGATCCGGTAAATCCGAATCCGATTCGGAGCCCTACCGGCCGAGATCGGAATCGGCCCCTGAATCTTTTCACTTTCAGTTTCCTCCCACAATCAAGTAGGAAAAGGACAAGTAGCTGTGAAGATGCTTTACAGCACAAAACACTTGTGTCATTTCAGTAACTGTAACTCCTGACTCCTGCTTGCACTGCTTGGACTGCAACTGCTTACTAAGGGTTAAGTGATTGACCTAATTTTTGCCTGCTTCAGGTATAGAAAAAGCAGAAGATCTCCTGGCTCCAGCAAGGCACAGCTGACCACCGATGACTGGACCATGCAGGAGCCCTGGCTGGAGAGAGACAGGGGGCCAGATGTACGACCCACCAATTTGCGAGTCGCAAATTGCGTCGCATTTGCGACTCGCAAATTGGGATGCATAACAGTGTCTCAGACACTGTTAGCAATTCCTAATGGGATCGCAAATTGCATGCCTCATGAATATTAATGAGGCTGCTGCAATTTGCGACCCCATTAGGATTGGCTAGCACTCCCAGGGATGGTGGCCTGCTGGGGTCAGCAGACCACCATGTCTGGGACTGCTTTTAAATAAAGCAGTCTTTTTTTTTTTTTAAATGCAGCGGAAAACGGGATGCATTTAAAAAGAAAAATGAAACTTTTCAGTTTCATTTTTTAAGGGCTGGCAGTGGTCCCTGGGACCACTGCCTGCTCTTAAAAATATTTTCTCACATACTCACAAAGGGGAAGGGGTCCCCTGGGGACCCCTTCATGTTTGCGAGTGGTTTACCACCTACTTAAAGTAGGTGGTAAACTGCAAGTGTTTTGCGGCCGCAAATGCGGTCGCAAAACAATTGTACATGGCATGGTGACTCGCTTTTAGGAAGGGACGCCCCTTCCTAATAGCGGGAGTCGCAAATACTATTTTGCGAGTCAGTGACTCGCAAAATAGCATTTGTACATGCCATTACCCTTCTTTGCAGTGGCAAACGGGAAGATATCCCGTTTGCTGCCACAAAAAAGGGTTGTACATCTGGCCCCTGGTGTCTAGAAACCTTCCCTAAAAACGCGAAGGCTGCATGAGTGACTATGAGCAATTTCCCCAGCAATTAGAGGACAAAAGTGAAACATAGGTTTTTTTTTATTCTTAGGTAAGGAGATGATTCTACCAAAGAGAGGGCACAACCTTGTTAGGCAAGAAAACCAGATTCAACCCCCTTGGAGTTTTTAGTCAAGCAGAAATGTGGTTCAGCCAAATCTTTCAGTAACAGTATACATCCTTATGGAGTTCTGCCTGGCTACAGTTTCCAGCATTGCCCCATTGGTGAGGAGCGAATATAAAAAAAGTGACTGAAGGTAAATCTTTGGATCTGGGTGAGGCGCTAACTCTATCACATTATCCTGGTGGAACATCATGACATCCACCATTATATAAATCAAGCCATAAGTCTCAAAATAAAAATTGTGATAAGATTGGCCCACTGGCTGTATCTGACTTCTGCTACATCACAGTCTGCCTGAAATTACACATAAGACCTGATCAACCAGGTGACGATACTTTGCATTGGCACTTTACATTTTCTAGGTGACTTTCGGGGCATATTATCAAGGCGGCGCTATGAAATTATCGCTGCTTTTGCGTCCGTTTTCGGGTGAAAAGCGGCAATAATTTCATCGCCTTATCAGCAAAGACACGCTATCACGTGTTTTGCTGACTTAGCGCCCGTTTCCAGCATGCCTAACTTTGCATCGCTAATGAGATGCAAAGTAGGCGTGGCTGTGAAACCAACCAGGGAAAATATCGCGAAGGCAGTTTCGCGATATTAACAAGGAAGGGTAGCGATATTTTAAATTGCGTTAAGTATGCCTTAACGCAGGAATTTAACGTCTGTTAAATTCCTGACTAAGGCATACTTAACATGGGGGGTGGATTCTGTGGCTAAGACCACAGGCCCTATCATCTAGGATATCGCTGTTTTCCACCATGGAAAACGGCGATATCCACACTATCTCTGGAATTTTTATCGCCTCGGCGATGCGCGTTGTTGATAACGCGCTAACCGGGCGATAAATTACAGAGATAGCCGGCGATAAATATGCAAGCGCTAAGCGCGCTTTGCGATATTTATCGCCGGCCCTTGTTAATATGCCCCTTTTGACTTAAAAGCTTCAAAACCCATATCTCTGGTTCCCCTTTTCCGATATTGTGCATTTTGAGGTCTTTTTGCTTATTATTTTTTGCCATGTTTTTTCCAAATTGTGTTTTGTATTTGTGTTTGTTCTCTTGATATTTAAATTGTTAGGAATGTTTAGCTTAACACATATTTCTCTTTGGAATTAACTTCTTCTCATGCCACAGCTACCAGTGGTTGAGAAGAGTTACATTTATACTTGCGTTGATATAGAAGATGGGTGTGCCGACTATCTTGGTAAGGGTCCCCTCTTTCCAAATTAAGGGGCATATTATCAACGGCCAGCGATAATTATCGCTGGCCGTGCTTAGCGATAATTTTGTTATCGCAGGCTATCTCTGGAACTTATCGCCCTGGTAGCGCATTATTAACAACACGTTTCTCCAGGGCGATAAAAATTCCAGAGATAGCGAGGTTATCGCCGTTTTGCAGGGAACATCGCGGGTTTTCCAGCGATGTTCCCTGCAAAACGGCAATAACCTTGCTGATACGACCCACAGGGTCGTATCAGTATAATCCACCCCAATGTTAAGGATAGGTAAGTCTGCATTTTAGCAGACGTTAGTTTTTGGAGAAAACAGCGGTTTTCTCCAAAAACTAACGTGTGCCAAAATGCTGGGGCAGCCTTGTAAATATCGCGATGTGAACATCAGCGATATTTGCAAGGTAGTCCATCCGGGGTACGCCCACTTTGCATCTCATTAGAGATGCAAAGGGAGGCTTTGGGAAAAAGGGTGCTAACATGCGATTATGCATGTTAGCACCCTCTTGTAAATAGGGCGATAGTTTTATCTCCGCTTTTTTGGCTTTTTAAGCCAAAAAAGCGGAGATAAAGCCCTTGTAAATATGCCCCAAATTTTCTACACGAACATAATTTGATTTGCACTTTTTGTTCAAACCTATGGCCTGTCTTACACAGACATTAAAGTGGCATATATCCTGACAAATGTAAAAGGAGATTCAGAGGTAGGGTCACTCCTTAGATTTCACAGGGCAGTCATTTTTTATAAAATGTAAATCACTTCAAAGAGGAGCTGGATGAATATTGATAGAAGAATCATGACTTCCAGATAGGGCCAAGTCTTGAGTGTGATGGATGCTCTCATGTAGAGTTCCAAAAGATCTGGCATGCTATTGCCGCTATGAGACCTCCATCATCGCTACTGCTGTTGCGATGGGGGGGCTAGAAACTGGCGTGAAACCCATCTAACCCATCAGGAGTGGCAGAAGGTGCCTAATGACAGATGCTGAAAATAGTTCCCCGAGCCCTAGCACTCGGTGCAGAAATGCAGAATGAGCTGCAGATTTGCAGCCAGAGCCCACTGTGGCTGACGTCCTAAACCTCAGTTTGGCTCCAGAGATTTAGAAATAGGGTGCAGTACAACCAGACAGTCATTGATTTGCTTCACGGATAACCTGACATCTCACAATGCCCACTCATGAGACACTAGAATACATGGACAAACTGTAAGAGTCACAGAAATGGGGCAGGGAGCCCTACAGAGGACCCAGCACAAATTATTAAGAACCTTTCAGAGATGGCTGCAAACTACAACCCTTTTTTATCAGAAGGAGGCAGCCCAGAGGACAACAGAAACTGAAAATTAGCTTCCCCTGTTTTTGAATTATATATTAGGGAGTGGGGCTATCGGTATATAATAATTCCTCCTCATCCTCCACTCATATGAATTTGTAGGGCGGACATATAGCCATTCCTCCGATGGCTCTTACTCGATCGGCCATCAGAGGAGTTTGACCACGGTGCATTCCTGGTATTCTCTGCCGTTGTCAAACAATGGTCTGCCCTAGGAATCGACAGAATCGGACGGACGGAGCATAATGTTGGCTGTGAGGGAGGCTGGCACCATTGCAATGGAGTTCCTCTCTAACAATATGTAATCAGGCCCTTAGTAACAGATTATGGCATGCAATTGTTCTCAGTAGAGATGATATTTAAAACAAATATGTTTATAGGAAGAACATTGGTTGCTCACTCCATCTTCCGTGAATAAATAGTTTGGTAGCTTGCCTGAACTGCATGATTAAACAACCGTTCAAACTTGCATTGTTATAGCTACAAGTAAGATAGCACACAGACACTATGCCCCCTTAGCTGAATAGTTACTAAGGAATGGTTTACTGTGCAAAAGCAGAAGGAAGTCTAAAAACTAGGGATGCACAAGAAAATCTGTGGCCTTGGAACCACCAAATATGAGCGGAATTATGGCATCAGTTAGATTATGGAGACTTTACTTCCATCTGTCAGAGTGGTAGAGGACATTACGTCTACCTCACTGATGGACAGAGGACCACCATATTTAAAGATAATCGCCAGCACCACGATGATCTACATGTACCCATAGTAGATCCTCTAAAGGCACTGAAAGTTTGGCTCATCATCCCATCTTTTAAACTTTTTAATATTTCAGAAACAAACTCCCAGAAGTTGAGTTTGTTTCTGAAAAACAAAAAAATGGCCCCACATCCTGAGAGTTACTTCCTGGGGTGTGAGGGTAATTTGTTTCTGTTCATGACTGCCAAGTATTACCTAGCAGTGGGTAAACAGTCTAAATATCGAGTTTATGTTGACTTTCACTAATATCGAGTGCAGAATATTGTGATACAAAAATATCGACTGTCAGAATATCGTGGTCAAGAATATCGAGTCTAAGGTAAGTAATATCGTTTTTAACAATATCGAAGTCATTAATATCATTTGCAAAAATATAGTTGTTAAAAATATATTTTTTTCAGTTAGTGTAATGTATTTTAGTATGTATTTTAAATGTATGCGTTCTATTTTTTTGTCTAAGTATTGTATTTGTTTTTTAATATATGTGTTACATTTTTAGAAGTTATTAATTTTATTTTAAATAAATTTTGTGTTTTAGTTCCGTAGCGGGTTGTGGGTTTATAGGAGAATAGAGTGGGAAGTAATTTAATTATAATTAATTTATTAATAATTTTTAGAAGTTATTAATTTTATTTTAATTAATTTTGCGTTTTAGTTCCATAGCGGGTTGTGGGTTTATAGGGGAATAGGGTGAGAAGTAATTTAATTATAATTAATTTATTAATAATTTTTAGAAGTTATTAATTTTATTTTAATAAAATTTTGTGTTTTAGTTCCGTAGCAGGTTGTGAGTTTATAGGGGAATAGGGTGGGAAGTAATTTAATTATAATTAATTTTTTAATATTTTTTATTAATTAATATTTATGTATTTAATATTTTATATTGTTAATTGTGGGAATTAATTTATTATTAATTATTTATTAATTGGTTGTTAATTATTAATAATTGATTGGTAATTATGTTAATTGTGTCATTTTTTTAGGAGCGGGTTGTGGGTTGATAGGGAGTAGGGTGGGAAGTAATTTAATTATAATTAATTAAATCTTTTTTTATTACTATATATTGATGTATTTAATATTTTATATTGTTAATTGTGGAAATTAATTTATTATTAATTATTAATTTGTTGTTAATTATTATTAATTAATTGGTAATTATGTTAATTGTGCCATTTTTTAAGGAGTGCTTTGTGGGTTGATAGGGGAGTAGGGTGGGAAGTAATTTAATTTTAATAAAATGTTTTAATATTTATAATATAATATTTATTTAATGTTATTTTATAGTGTTAATTGTGTGAATTAATTTATTAATTGTTTTTATTTTGCTTGTTAGTTATTAAATAATTAATTAATTGTTAATAAATTATGTTAATTGTGTCATGTTTTACGACATTGGTGGTGTCATTTATAGGGGAATATGGTGGGAGGTAAAATATTTATAATTAATTAATTATTTGTTAATTAATGCTAATTAATTAAATATTAAGTATGCTAATTGTGGAATAATTTTGATGTGTGAGTTGTGGCGTTTATGGTTGTAAATGTTGGGAAGAATTTATTTTTAAATTAATTAATGATTTGTTGCTAATTGTTATTAATTTATTAATGTAAAATTAGTTATGGAAATTGTGTAAATATTTTTAGGTGTGTGTTTTTGTGTTTATTGGGGTAGAGGGTTGAAAGTAATATACTTTGAATAAATTAATCATTAGTTGATCATTAATATTAAATTATTAATTGATAAATATTGCTTGTAATTGTTTTGTTTTTATTTTGTTTGGTGATTTAGGTTCAATAGCTGTAATGTTTTGTTTTATTCCCTCCGCTATCCAACACTTTCCCTACTGTTGCACTCCCTGGAGTGGGAATAGTAATTTTTACCACTGCGCTATCCAACACTTTCCCTACTGTTGCACTCCCTGGAGTGGGAATAGCAATTTTTACACCTACGCTATCCAACACTTTCCCTACTGTTGCACTCACTGGAGTGGGAATAGTAATTTTTACCCCTCTGCTATCCAACACTTTCCCTACTGTTGCACTCATTGGAGTGGGAATAGTAAATTATTCCCCTCTGCTATCCAACACTTTCCCTACTGTTGCACTCGCTGGAGTGGGAATAGTAATTTTTACCCCTACGCTATCCAACAATTTCCCTACTGTTGCACTTGCTGGAGTGGGAATAGTAATTTTTTCTCCTTTGCTATCCAACACTTTCCCTACTGTTGCACTCAATGGAGTCGGAATAGTAAATTATTCCCCTCCGCTATACAACACTTTCCCTACTGTTGCATTCATTGGAGTGGGAATAGTAAATGTATTCCCCTCCGCTATCCAACACTTTCCCTACTGTTGCACTCGCTGGAGTGGGAATAGTAATTTTTACCCCTACGCTATCCAACACTTTCGCTACTGTTACACTTGCTGGAGTGTGAATAGTAATTTTTACCCCTCCGCTATCCAACACTTTCCCTACTGGTGCACTCCCTGGAGTGGGAATAGTAATTTTATCCAATACACTATCCAACACTTTCCCTACTGTTGCATTCATTGGAGTGGGAATAGTAATTTTTACCCCTACGCTATCCAACACTTTCCCTACTGTTGCACTCGCTGGAGTGGGAATAGTAATTTTTACCCCTACGCTATCCAACACTTTCTCTAAATTTGTATTCGTTGGAGGGGGAATAGTAATTTTTACCACTCCGCTATCCAACACTTTCCCTACTGTTGCACTCCCTAGAGTGGGAATAGTAATTTTTACACCTACGCTATCAAACACTTTCCCTACTGTTGCACTCACTGGAGTGGGAATAGTAATTTTTACCCCTCTGCTATCCAACACTTTCCCTGCTGTTGCACTCATTGGAGTGGGAATAGTAAATTATTCCCCTCTGCTATCCAACACTTTCCCTACTGTTGCACTCACTGGAGTGGGAATAGTAATTTTTACCCCTACGCTATCCAACACTTTCCCTACTGTTGCACTTGCTGGAGTGGGAATAGTAATTTTTTCTCCTTCGCTATCCAACACTTTCCCTACTGTTGCACTCATTGGAGTCGGAATAGTAAATTATTCCACTCCGCTATCCAACACTTTCCCTACTGTTGCATTCATTGGAGTGGGAATAGTAAATTATTCCCCTCCGCTATCCAACACTTTCCCTACTGTTGCACTCGCTGGAGTGGGAATAGTAATTTTTACCCCTACGCTATCCAACACTTTTGCTACTGTTACACTTGCTGGAGTGGGAATAGTAATTTTTACCCCTCCGCTAGCCAACCCTTTTCCTACTGGTGCACTCCCTGGAGTGGGAATAGTAATTTTATCCCCTACACTATCCAAAACTTTACGTACTGTTGCATTCATTGGAGTGGGAATAGTAATTTTTACCCCTACGCTATCCAACAGTTTCGCTACTGTTACACTTGCTGGAGTGGGAATAGTAATTTTTACCCCTCCGCTATCCAACACTTTCCCTACTGGTGCACTCCCTGGAGTGAGAATAGTAATGTTATCCCCTACACTATCCAACACTTTCCCTACTGTTGCATTCATTGGAGTGGGAATAATAATTTTTACCCCTACGCTATCCAACACTTTCACTACTGTTGCACTCGCTGGAGTGGGAATAGTAATTTTTTCCCCTTCGCTATCCAACACTTTCCTTACTGTTGCACTCATTGGAGTGGGAATAGTAAATTATTCCCCTCTGCTATCCAACACTTTCCCTGCTGTTGCTTAAGCTGGAGTGGGAATAGTAATTTATTCACCTCCGCTATCCAACACTTTCTCTACTGTTGTACTCAATGTAGTGTAAAATGTAGTTTTAAAAAATAATAAATATTTTAATATTTTTATTTCAAGTCAAATAGCTTTATTTCGATAGGAAGTATCATAAAAGCATCAGACAATCCGTCAATGTATAAGAAGAGAAAAAAAGATACAGTATATTCAGTTAAAACTTATATTTTAAAACATAACAATGCATGAGTTAAAAATAGTCAGAATATAAAAACATTTCATCATAACTAAAATATTTCATAACCTTACTTAAAAATGAGAATATTTGATGTTCTATATGCAAAGCAATGCATACCAGGAAATTCGCTTTACATTGGACCTCTTCTTAGGCTCAGCTGTGTTGCTCATGGAACTTGTGCGGTGAAATTAGGTCACCCTTCGTATAGCTCTATGCCTGATAATCCAGGCACAGCCTAGAAACTTGGCGGCTCCGCAAGCAAAGAGGGTTCTCGCATCGGATTTTAGTGTTTGAGGGGCAACACGATGATCGAGAGTGCCTAGTTGTTTGCAAATTGGCTCAAGCCATCTAGACCTCGCATTTACATACCCTGGGCAAGCAAACATAAGATGAGCGACACTCTCTCTCGATGCCCCACAGCAAGGGCATTCTTCAGTGGTCTGATATGGAGGGCGCCACTTCGCGGTAAATTCGTGGACTGGGAGTGAGCCAAATCTAAATTGGGTATAAAGTCCTCTGTCTCTTGGGATCTGGATTATATCCAAGTATGGTTCAAGGCTTCTAGATTGTTTATGCTGGAAGAATTCTTCCGTTAGCCTTCCCATATTTGGATTATTGAGATCCCTGGCATCTATCCAGTCCCAGTAAATGCGTTTGAGTTCCGCCTTGCTCGGGGGTTTTTGGGTGTCCCAGGATTCCTTGAGACCAAGAGTTATCATTAGAGCCTTAACATTAGAAATCCATTTGACCCCCAGGTTGTTGTCTAAGTTCTTTACTTCTGCGAATGCCTTTGCATAGTTTGAGAGTTCTGGGGTACGCCTTAGGCGAGCCCAAAAAGCAGTGGGCGGAGTTTAGCCAAGTCGCCAAAAGAGCGCCTGCCCAAGTCATATGTCAAGGGGATTAGAGGGACACCCCGGGGTAGCATGATCAGGTCCCTGAAGAACTTATGTTCTGACCTGCTGATCTCTTCTACATTGTCGAAACCCCAAAGCTCGGCTCCATACAGGGCCGAGCTAACTGCCTTTGTGCCATAAACAACAAGTGCCGGGGCAACCGGTCTACTTAATGAAGAGCGGTGTTCTTTGCTCAGTACTCCGACGGCGCGTTTGTGATTCAGAAGCATTTTATCGAGGTGGGGTCTCCACTGCATTTTTTCCGAGAGTCGTATCCCAAGATAATCAAAAGTACTGACTCTCTCTAAGCGTATCCCATCTAGGGTGATGTTATTTCTAAACGGTTTATGGGGATTGAATGTCATGAATTTTGTCTTAGATGCATTTATGACCAGCCCCCGAGAATTACAAAATAGCTGAAATCTGTTCAATAGTTTTTGGAGGCCAGCTGGAGTTTTAGAGATCAGCAATGTGTCGTCCGCAAACCGGAGAGTGGGTACCTTGTTTCCCGCCAGGGCCGGGGCATCGGCTGGTATTTCTTGCAAGAAGCTAACCACCCCGTTCACATATAAAGAGAACAGGGTGGGTGCCATCACGCAGCCCTGGCGTACTCCCCTGTTTACTTGGATCTTTTCCGTGAGCTGACCTTGAGACCCCCATCTAACCTGTGCATAATTACCCTCGTGGAGCCGCATAAGCAGGTTGAGAATTAGTTGTGGGATGCTCATGTCTCTCAATATTTCCCATAACCTTTTCCTAGGGACCAAATCAAAGGCAGTCTTTAGGTCAATAAAAGCGAGATAGAGACTGCCCTTGCCAATCACTACCACTTTCCAGTAAATCAAAAGGAGCCTGAAAACCTGGTCCACAGTTCCTGTGTTGGCCCGGAATCCCGCCTGGTATTGGGAGAGGATATCTTCTGCCTCTGCCCAAGATTGAATTCTCTGCAGTATGACCCTGCCGACTATCTTCTGCTTTGCATCATTCAAACTGATTGGTCTATAGTTGGCAGGGTCCTCTCTGGCTCCCTTCTTTAAAATTGGGACTACCTCCGCACCCTTCCAAGATTCTGGGACTGGGCATCCGCTAGAGATAGAATTAATAAGGAGCAAAATATACTCAGCCCAGTTTCGGCGATCTGCGAGGAACAAATCTCCAGGGAGACCATCTGGTCCCGGAGCTTTGGCAGGGACTATCCTGCTTATAGCAGACTCTACTTCGTTCAGCGTGAATGGATCACTAATGCCATCCCCAAAATAAGTCAGGGAATAGTCACGTGGGCCATTCATGCTTACATCGTTGGGCCCAGAGTAGAGTTCCCCAAAGTGGTCATACCAGACCTGAGATGGAATGTGGTTGGAGATTTGGTCTATTTCCCCCGTGTTTGCCCGTCTAACAAGAGTCCAAAAGAGATTGGTGTCCCTTGCTATGCTAGCGTCTTTTAGGTCTTGCCAGCGGGTTTCGTCCCAATCTAGCTTTGCTAAAAGCAGGGCCGCTCTATAATCTTTCCTTGTTGTATAAAATATATATATATATTTTTTTTTTTTATGTTACAGGTGTATATATATATATTTATAATTTTTAATCTATTTCTAACATTTTATAATTTATTAAAATAATGATTTCTTAATTATTATTAAGTAAATATATATATTACATTTTATATATGTATGTTTAATTTATTTTTACATTACATTTATTACTTATAATTGTTAACATTTTCTAATAATTCTAAATATTTTTTGTAAGTTATATGTATTATTTAATTTATTTTACATTATTTTTGATACATTTAAAAAAACGATATTTGTACTTCGATATTTTTAACAACAATATTTTTTTCTCAATATTTTAGGACTTACCAATATGAAGATAGGATGTCGATATTTTTGACATCGATATTTATGTTCCAATATTTTGGGAACACGATATTCTGTCACTCGATATTTTGTCAGTGATCCCTAGCAGTGACGGACTGAAAAAGAGGACGTTAGACCATTTTTAAATGGCAAAGTCAGCAGGAGCACCATTATGGTAAAACTTCCACCTGACTCTTAAGTGAGATGTAGTACTAAGGGTTTGGTGAACAGGGTATTCCATCATGTTTGTGAGAGGGTACACTGTCTGCTCAACTCTAAATTAGGCCTTTACATTTCAGAACAAACATGTTATCACAGTTGTTATATATAATTTGTACAATGGAAAGGTCACTGTTTAGTTGTTGTTTGTTTTATTAAAAAAACAAAAAGAGAGAGAAAAAATGAACTTTCCTTGATGAAGGTCTTACGGTTGGAAGAAGGAGAATGAAGCCACACCACATGTTAGAACAGGAGTTACACCATTCATTTAATAGAGAGGGTGGGTGGCTAGTACTCACATTAATAGGAATTGAATGGAGAAGATCATACAGATGAGTTAGAACATGTGCTTGATATCAGATAGGCATTGCAGAGCAAATATAAAGGGTTGAGTTGAAATATGTCCTAGGTGGATGCTAATTGTTTCATCAGAGTAAAGAGTGGCTTGTCAGTAAAGACGATTCATGATTCTCCATTCCTATAAAGGCTGTGGAAGTGAAGAGAGATGTGTTTGAGTTGAGCAATATAAAGTGCACGAAAGGGGTCTTGGCACTAGTGAAAGCACAGCCTGAACAAAAGATAAGAAGAGACTACCAAGCAGGGCTGAGCAGAAAGCCAAGATTTTAATGCTTTCTTGAAATTAAGCAGTTGGTTAATGGTGCGCAAATTCAAAGGCAGTGAATTCCAGACTTTAGCTGCTATCACAGCCCACACCGGCTGCACTAATGCTTAGAAACAACCAAAAGGATGGGCCGCTGAGAGCCATAACGCAAGAGTGGGGTGAAACGTATGTTGTAGGTATAAGGAACTAAAGTGATTAAAGGTTTGGGAGACCAGGCATATTTCTTTAAAAGTGTTCTTTTTAACAACTGGTAGTCAATGGAGCCTGCTCAAATCAGAAGAAGCAGACGTGTTATGAGGCAACTGGAGACCCAGCATTGTGGCAGCATTTTGAACATTTCCAAATGTTTCATCAATCCAGCAGATGATTCCAAGTACAGGGAATTGCAGTTGTCCAAGTGACTAAGAATAGTTACCTGAACTTTTAACGGATGCATGTGTGCTGAAAGATGCAGGAGAATTTTATGCATAAGTCTGAGATATAAGAAACAAGTGGATGACAACTGGTTATAAACTAGAACAAATGAGTCTGGCCAATGGACGCACATAAAGAAAGAGAGTAGGGCTCAAAAAAGAGCCCTGTGGAACTTCCTGCATAATGACTTAAAATTCAGAGCAAGGTGGAGGAAGGTAAACTGTCTGAGTGATGGTATGATGTGGAATATAGAAGAGATGTCAGTGGTGCCAAAGGAAAATATAGCACATGTGTGAAGAGCTTGGTAGTAAAATGCTGCAGGAAGATAGTTTAATCACCTTCCCTAGCACAGTTGGTATTGACCATGACAAAACATTTCAACCACAATGTCCCTCAAGATTATCAGGATGCCTATCTATAAACATATCTATTTGATTTGAATCTATGCATATATGTGTATTTGACTTATTATTCTACACTTAACTAAAATTTCAGAAGAAAGAGGGAGGCATTAGGCATTTCTCTTCTTTATTGCTTTTGTGTGATTATAAATATGACATTTTTTCAAGTTCTGATGTCAAAATAAGTTTTTCTTAGTTTGAACTGAGTGGTGTTCCCCCAGTAGTTGCTGCCTCTCTCAGGGAACATATAGTATTGCTTCTCCATTTTTTTATTACACAGTCCATTAATTGCAATATCTAGGTGTCATTTTAACTTGTCTCTATTACGACTCTGATAAACCAGGGAGTATCCCCATGTTGGATCCTTCTGCTGCAATCCTAATTAAGTCATCAACACTATGAAGCCTGGACCTTTGCATCTACTGGTAGTACTATTGTTATTGGATAGTAAAAGTGTGTTTCCTAATGTAGTATCAATACTTGATTCAGGGTGAACCTGGAGCTCCACTAAGCAACTTGATCTGTTTGTATATATCGGTGGTGGATCCTCCCTCGTCATGGAGCTAATCACACAGAAAGAGCACTGTGCATCTCCTACTTTACAAAATCTCTCTCTGTAGCAAAGGATCTGGCCGTTGTACAACAGAGTCCAGCAGCAGGGCTCAGGCATGCCCAGTTCGTGCCGGTCAGCTGGGCAGTTACATGGAGGCCTCTGGAAGCTTGGTGTGTCCCTGTAACTCACACAGATATCAGCTAACTTAGCCTTGGAGTCATTCTGGGTAGCCTGAGACCAAGGCAAGCAGGTGCAATCTTCCTACTTTAAACAGCAAAGCAGTCCTTCCAGCAGGAGGGCTTTCCTTCCTTTGTGTGTACTGCAGACAGAGCCCTTTAAATTGTAATCAGGGGCAGGGTATAGCTCCTGCCCAATCCATGATGTCAGGGAAACCCTCAGGCCTAGGATTCCTTTGTTACATCGTCTGAAATCAGTATGCAACCCCAAAACAGCAGAGCCATTCACAGTCATGTAGGACCCCGGACACTGACAGAAAGGCACATTTGGTTTGGGCAAGAAAATGTCAATTTTCTAAAAGTCGCAACAAGAAAATCTAGTCATTACATTTCTATTATACATTGTTTAAACAGCAAACCATGAAACAATCCTATGGTCTGGAGTATTTATTCACTCGTTATTCACAATGTTTCAATGAACATAGTCATTTATATCAGTGTTCAGAACAAGGGAAACATAGATATTTGAACAATTACCATAAAATATTAAGACAAAAACATTACAATGCACTTCACAATACATAAACCCCAAAGCCAGTCATGGTTTCAAAAAAAGAAGAGAAAGCAACCTGAAAAGTGATTCATTAACCACATTAAAATCCAAGTTAGCAGGTTGCTACCAGAGGGAACACATTTTTATATATATCTAGGGATAACCTTATTTACACAAGAAATTATTCCCTATGATAGGGTTCAAATCCAATAGAGGTATCCCACTGGTAAAAGGTGCAGACGCGTTTCGAACCCCAACACCATTTGTGGGATTCTCATCAGGGCTGTGACTGGGTGTAATCTAAATAAACAAAAAAATAATAAAGTGAATTGGAGCTCTCCCACCCCAAATTTTTAAGTGAGTGTTTTCAGACTAAAATGTAAATTGTACCTGTGATCGGTAATTCAAAAGAAGCCTGTGTTGAAACTTCTGTACACACGGCTTAAATTATCTTCGTTCAATAAAAGATTAAATAAATTGCGTTTCAAATGCATGTGTATAGAAAATGCACAACTTATTCGAGTCAAAAGTGAACCAGCACCACCGAAACGCTTCAAGACTTACTTTTCATTAATGGGTGTAGCAGTTGAAATTCCAAGTAGGCAAAGTACGGGTTCCAAAGGATCAAGATTTTCTGCAAACAGTAGATTGAAGAGATCAGAACAATTTATGGCGTGTGTTTAAGTTGCTAAGTCTCGACATTTATTCATGCCGACAGCGTATGCAATCATTCGCCGCTTCACAAGAGATTCCGACTTACTTGCTCAAGTCTCTTGATGTTGCTCACTGGCGTTCCCTTGGTCTACCTGCAGGTACGCGGCACGCCGGACTTCCGGTTTTTGAATCATTAAAGACCAAAGCCAGGTCTATTGCATTCTGGGCATTTGAGTGTCAATGCTGACTCCCCTACAATAAGTTTCTGTATTGTTGATGCGTTGTGCCACAGATTTTTCGTAAGTGTGACAAGTAGGACAACTATTAGTGGGGATGTTTATGATATATTACAATACAGAGTGATGAAACATGGCCGAATTAATAATACATGAAATAAGGCCTATTTCAGACAGTTCGTTTAACCCATGGATGGTGCTATTGTATTTTAGAATGAAATACGCTTTTTGCCTTAAGAGTGTTTATTCAGTGTTGCCTCCTCTGGGGTGCGGTTTTATAACGCATAGGACTGTCCACTTGAATTCTTGTTCAGTGTGGTTTCTTTCAATGAAATGACTGACCATAGGCGCAGAGACCACCTTCATTTTAATTCTAGATCGATGCTGAACAATACGCTGTCTGACCTCTTGATTTGTTTTACCGATGTAGAGCTTTTGGCATGGACATATAATAGCATACACCACATTTTTAGTTTTGCAATTCGTGAAGTCTTTCCGTGAACATGTGATATTATTATGTGTAAAATCCGTTCCTTCCACTGTTGTTTCTCACACAGAACAATTACCACATTTATGGTGGCCTACTATCGGTTTTAGATTCCAATGGGATCTTAAGTCTTTTTTTCTTCTTCCGGGGGACGCAATCTCTGATCGAACTATTTGCTGTCCTATGCTAGCATTTTTCCTTCATTGCGAAGAATGGCGGTGGTAGTGGACCATGGGTTCAACCTTCCTATAAAGAAGCACCTCCTTACCCATAAAATATGGGCCTACCTTTGTGCCATCTTCTTCTTGATCGGCTTGTTCCTAGGCCTGCTGAAGTAGGGGATCTTCATTTATGCTGCCCTGTAGCCTCTAATTTCCTCCTAGAGTTCTTGGGTCAGGCATATCTAAGATTCTCTTGGAGCTTGTTGTTTTCTTGCCTCCTCACTCGTTTGGATTTATATGGTCTTGTAGAAGGGCTTTGTACTACTTCCTCTGAGAAAAGAGTGTCATTAACCACAATACCTGTGTTTCTAACAAATAATTACATTCAGAATTTTTTGTTCCTTTCATCAAATCCTCCCAGAGGTATGGTACTTCCCTAATCTGACTGGCCATATTAATAGAAGACATGGTTACTTTATTGTTAATATAGTGCCAATGGATTATTTTTGATATCTCCATGTACACACCTGACCCATATTTTCTTTTTAGGTATTATTTGAGTAGGTTTAATTTAACTCTCTCTTTGTTACTGACTGACTGCAATCAGTACCCAACAAAGCATCTACCCTTTTCCTGTCAGCAGGCACTGGGAAGCCATACTCAACCCTGGTGTACCCAGCATAACATATGGATCTACTTATTAAACTGACATCCATGAGCTCCTCTTCTTCTCATACTTTCAGGCAATTGTGGCTCCATTCACCACGCTAAAAGCATTGGGACCACTGGGACGGAGTATATCAGGTTTTACCCACTGACTAATTTCTGAAAGCTCGACTTTGTGCTCATCCTCTAAATTTCATATTAGCTTTCAATTATTGGGGACACTTATTCCCTTTTTGCACATTGCTTTTCTTGCCTCTTCCTTCTTGGGCCCGGGTATATAAACTGGTCATTTCAATAGCCAAGTTACGGGTATAATGGTTGTGTTGTCTAAACCAGTACCAAAAAGCATTAAGCAACAGCTCCAGGTAGGTTTCATCTACAATTTCTTCCTTGCTGGAGTAACTGGGTCTAAGCCACTTTTACACTTATGCACTAAGTTCTTTACCCAAAAAAGCTCTCTGGGTTTTCTATCGGCAAATCCTTCTCTTACCCAAAACGAAGGCAATATGTTTCGTCATCAATGCACAGTCCTTCCAGAATACTCTTCTTAGTCTCTTTATATAGTGTATTCCCAGTAGGGTTAGCCCCATGGTATGCCTCTTAGATGTCTTCGAGGAGCAAAGGCCCAAATAATACCCCCATTTTGTTAGGCGGCCAATTGGTTTCTAGGGCTATCTTTACAAAATTGTTGAAAAATTGACAGTTTCTTCTCCTGGGCTAAATTCTTTGTAGAATCACTGAACATATATGAGTAACTCTTCTAGGTTTAACAAACACTTCTTGCCTAAAAGTCAAAGTTTGAGTTAAGTTGGCCTGGGCTAATTGTTCAGTATGAGCCTGTATGGTATGTTGCATAGACAAAGGGTCCTGCTGGTGGATCTAATGAATATCTTTAATGCCCTTTCTAATTTATTCTGGAAGTTCCCCAATTGGTGGGCAACAGAATCCATTTTAGGACTGTTTGGCTGGCATGGAGAATCTTACGTCTGACTTCCTTGTCAACTCCCTTGTTTGGTAAACTCATTCAAAAACTTAACATTTTCTAATAGTCATTTACCCTAAAGGTTTTCAAACAAATAAGGATAATTTATCTTCTGGTTCTTCTAAGCATTCATAATTTTTAACTCAATCATTTGCCAATGTCTCTTTTTTTCTCCATCCTCCTATTGCCCCTAGAGGTACCTCTGCTGGTCCATCAATCCTTGGGTGATTTCAGGCTTCTTTCACCAGCACACTTTCTCAGAACAATAACTGATAGAATTAGGAGCACAGCTTCGTTAGCCTAGTGAGCTTTTTCTGTCCTTTTCTACCTATTGTTAGATTCTTTTCTTATCACTCCATTCTCTTCCCTGATTCCCACAATCAAACATGTTCTATTTAATTTTGATTTTTCCACCCATCTTCCATCACCACCTGGTAAGCAACATCCCTTCCTGGGTCCATGCCAGAAGTGCTCATTATAGGTGGAGGGCCAGTCACCCAGTTTCACATCCACAAAAGTCTCCTTCTGTCCTTTTGTGGCCTGGCCCTTTGGGTTCTCCACTTTGCTCTGCGTCCTTCCAAAGCCGATTCAGTTCATGAGTGCATGCTGTTCATGGAGGGTCCTCCTCTCCTCGGACCCGCTCTACATGTCATGCATTGTCCTGTTGGAGCAGCGACCTAAATGGTGAAGTCTTTCCTTTATTTTAAATGTCGACCTCCCATTCTAAAAGCGCATTTTCCCTTTCTCCTTCTCTCATTGAGTCTGTCTTCTCTTTCTGATCTTTCTTCTTTTCTCTTTCTTCCAGGCTCCTTCTGAATGGCATATGGGCCCACACACTGTGGTATCACTGCCTTCTTCCTAGATTAAGTGGCTTCTCTTTGTTCCATCCCTCACATGGCAAAAGTCATAGAGATTCTCACAAGAGATCACTACATTGGGCACATGACAAAGAGATTCCCTAATGATCACTCATTTGTGCAATAGCCACTACTACTGACCCGTCACAGAAGCGCACAATTCATTCTCTAATGAGATATGTCACAAGGGTGAACAGGTGACAGGTAGGTTGATGCAATTAGTATGTATTTTTTTATTTACTAAACTATGCACAGTGTGAGAAAATCATCCTTTTTGCCCTGATCACCCCCATTTTTTGACTGATGCTGGTGGTTACTGACTCTGATTGTGTCCTGGGCTCTGCTACCCAGGCCCAGGGCCATTGCTTTGTTTAAAAGGTATACAGTAATTAGGTGTAATTACAATTGGTACTGACAACCTACCTGTAAGTCACTAGTATATTCTAGGGCATGTAGGTTTATAGGCTCAGTAGATTTAATGCGCTTAAGTGTGCACTGCTGTGGTGTCTGCTGTCATTTTAAAGGCAGCCTTGCTTTGCAGTCTGCTTTTAAAACAAAACTATGTTCAAACTCAACTTTGGAATTAAAAGTTATTCCAAAGTCTTAAACAACCCTATTTTTACATATAAGTCATCCCTGAGATCTGCCCTAGGTGCCCCAAGTATAGGGTGCATTATAGAAATAAGCAGGGACATTATAAAATATGTTTTATATGGCCTGGTGAGGGGAAAACTGCCAATTTCGTTTTTACCTATTGGAGTACATTTGCTCCATAGGCTAATAGGGGAAGGCTTAATTAAACTTCAATAAATCCTAACTTTTGACAGGAGTAAGCTAAAATAGTAATTCAAGGTATAAAAATAATAGTACACAATAGTTACAATAAATCCATCAACTTGCCATGGTTGGATTTTTTATAACTATTGCAGTAAAGTAGTTTTAGAACTGCTTTCCTAAAGTTAGCTAAAATCATCCCAGTAGCAGCCTCTTCTGATTGGCCAGCCTTTGACAGGCTGAGTCGAGACAACCTTAATGAGGTGTGAAGTGGCCTGGGCTGAGACAAAGGAGACAACTGGTGCGAGGAGACTTGCAGTAGCAGATGCCAGGACAGGAAGGGGCTGGGTAGCCAAACTGGTCTTCAAAAGGAGAAAGACAGTAAGGACAGCAATCAGACCCACCCCAACTTCCTGCACCCCCTGCCAGATGGGAGCCCCTGTAATTGAACGAGGAGAGGCACTGGAAGGGGAGTGTAGGGAAGCTTTAGCCACACCTGTGGGTTGGGCTAGCCAGACCTGAACCCTCAGGAGAGATTTTCTCCATTTTGATATTTGTGAGAAAGTGCTTTCTGGGACAAGAAAATGGCACACTTTTAAGGAAGTTGTAATCACAGAGGCTCGCAACCTTTACCCTATTGGAAAGGGGTAGCCCCCCTTCTTGACAGTCCAGAAACTTGGATAAACATGGGAAAGCTGTCCAGCAACTCAGATCCCTGCCTGGAAACATCAGGAAAAGAAGGACTGCACTGCTGAACCCCTGGCCTGCACCAAGAGAGGACTGCACTCTGAAGGACTGCACCTGCTGCACCCTCTGGGCTTCACAAAAGAAGATTTTGCCTTATTTTAAAGGATTAAGGAGCAGACTCCCAGAAAGCAACAGGTACAAAAGAGCATCGAAACGTCACCTGCATCAACTCCACCAAGAAAAGCCCAGCTGACCACCATCCAGTGGACTTTGAACGATTTGACCAGGTGCATTGTGGGAATTGTAGTCCCAACTCTCCAAGGTGCAACTCAGAGCTTCTGGAACCTTGTCTGCTGTTGTGGGCCTTTCAAGGGTAAACAGCGTTTACCACACATGCGAGACAACGCATGCCATTACAACGTGGTCGTTACAACAACCGTGTTGTTACATCGCATATCTTTACAACGCAAGTCAGAACAATGACTTGCGTTAGGGGGCAGAAGGTGTTGGATTTAAAATCCAACACCTTCCCTACTGTTGCACAGACTGGAGTTGGAATAGTAAATTATACTATTCCAACATCCAGCGCCCCCTACAGCAAGTTGTTGTTCCGACTTGCGTTGTAAAGGTATGCGATGTAACAACGCGGTCGTTGTAATGACCGCGTTGTAATGGCATGCGTTGTAAATGCATGCGTACTAACGTGACATATTCCTCTTCAAGACTCCAAAAGAACCTTCTGGAAGAAGATCCAGAAGTTTGGAATCATTTGGAGAATATTTGATAAAAAGCTCCATAAGTTGACCGACCCATCATGGAGAGTCAAGTCGAAACACAACTCACCCTGATCTTCAGCTTTGCCCCACTGAAAGCTTTGGAGCTCTTCCGAGCTCTTCATCGCCGAGGGCGAGAACCAAGCCCTCCAGGAATCACCAAAGCCTCGCGCTGAAGCAAGCCACCATCGGTGAACTGCAATCTGGCCTGTCGAGGAGACTTGCTCGATGTTGAGAGAAAAAAAAACAAAAAGTGATTAAAGGGAAAATAATTAAAGTTGGCCGGCCTGTTTGACTTGGTCCTGGTCAAGTGTGACTAGATGTCCCTAATTGGTACTGTTGTGTAGTTCCTATATATAACCTATACAGAATCTGCGCGTTCGGATAACATGAACTGTGGGCTTGGTAGCAGACTGACTCTGAACACCCCCACCAAAAATGTTAGCCTGTTTGCATTAGCTAGCTCACAGTGCCACTAGTGTCTCCTCTTATCGGGGAGAGAATAGTTTCTGGCAACCTCAGAACATGAGAACCCTGATCCCTCAGGATCGTGGAAACAATGTACTACTTTTCGCTCAGTCACTCGTGCTCACTTATTCGTTCTCAGAGAATTACAAAGAAGAAACAGTCGGGCGTGTTACAATAAGTATTTATTGCACAGTTGTTCTTCTAGTGTAAAATAGATGTGCTGCAATAATTGTTAGACAGTAGCAGATATATATAATCAGCAGTATAGTGAATATAAATGGATAGTACAGTTCTACCATTTTGCAATAATCATAAATGGATAGAAAATGCATGATAAAAGAGAGCGCGTACTCCTACGATGCCTATCTAGATGTACCTAAGTGTACCTAGCATGTGAGTAGGTGTGGAGCCAAGAATCCCTCTAGGATTTAGTCTTACCCCATTACCTGAAGAGAGAGAGTGTGGGAGCCAGTCCTGGTCTCGAGTTGGACACCCCGCAAGGGATGTGTTAGACCACTGTCAGCTGGAGCGTCTGCATGCAGGCGCCTCAGCGTCTCTGGTCAGTGTGTCGGCCTGGAAGTCTCGGTTCCCTCTAACTAACACTAGCAAGATGTGTTGTATTTATGCAGAAAGTATCTAGGGTTCCTTTGTCCCTTGTTTCTTGTGTTAGCCATTGTTGGTTTTGAGGATGACGTATGGGATGAACCTTGTACGAAGATATTATGCAGGTAGTGTAGCCCCAGCCTGGTTTCCAAGAACCCTTATGAATATTCATTCATACTGTGTGAGTCTATTGATGAAATTATAGGACACTATTGTTCAGGGAGAAACCCTCCTTCTGTGCCCAGGACTAGAACGAGGTAAAGGTTCAATCCTAAAAGGTCCGTTACTGTGTAGTATAGAGGAGGAAATGTAGGTGAAGGTGTAAGATATTACCCGGGCCTATATTAGGGTACCTATACGAAACATATCACCCACTCCTCTCCCGAATAGTCAACAATGATAAAATGCCACCGAACTATTCTCTTTACAAGGTAAAAGCGCATAAAAACTATAAAAACATTGTCGTAAAATAATTTTTTAAAAAAGGTCTTATGAGGGGAAAAAAGACAAAGATAGAAAAATCTTTTACTTTGAAAATCAGTTTTTTCGGATTGGTACTTAAGCCGAAGTCCTAATTGAGTTCGTTTATATAAGTCGAACCACTACAAGCGTCCGAAGGCCATGCTTTTCCAGCGAAAGTGTCAATTTAAAGGAAATGTTCCAAATTTAGTCGAGTTTTGGAGAAAAGAGAAAAACTGAATTCTTTCCCAGCACACGATGAGCCAATTATAGATTAAGTGTCCTGGCTGGGAGACGCAACATCGTCGTTGCTTGCCGCTGCGGGGGACGGTTCTTGCAACACCTCGCAGAGTACGTCAATGGAGCATAAATGATATTCAGAGCTGCCAAAACTGGTGTAGAGGCAGCCGGTGCTGTTGTCGAAACCTGAGTGCTAGTGGAGGAGCTGATGCTCAACCCAGTTGTAAAAGGCACCTGCAGATTCTCGAGGAATGCAGCCATTAATATGGGAATACGCTGGGGACATTGCCGAGCATGGGCCCTCAGGGGTTCCAGCCTGGTATTCAAGTCCACAGGCGTGTCCGATGCAAGTGTCAAACAGAGATCTAAACGATAGGAACCAAGAGACACTTAGTTCCCGTAGGCGAGGTGTGCCCAGATGCTGTACCATGCGCTCACGGTATTTGTGCTCCAGGAGCGCTTTTGCCATCTCGTTGGTAATTGGGCCGTCCATTGCGGAGCAGAAAAATGACAATCAGGATTCCAGAGATAGAAAGCAGGATCAGCGGAAGACCTCCAAAAATGCTTCCCAATACGGAGTGTATAAAATTTGGAATAACTCTGAGGATTGTCTGAAAGGTGCTTAGAAATCCTGACCTTATTGTCTTAAATAGGTGTACAATACCATTCGTATCAGACATGTTAAAGATACGACCCACCATTTCTGTGAAATGAAAGGGGCAGTTTGCACGTATAAGTGCCTGTATCTCAGTCGAGGTCCTTGCGATTTGAAGATCAAAGGTCTCACGAGCAGAGGTTAAGGGTACGGTTTGTTGTAAAAGCATGGCTTTCAGTCTGCTCAAAGTATCAAACTGTATAAAGGAAACATTCAACGAAGGCCATAACGACGCCTCCCTGACTGTATTCATTGGGGGAAACAATACTTGCATGCAGCAAGTAACCCTGGAGTTCACAGTGACCAGATAGGCAATGCCCGAAAGCATCCCACAGCAACCTTGATCGTTCAGCATCAAGTAACTCCCATTCGAGAGCAGCTTAAATACCGGTGTAATAACGGCTGCTGGAGTCCCTTTCATGTGGCAGGACAAGTTCACCACTGAGCCATTACAAGCTCTGTGCAGGGAAATATCCTGGCACATGAGAGAACCGCTTAAAGCGTTCTTGCAATTTGTACTGCTTAGAAACACTTCTCGATCCCCACTCCGGCATCAAAATCTGTATGGTAACTCCCAAGATTCCTTAATGTATTCCTTACCCATTTTCTCATATTTGCCTGCCTGCCTGCCTTTGCTCAAGGCAATATTGAAACTGAAAAGTAGTGACCGGTAGAGTTATGTGGTCATGGATTAGCCATTCCGTTGATGGTGATTATGCTACCGTAAATGGTAATCTATCCAGCTTTTCAATGCGCAACATTCTATATTTTGCTCCCCTTTGTGCCATTTCTACCTGTTTATCTGTTAGATTGTATTCAGAAAACAGAGACGTACTGTTGATAAAACGCCAAGGCACATAGCCTTCACGCAAAGATTGCAGTGTCCAGCTTAACAACATGATAGAACGTAACTGAGATTGCCCGTGTTGTAATATGGCTAAATCCTGTTCCAGTATGTCTATTGCAGAAGATACAATGTTGCCCAAGGAATATATCCTGGAGGTTAAAGTTGTTAACCCATTATCGACTACTGCTAATGCCTTTTCTAAGTTAATACGGTCTATTTCCCGTATTCTCTCTGCGGCCTCTTGTTGGGATATTTTCCAGTTTTCATTGTAGGCAGCATAAATGCCAGCATATATGAAACGTTTCTGATGGGGTTTTTTGGGACCTAGTAAAAAATCCCTAACATCCATGTCTTGTGTGAGCAAGGTCAAGTGTTGTTTCACTTCTGTGAGTGTTGAGGTCTCTAGCCAATCAAGGCACAACTTTCCAACACTGTAGGACGTCACTACCCCTGAATGTTCTCTTTGTACATAGCGTGGGTCCGGCCTGTGGATATTGAACCCTTCGGTTATACCCCAGAATCTTTTCTGACATGTGTTCATGTCTAAGGGTCACACCACCCATTTCTTCCAATTAGGGTCCGTTCTATTGTACTGTAAAATGTCATCTAGTGTTGCCCCATCTTGTGAAGTTGAATTTTGCCACCCCTCCATCAGTGATGGTGTTGGAAACCGGGGTGTGCTCAGGTCCTTGGTTTTGGCTAGTCCAAGACAGGACGTCTGTTGCACAGTGTCTTTTAGAATTATCATCTGCTGTGGAATGAGGCACGCTCTAAATAGCGCTTCGGTTCCCTGGACTTGCCAGTCTCTAGAACCCCAGACTGATTTTAAGTCTATTGTGTCCTTCCATAGGTCAAAACCCTGTTCAGGCAATTGGGTGATAAAGGAAGCAGAGTATATCTGTTTGGTGTTTGTTAACATAATTTTCAGTGCCGATGTTGGTGTAACCTTATAATAATATGAGGTCGGGTCAGTGGTGTTAAACCCTGAAAAATATGAAAATTTTGGTGCAAATGTTTGCAAACTACTTTTAGATGGTGTAGGGCAATGTTCCCAGTGGTGGTACTCAAAAACATTTCTAGGTAATATAGATTTGTGCAGGAAATGATGACCATAATGTTGATAACAGTACAATGTGTCGTAGTCTGAAGTACCTTCTAACATTTCAGTGTTCGGAAATGCAGCAGTTTTCTCTAAATCAGACAACATGTCATTAACAGTTTCAGAGTCCCAATCATCAGAAAATGTACTGGAGGTAATGATATCACTTAATGAAATTTTAAATACATGAGAAATTTTTAAAAGTTCAGTAGGACGGAATATTTCGAAATCAACCTTGTCCCAAACTATACCATCCGGTATAGGAACTGCTGTAATGTTCGCTGATGACAATTCTCTCTGCTCACGATGGGACGATTGATGTGGCTTCAGAATCAAATTAGCTTTTTGTGTTGCGGAGCTTTGTTGAAGGTATCGTCCATTAATAAGCATGCTAAAAGTTATAACTAAGCCAGAAAAGAAAAAACAGTATCCCAGTAATTACCCAGAGTTCTAACCAAGGTGATACCAGGTAAGTCTTTTTGAGAAAGTTCAGAAAGTCTTTAGCTTGCTGTTTGGGTCTTTTTTGGGCTGGTGTCGTTTCAGGCTCACTTGTATCCAAAGAAAACGTATCAAAGTTCATGAAGTAGCCAGAAGCAGTTCGATCAATTGTAGGAATTGCATCGGGATTTGTTGAAATCGCATTTTGCTCTTGTCGAGGCATGTTGAGGTAGACGTCTGTATTTGGTCTAATTGCAATTTGAGTGTTATTTTGAATTGGATTTTGAAGATGTACTTCCGGTTCAAGGGGAACGAGTTCCATAGCATTGTTGCATAGTCCTTCATTCCATACAGGAGGCTCTTCGAACGTGATGAGTCTTTCTGTTTGAACTTCTTGGATTGTAGCTAGAGGAGGGCGTCTGCTACTGTGGAGTCCGCGTGGCCTACTGTTCAGTATCGGCCACATAGTGTGGTTTGATTAAGTCGATTGAGACAAATCTTTTCTCCATTTTCCCGGCAAGAGGCGGCAAAAGTACAGTTCTTGTTCCTTGAACTGCTAGGACAGGTACAGGCTTTCTGTATGATGGTCCAAATTCTTTTTTGTATGCTATTTTCTCTCTGACCAGATTCCCGACCTTTGGGATCCAGACAGGTCTTGCCGTGTTTGCCTTGACTTCCCCAGTGGTGGTCTGTTTCTGGAGGACGTTACTTTGTTGTGCCCTGGATTCATTTAGATCCTGTAAATCAGCCAAACGATCATGGATATCAAATGGTTTCTCATCTGCCACTGTGCCTTCACAATGAAGATCAGGTACCCACATTCTTGTCCCAAATAGGACCTCATATGGAGTGACACTCCCTAGAGAATTTCTTGGCTGGTTATTGAGTGCTCGTTGTACCCCATATAGATGATTGACCCAACTAGCACCCTTGCCTAATACCCTAGCTGTTAAAGATTGCTTAAGGTCCCGGTTTTTCCTTTCCACTACCGAATTTCCCTCAGGATGGTACGGAGAGGAGTACCGCAATGCTACGCCCATACTTTCCATGGCCTCTTTGTAAGCCTGAGAGCTAACTGCCGGGCCACAGTCAGAATGTAACGTGCCAACTGCGTATGTCCCTTATAAAGACTCGCAAATCTTTGATAACAGTTCGAGCGTCAGCCGAGCGCTGAGGCCATACCCATAGGAATCTTGAGCAGGAATCTACTGCAACCATGATATACTTGTAAGCCCCATCAGATTGTAAGGGGCTGAAGTGGTCCAGATACACACAAGCGAGAGGTGTGTCTGATTTTAGTAACGGTGTCTGTGCCGGGCGCTTTATGGTGGAGCCTTTCATCTGTTGGCAGATGTCACATTTCAAGACATAGTCCTTCATTTGCTTTGTTAGACCTGGCCACCAGTAGCGCTGTTTCAACAATGAAATAGTCGCTGTAACGCCTGTATGCGCAGAGCTCAAACCCTTGTGTGCTGCTAGAATTAAACCTTGCCTACGATCCATATTTGGTATTACTCTGTCCCCCACTCCAGGAATCTGAGCATATGGAATGTTGTTTGCATCTAACTTGTAGGAGTACTTGAGTGGAAATTTCTTTGGTACTGCTCCGCTGTTTTTGCTTGAAGCAATGACAGCGACCATAATCTCACCGTCTATCCTCGTTTTTGAACGAGTGATTGCAGCTACAGAAGCCGTTCGTACAGCCCCCTTTGCGGCTTCATCAGCCAATGAATTCTCTTCAACGTGAACGCCATCACATTGATGACTCAGTGTATGAATCACGTGAGCCCTCGGTAGTTCGTTCTTCAACTCAACTACCTGTTCCCATAGCATTTTATGATTAATTGTGCCACCTTTTGCGTCTTTGAACCCGTTTTGTTCCCAATGATGTAAATATTCATTGTATGATTGCATACAGTAAAAAGAATCACACACTATCAGTGTGGGGAATTTGTGATCCGTATTCACCAGTGCTAGTATTAGTGCTTTTAACTCTGCCAACTGAGCCGTGCAGTCTCCTAGAGATTGCGTTTTGGTGTAACTTGGATGGAATTTTCCATCCTGCATGCGACCTTTAACGATTGCACATGCTGCGCTGTATTGTTGCTTACTCCCTATGGCTGGTTGAGCAGATCCGTCAGTGTAAATAATATATTCATACTGATCTAGAGGCAAAATTTCGTTTGGTAGAGGATATTCTTGTTCGTATTGCAGGAATGCCTGTGTTTTTAGACTTGGATCAAATCTGTATTCAACATCCGTTGCAGTAAGAGAATTAGCCCATTGTATCCATCTCGGATGTAAGGCTTTAGCATTTGGAATGCTAGCCTTTGTAACAGCTTCTAAAGCTGGTACTGGGGTCCACGACTATTGAATAACACAGAAAAGAGGAAAGAGGATAAGTCCCTGGTCACCCTCCTACAGACTATGAATCCACACAACACAGACCAGGGACTAACAGAATCATAAATCGTGACTATTGTGCGTTTTCCCTGAGCCAGGGCTCTTTCTCTTGCTACAGCGGTCTGAACTGCAGTCAGGATTTTTTCTGTTGAAGTGAAACGCATTTCTGCATTTGTGTACAGGTGTGATTTGTAAGCGATTGGTACTGTTTCTCCTTCATTGAAGGTTAAATAAGTGTACCCGCATTGACCCAAAAGTACACGGATCACTAAGTTGCGTACGTTTACTCGCGTCTGTAGGTGTTTTGAAGCTATCATGTCTTCTTGTAGTGAACGTAGGATGTTTGTGTGTCCCTGTGTCCATTGTCTAACTGAAAAGTCAGGTTTTATTAAGTCGTAGAAAGGTTTTACTTTTTCTGCGTAATCCAAAATGTATGTTCTGCCGAAATTTAGGAATCCCAGTATTGATTGTAAATTTTTTAATGATTTTGGAGGTTGGAGCAGCGCACACTTTTCTAAAAAGTTAGCTGCCAGACTTTTCCCTTCACTTGACAGCTCATATCCTTAAAACAGGACATTGCGGTGGGCGATTTTTGATTTTTTTTAATTAAATTTGTAGCCCTCAGAGGAGAATCCCATAATTATGGTGCTCACCCTGGTTAAGTTCCATTTTTAAGTTATCGTCCGTCAGATAAATATCATCCACATAGGACAATGCTTCCTCATCAAAATTTTGGAGTAACTCATTTACTTTTGCTGAAAATACCCCGGGCTATTCTTATACCCTTGAGGGAGATGACAAAATTGTCGCTGGGACCCCAGCGCTGAGAATGCGGTTAAATACCTGCTATCAGGCGCTATATTTTGGCAGAAAATCCATTTGAGATATCGAGAGTAGCTCACCCATGTATCTGGTGTTTCCACCGTGATGTAATCATTCAAGTCCGCTGTCACCAGAAATTCCATCAGGTTCTGGTGAGCTATTGTTACTTCTGCCGCACTGTCTAGCATCGTCTGAGCCCATTCCCCGTTCAGAAGTTGTGTCCTCAGAATTCTGGGCATGTCTCATCTTTATGGCTGCAACTTTCTTCTTCTTAAACTGAGGTTTTGATTTTGGCTTTTCTTCTTTTTTGGAAGTATTGTCTTGAGCGTGCTGTTTGTCTCTGGACTTTGTACGCTCTTCCTTGTGTTCTGACCGTCCTTCTCTCTCTGAGTTTTTCGTCGAGCCCTGAAAGGAATGAGAGGAACGTGTATCAGTATCCTGATACCTGTCAGGTTTCCAAATATTATCCCTATTCCTGAGATTATACCTCTTTTCGGAGGGCTCCTGTGGAGGAAATCTACCTCGGGATTCCGATCTGTTTCCTTTCAAGTTTTGTTGTTTTTTTATTATCCCACTTCTTTTTAGAAGAAGCAGGTGGTGTCTGCTTGGAAGTGTCCTTTTCAGAACTGCCCATCAGTTGTGGTTTTAATGCTTTTCCACCTAAACTGTCTCTGCCTAATTCTGCATATGCAGTTTCAATTATTTTCGGTAGTTCGTGTTGTTGATCTAACGGACCGAACTCCCTTAGGCGTTGGCGGATTGCCACTGAAGCTGCTTCCCCTTTAATATTAGCTAGTATTATGGCTGATACCTGGTCATAGTTACCTAGTAACTTCATCCCTAAGTTTAGGGCAGGTTCTGCTCCGACCTCATTTTGTATTTGTCTTAATACATCTGGTACTACAGCTAAAGAAGGAATACCATGAGTTCTGGTATATATGGCAGCAAAGACTGTACCCCAAGTGGTACAATCTTCTACTTGTGGTGTTATCCCCATGGGCAAGCAGATTTTTTGCATTCTGTGTTTTTCATATGGGGTAGTATTCGGGAATACTGCCTCAAGCTGAGTTATTTTCTGAGCTACCCAGAATGGCATTTGTTCACGTTTCATGGGCATTTTACCCATTACCGCGTGAAATGTTTATGGAGTGATTTTAGTTGATGTACCCTGAGACTGAGTACCATTTGCTGCAATTGCTGCTGGTTGGACTGTGAAAGTCCTCATGACGAATTGTGTCACGTTTCTGTAGATTTTAATTAAATCATTGTGTTGTATGAGTAAGTCTAACTGTGGCATTGTTTCAATGTTAGGATGTGGTGTGTAGGCCGCTAATATCGGCCATGTTGCCCCTTCTCCTCCGAGCGGGCCTAATCTTACTCTACTTCTTATGTGGGGTAGGGCACCTTTAAACCAGTATAAATGTTCCTGGTACGTGAGTGGCACCTCTATGTCCTCGAACGGACCATATTCCACTGGTGCATCTCATTCTGTATATTAGTGAAATGTCTGTGTTCTTGCATCTGCTTCTGGGAATGTAACCCACAAATAGAACACCTCTGTTTTGTTTGATTCGTGTGCCTCAATCACGAAAACTACTAAGCCACCCCTAGCTGATAAACCATTTTCTACTAGTTTCAGGGTGATCGTACGTCTGAATTTAGGTGCAATTTGGATTGCGTTTGTATCTTCTTCTCCGTCTGAGACCTGTAGATTTACTACTGGGTTATTTTCGCCCTCAGTGATTTTTTAAAACAGAGACGTTTGTTCAAGGGAACTAAGATAAGGTTTTATTTGCACAATTTAGGAACAGTGTTTCCTTCAAGCTTGATTAACCAACAGCTAATAAATAGGATTTTTTCGCCTACTCAGCTGTGGCGGAATTTGTGCCCACCCACTCCAGACGTCTCTGGTGTATGTGAGTAGGGGTCTCTGAGAATAGCACGACTGAACTACTGTTAAATAAGTACCCAACCAGCGTTGGCGGCGCCATGTCGTGTAGTTCCTATATATAACCTATACGCGTTCGGATAACATGAACTGTGGGCTTGGTGGCAGACTGACTCTGAACACCCCCACCGGAAATGTTAGCCTGTTTGCATTAGCTAGCTCACAGTGCCACTAGTATCTTCTCTTATCGGGGAGAGAATAGTTTCTGGCAACCTCAGAACATGACAACCCTGATCCCTCAGGATCGTGGAAACAATGTACTACTTTTCGCTCAGTCACTCGTGCTCACTTATTCGGTCTCAGAGAATTACACAGAAGAAACAGTCGGGCGTGTTACAATAAGTATTTATTGCACAGTTGTTCTTCTAGTCTAAAATAGATGTGCTGCAATAATTGTTAGACAGTAGCAGATATATATAATCAGCTGTATAGTGAATATAAATGGATAGTACAGTTCTACCATTTTGCAATAATCATAAATGCATACATGGATATAAAATGCATGATAAAAGAGAGCGCGTACTCCTACGATGCCTATCTAGATGTACCTAAGTGTACCTAGCATGTGAGTAGGTGTGGAGCCAAGAATCCCTCTAGGATTTAGTCTTACCCCATTACCTGAAGAGAGAGAGTGTGGGAGCCAGTCCTGGTCTCGAGTTGGACACCCCGCAAGGGATGTGTTAGACCACTGTCAGCTGGAGCGTCTGCATGCAGGCGCCTCAGCGTCTCTGGTCAGTGTGTCGGACTGGAAGTCTCGGTTCCCTCTAACTAACACTAGCAAGATGTGTTGTATTTATGCAGAAAGTATCTAGGGTTCCTTTGTCCCTTGTTTCTTGTGTTAGCCATTGTTGGGTTTGAGGATGACGTATGTGATGAACCTTGTATGTAGATATTATGCAGGTGGTGTAGCCCCAGCCTGGTTTCCAAGAACCCTTATGAATATTCATTCATACTGTGTGACTCTATTGATGAAGTTATAGGACACTATTGTTCAGGGAGAAACCCTCCTTCTGTGCCCAGGAGAAGAACTAGGTAAAGGTTCAATCCTAAAAGGTCCGTTACTGTGTACTATAGGGAGGAAATGTAGGTGAAGGTGTAAGATATTACCTGGGCCTATATTAGGGTACCTATATGAAACATAACAGCACTTTATGCTTTTAAGCACTAGAAAGCACATTTTTACATTCAATCTTTAGAAATTCATATCTCCATTTCCCAACATTGGATTATTGTCGTTTTGGTGTCATTTGAATCATACAAAAATGTCCTATTTTGTTTTTTTAATTGGTGTTGGATTTTTAGTGTGTGTTTTGTCTTACTTATTTACTGTTATTGATGTTTTTAAATGCTTTACACACCTGTCTCCTAATGTAAGCCTGACTGCTCGTGAGCCGTGCTACCAAGGGTTTCGCAAGGCTCAATTTATTGAGACTTTACTGGACCTTATTTGCGATTGTGGCGTTGGTACTAGCTGTAGGTACTGATCCAGCGCTTACAATAAAAATAATTTCTCCTATCATGCTTTTTGGTCATCCAGGTGCAATTATTTCTCTAACACACACACATTATCCATATGACGGTGGGGCCCATAACACCGCATATACATTCACTTACTCATTTAGTCCCTGGATTTTCCTCCGTCATGAAACCTAGGAGAAAAACGATTCGCTGGAAGGAGTCGGGATACCTCTTTTATAATGACACAATAATTCTCATTTTCTTGTAAGGTATTCCGCTCATTGGTCGATGGACCAATTAGTAGGAATCAGTTGATGGTGATTAAGACCAGCTCAATCACAATGAACTCTTTACCATTTTATTATTAATCATTATACTAAAGAAAAATCACTGAGTCATTTGTTTAAAGAATAATAGAGTTTTATATAAAGTTTTGAATGCAGGAAATTTGAGATTAATCTTATTATTCAGATCATTGCATTTATCATCAATATAAGAATAATTGAAATTGCATGGCACTTTTATTAGACGGAAAATGAGGTTATCATACTAATAACTCTATAGATCAACCTATCTATCTCTGTTGGAAATCCTAACAATTCTAATAGAAACCTATCAAATAAAAGTTCTCCTACAACAGCATCTTATACTCAACTGGAAAAGGAAAATAACAGCAGCAGCATCAGCTCGTCAGCATCAGCAACCGCAAACTCTCCCATCTACAGCATCTAACTTCTTCAGCATCTCCCGCAGCATCCCGCAGCATTCTACTCCAGCATTCTAACCCCTCCCACCAAGAGTAGGTCTTCTTATACCCTAATTCTAGCTTACAGCATAAAATGTTTCTTCTTAAATGGCGCGATTCATTCTCATTGGTCAAAAACTCAGGTCCCTATACATTTTAATCAAACTTCCTGGTCTTAACCAGTTCCGTGTGGAATGTCCATGCAAGCATCGTTTCCCACAGTTCATGCACTTGCTCATCCATTTCGATCAGTCCAAATTGTATCTTTTTCTGCAACAATTTGTATAACACAGTTCCTTCTATTGATTCAACCAGGCTTCTCACGCTTCTTGCTGATCATCTTGGCACACATCTGCTCAGAAGGGTCACAGCAGCCTTGACCATACTTTCATCTTAGCCTCTCGGCATCAGCACGTGATCATCCCTTTTCCACAGCCTCTCTCCTCTATCACATGGTCGCATCCGCTCATGCGCACTCTAGTATCTCGCGGCCATTTTATATTGCTGCTCGGCAGGCCTAAGCGCACTATTTTTAAAGAAAACAAAATGTTATTAAAACAAAGAAATATAAACCCTTTCGCTTCCCTCCCGTCTTTCTACGTACCCCAATTATGTATTACCTAGCAGAAGCAACATATAAAGCTGTCCCTTACTTACCATCGCTTTATTTTGCAACCACACGTTTTATTTTAAAGCACAAAATCATGCATTTATTATTAAATTAGTACGCAAATTTTATGTTATGTTAGAAACGTAAACAATTATTAGTCCATTACTTTGCACACTGAATTGCGTGTTACCATTAACCCTTTACATACATTGTTGGTTATTTACTTGAACGAACATGTTTATTAATATTGTACGAAAATATTAGGAGGTTAAATTTTTTATATTTACCCTGCTCCATCAACTCCCCCCTTTGGTGATTTTTAATAGCACCACAAAAACCCAAGTTATACAATTTTCTCAGACAGCATATATCTTTTATCCATTTGCTTTTGTTAGTTTATACTTCTGTATCCCTTTCAACTTGTTTCTTCGTTTTCTTGTACATATTCTCTTTTATTTCTTCTAATTCTATTTCACCTATTTCTCTCTCTCTTTCCTTGTTTATCATGTTTTCTTTTTCTATCTTATTCTGCTTTCTTCTTCTCTTTATACATGTTACTGCAAGCTTCAGTACTAATATTATTATTATTATCATTGTTGCTATTATTATAACTTTCCCTATTATTAAACCACTCATTCTTGTTAACCAATTTGTTACAGAAGAAAAACCTTTACCAAGTTTTCCCCACACACTTTCAACCTCCAGTGGAACAAGTTCTTTGTGCAAATTTGTAATATTTGTTATATACTTCTGTATATTATCGCTTTTATCTGGAATGTAAGTGCAACAATGTTGGACTTTCAGCATTCCACAGACTCCGCCCTCTTTTGCCCAAAAAATGTCAAGGGCAAGACGATTTTGCATTATTATAGCTCTCATGGCAACCATCTCTGTATTTACCATTAAGAACCCTCCAGCAGTATCTGTAGATAAACGATCTACCACTGTGGATAATTTCCGAATTCTGAATGCATTCAAAGATATTCCCACTGCTGGTATCAATGCACCAAAAATGTCACCTACTATTTCTGAAAAACTTTCCCTTTTTCTACGTGTAAAGGTATTTATCATTTTGTGTGTTACTTTTTCTTTTCTATCTACATGAAAAATCTTTGGAAAGACCAGGCCTAAATAACATGACCCATACCAATGGTCCGGCAACCTATAATAAGCCCTATTCCCACAAACGTAATAAATCCCTGGAAATATTGGATCTTTTCCCCCTTTGAATCCCCATCCACCTAAAATTTTGTAATTGTCATAGCAATTGCTGGAACCCACAAAATAATTGTCATATATTGTCTTATTTCTTCTAATGCACAACCTTCCCTGTTGGGGCCAATCCAGAGTCATAGCTGCATTTGTCTTTTTCTTATCATGATGATCTTCCTCAAACGCCCAAAGAGGTGTTTTTGTCTCTTCTATCACCTTTCTTTCAAATTTTACCCTTCTCTCTTCAACCATTTCTAGAAATACCTTTTCTTCCTTCTTTAACTCACAGGTAAGGTTGTACCTAATTATCTGATGTTAAAATCTTATCTTCTAAAAATATTCACCAAACGTCTTTCCCTCTTTTATTTTGTTAAGCTCAGGAACTACAGAAACTTTTGCAAAAATCTTATCTATATCAGTGTAATAATATTCTAATCTACCTGTTTTATAAAATAAGCTTGCTAAAACACTACATGTTATTCCATATGTCAAAGGAAGGTGATGATAAGTCACACCCTCTGCTACAGATGCAGGCAACTGCATACAAACATAGCAATCTCTTACATCCATTGTTTCTACGTACTCATACAGTAATTTAGTAAAAACATTTTTTGAAAAATCTGTTATTGATTTGTCCTTATGTAATTCTGCACTACTCTTTAAAATAACTGGCTCTTGAGTGTTAGCTCCTTTTTCTTTCTCAGTGTTATTAGACTTTTCCACTACAGCTAAACTAATTGGAATAGTTATTGCTAAAACCACCCATACTGTTATTAATAAACCTGTACAAAAACAGCACATTTTGCACCATCTACTTAAAAACTCACATCTACACTTTCTATCTCTAATATTCTCCATTGTGTCTTTTAACCTTATTTACTTGTTTTCTAGAAAATTGTGTCACTACACCTCAGAAATGACTTGCTTGTCACTCTGTACTTCCAAAATTTTGTCTTTGCTTGGTTCTTTCTTTTAATTCCTTTTCAGAATCCCTTCTTTGTCACATCCGGTAAATTCGTCAGTTCAGTGTTTTGTCAAATCCGGTAAACTATCTAAACTTCTTCAGTTTTGTTGCTTCAGGTTTGTTGCACTTCACTTTCTCCCATCAGGTTTCTTTGTTCTGGGTTTTCGTGAGTGTTCAATTCTTCTTTGTGACTAGTCAAAGCACGATACAACCATTCAGGCGATCTGTACTTTTGATTCACCTTCTTTATTCTTTTTGTTTTCTGCAAGTGTTTACCACCTTGTTTTCCTTGCTCTTTTTGACTTGTTATTTCATTCACTTGTTCAGCACTTTTCCCATCCAATTTTATGATTCTGTATCTTAATTTTCTCACTTCGTTGGGCCAATTGTCTCCTTTTCTTGGCCTTTTTGCTTCACTTCCTTTTTCCTCTCTTTCAGTTTTCCAATTTCTCTTTCTTGTCTCTATTTTTTCATTTCTTTCTTCTCCACTTTCTTCTGATTCTGTTTCAATCTTTTTGTTACTTCCTCTTATTTTGAAGCTTATGATTTCGCTTTCAGCTACTTGTGGTTCTTTTCTTATCTTCCTTCGTTCACCTATTTCTGTCCCTCCTCGAGGTTCTTCCGATTTTGTGTCAGTTTCTCTATCTGCTTCTAAATTTCCCTGTTCTTGTTTTTGACTATCTGTCCCTACTGCTCCTCGGGGTTTTTCCGAATTTTCTAACTTTTGGTTTGAAACTCTCCCTTCTTCATCTATTAATATTATCTTCGAAGGAATTTTACCACAACTTGTACTTGGTTGTTCACTGTCACTGTCTTCTGGCTCAGTTTCTTCTCTTATGCTTTCAAAATTCCACTTTCTTTTTGTAATTTCTTCTCCTTCTGAATGTTCTGTATCAGATTCTGAACTGGTATCAGATATTTCCAGATGTCGACTTACAGGTCGATCTTCAAATTCTGGAACTTCAGCTATTTCTTCTATTTCCTCTTCTTCTTCTATTGTTTCACTTGTAGTTGGGTCTTCCAGATGTCGACTTACAGGTCGATCTTCAGGTTCTGGCACCCTGTTTGTCTCCTCTTCTCTTTCTGATGCTGAACTGTTATCTGATATTTCCAGATGCCGACTCACATGTCGATCTTTAGGTTCTGGAACTCTGATGGTGTGGCTGGCATGTACCCAGTGTTTCACTCCTGCACACTTGACTGCGGTGGTCGTCACTAGGATCACTTGTCGTGGTTCGTCCCAGCGAGGAACCAAACAGTTTCTTCTCCGGTGGACTTTTATTCGAACCCAATCTCCTGGATTCAAGTCGTGTGCTGGTTTTCTTTCAAGAGTGGTCGCATCCGGTCCAACCTGATGAAACACAGAACGCACCACATCAGCCAATCCTTTGCAATAATCCAGTACTAGATCATCAGTTATAGTCAGTAGCTTGTTGACAGGTACTTGTGCTTGTCTCATTGCTCGTCCCATGATTATCTCATGTGGACTGAGTCCAGTCTTCCTTTCCGGAATACTTCTGATTGTCATCAGAACTAATGGCAGAGCATCTGGCCATTTGAGTCCTGTAGCTTGACACATTTTTCCTAACCTGTTCTTGATCGTTCCATTTACTTGCTCTACTATTCCAGAAGCCTCTGGTCTGTATGCACAATGCAGTTTCTGTTTAATACTAAGTGCTTCACAAATCAGTTTAACTAATTCGTTCTGGAAATGTGTTCCTCTATCTGTTTCAATCGTGACTGGAAAACCATACCTTGGAATGAATTCTCGCAGCAAAAGTTTTGCTACTGTTATGCTGCCATTCCTTCTTGTTGGATATGCCTCCACCCAACGAGAAAACAAACAGACGACCACTAGAACATACCTCAATCTGCTGCAAGGTGGCATTTCAATTAAATCCATCTGCATTCTGGTGAAAGGACCCCCTTCTCGTCCTATTCTTCCTAGACTCACTACTGTCTTCCTTCCTGGATTTAACTGTTGACAAATAAGACATCTCTGACAAAGACTCTCAGCTATGGCTCTGAATTTTGGATTGTACCATGTTTGTCTAAAAGTCTGATCATTGAGTCTCTCCCAATATGGGCTTGTCCATGGTACATCCGTGCCATGTCAGAAATCATGCTATCAGGCATAACTGGTCTCTCATCCCTGTAAACCCAAACATCAGTTTCTTCATGTTTCCTACATCCTGCTTTTAGCCAAGTATCTTTCTCTTCGTCTTCTGCAGCTTCTTGTAACTGTCTCACCTCATCCCATGTCTCAATTGAGTTAGTAAAAAGCAAAGGACAAGAAATATGCTCTCTTTCGCGACATTTATTCAAAGAAACCACATTCTTTGCACAGTACTGTGCCATCTCGTCAGCATATTTGTTGCCAACAGTAATGTAGTCTTCCCCATTTTTATGTGCATTGCACTTCACCACAGCGATCTGTTTAGGCAGCTGTATCGCCTCAAGTAACTTTTTCACAAAATCTCCATTTCTGATGGGTGTCCCTGCAGACGTCAAGAAACCCCTTTGTGACCAAATCTGACCAAAATCATGCACGACCCCAAAGCCGTACTGGCTGTCAGTCATAATCGTAACCCGTACATTTCTTCCCAACTTACATGCTTGAATCAGAGCTACTAATTCTGTAACTTGGGCAGACCGTACACCTTTCAGACAAGATGCTTCCAACACAGTTGCTACTGTGCAAACTGCATATGCTGCACTTAGAACTCCATCACTCGTTCTTAAACACGAGCCATCCACGAACAGAATATAATCTGATTCTTTCAAAGGCTCATCTCGTATATCAGCTCTTGGTTTTGTACAGTATTCGAGCACATTCAGACAATCGTGATCTACCTCATCCATTTCAATCACATTCTCTTCATCTGGTAATGATGTTGAAGGATTCACATTCATACATCTGTCGATGGTTACATTATCTGCACTCAAAATTACCTTTTCATACCTAGTCAGCCGACTATGTGTCATATATTGGGTTTTCGTTCTTGTCAAAAGAATTTCCACAGAATGGGGAACATACACTCTCAATGGATACCCCATCACTATGCCTTCACTCTGTTCCAGACTCACACAAGTAGCAGCAACTGCTTTCAAACATCCAGGCAACGCTTTCGCTACGGGGTCTAAAACAGCTGAAAAATATGCAATTGGTCTTTTCATAGTTCCATGTCTCTGCACCAAAACTGAAAATGCACATCCATCTCTTTCACTGCAGTACAGCTCAAAATCTTTCTCATAATCAGGCATTCCCTAATGCTGGAGCCTCACACAATTTCTTTTTCAGCTCTCTGAATGCTTTCATTTCTTCATCATTCATTTCAAAAGGATCTTTAACATCCTTCTTTGTCAATTTCTGCAATGGTTTCGCAATTAGTGAAAAACCGCTTATCCATTGTCGACAATATCCAACCATTCCCAAAAACATTCTTACCTCTCTTTGTGTCATTGGAGCTCTCATTCCTTGAATCATTTTTATTCTCTCTGTTGTTACCTTTCGTACTCCTTTCTCAATTTTATGCCCTAAATACTGGACTTCTTGTTGACAAAACTGTAATTTTGAAGGAGACACTTTATGTCCTCTTTTTGCTAAATGATTCAGTAAAGCAATTGTATCATTGACACATGCTTCTTTCGTTTTTGATGCCACCAGTAGGTCATCAATATACTGAACCATTACTGACTTTTCTGGCATTCTTAAATCTTCCAATGATTTCTTTAGGATCTGATTAAAGATTGAGGGACTTTCTGTGTACCCTTGAGGAATTCGGCACCATGCCAAAATAAGCTCTCCAAACCTAAACGCAAATATTGGCTGGCTATCTGGATGCAATGGAATAGAGAAAAATGCATGACATAAATCAATTACAGTGTACCACTCTGCTTCGCGTGGAATCTGGTATAGAATCACAGCAGGGTTCGGTACTATTGGGCAACAAGGCACAACAATTTTGTTTACCTTTCTTAAATCCTGTACGATTCTATATGTTCCATTTGGCTTTTTCAGTCCCATTATTGGCGAATTACATGGACTGCTCATGATTTCTTTTAGAATTCCTTGTTCAATCATTTTATTTATTACTGGCGTTATTCCTTCAATTATTTCTGGAGTCAATTTATACTGGGGCGTATTTGGGTAACTCGTTCCTTCTTTTACCGTAATTTTAACGGGATCTACTCCTTTCATTAATCCTACATCTTCTCCTGTCAAGTCCCACACTTCTTCTTTCACTGTCTTTTTCAACTCAATTGGGATTTTCTCTGCATCAAATACAGGAAATAAGCCATTTACTTCTGGTTCTAAATTTACCATTGTCATTTTATACAGCACATCCTCATCTGGAGTCTGAAATGCAATTCCGTCTGGAGTACAATAAATTGTGCAATTCATTTTGCACAACAAATCGCGTCCTAAAAGGTTCACGGGACTACAATCACACACCACAAATCGGTGCATTTCACTAAATGGACCAATTCTTACCTTTACTAATCTAGTAAGAGGCATTTCAATCTGCTGATTGGAAACTCCAACCACTTGTATATGTTCACCTGAGAGAGGAAGATTTGGAATTTCCACTGACCTAACAGTAGAACGAGTAGCTCCAGTGTCAACAAGGAATGTTACATTTGCACCATTCACTTCTCCATCCAAAAATGGACCTGACTGATCTACCTCTAGAGTTGCGCCAAGCACGCACTCTTCCCTCTCTTTTAGACACCGTCATGAACTTTCATACGACTCATCTTCATTCTGTCGTAACCAATATTGTGAAATTTCAGCTGCACCTGACAACTGTTTTACCTGTTCTCCTCCGTAGAATCCTGTTTCTGCACTGTATTTCTGTTGGTTAGCACTCTTGGGAAGTGGTGGTTGTGGCACCTGACCTTGTTGAGTAACTACCTCACTCTGCACCTGTGAATTTAATGATTGATTTTCCACATTAGGTTTTGGAGGAAATTTACACTCGTTTCTCCAATGCCCTAGCTTTCCGCAGTTGTGGCATGGCCACTTTTTCTTCGCCTCATCTATGCTCATTTGTCCTTTTCCTTTACCTATACTAGGTCGGGATTTAAACTGTCCTGTTTCACTGCTAGTATTATTCAATTGAGCTTCTTGCTTCTCTGCAACTTTCACCTGTGCCCACATGGCTTTCTCTTTCAATTTACGCTGTTTACTCTCAATTTCATCACTGCAATACTTAGCATATCTCAAAACCTCATCCACTGTGCTATTCTGCCATCCTATCAAATGCTGCTTAATCCTTTCGCTTATCTCTGGTGTTAATTCATACACAAACCTATATACAAAGTGACTCATGTCCTTCTCACTTAGCGTCTCATAACCACTATACTGTTTGAAAACCAACAACAATCTCTCATAGTACGCATGCACTGATTCTTTGCTTTCCTGTGTTGTTCTGTCTATTTTCACCCAATCTGTTTCTTTTGGTGGAATTTTATTCTTCAAAAAGGTAACTACCTGATCATACTTCCTCATCACTTCCGGACCTGGCGCTCCTGTTTTGGCATCCCTTGGATATTCTACAGTTGGCCAATCAATTGTAATCTTACATTCTGTCCATAAATCAGCAGGCACTACTATGTCAAACAATCCATCTAGATCTATCCACAGCACTTTTGACACCTTACCAAATCTCTCCACTTGTCTGTACCATTTTACTGGTTTCTCTCTCAATTTCGGGAAGTCATTTGTAAATGACAGTATATCCTGTCTGGTCCACGGAACATGCACATAACTACCACCTGGTGTTTCTCTCATCGGGTATTCCCTAGTAACTGGTTCCCTATCTGTCACTGCAAAAGCCAAAGATGCTTTATCTGTTGTTTTCTCATTCCTCTTTGTCCATCTATTTCTCCATCTATCCACATCACCCCACTTTCTTAATAAAACAATCAGCTCTTTTATCTGGGTCAGTCTTCCTGATGTGTTCAAATTTTCTATGTCTTTTTCACAAAAATCTACTCTGTACGGTTTCTGCAACGTCCTCACTTTCACAAATTCCACTCCTAGTTCACCTGCAATCTCTTCCAGTTTGTCATGTAAATTTCTAGCTCTCCAAGTAAGACTCTTGCACAAAAACATAATCTCGTCATCCTGATAATTTTTTAGTTTTTCCGTTCCAATTGTTCCCAAAATCAACTCTTCCATGTCTATTTTTAACCTAATTACATCTAATGGTTTTTCTTCAGGTTCTTTTGCTTTTACCGCTTTCATCCATTCATTTAACTCTTCTGGAGTCGGACCTACAGGCGTACTATTTAATTCTATCCAATCATTGTTTCTTTCTGGTGTTCCTGATGCGGACTCTGTCACCATAGGCATTCTCCTAATCTCACTCTCATTTATCGTCAAATTTGTAGGTGGATTTGGTCTACACGTACTAGCCGAATTGTGTGCACCTTCATTATTCAGTTCCATCCCTTCTCTTTTTCTTTGCAAATGTGAATTCATGGGAATCACCAAAGAATGTTCATTTATTTTCTGATTCTCAAAAATTGGCATTACTGGACCTATCGTTACTGGTACAGTTACAGCTTCCATATTCTTTGTCAATTCTCTTATTTTCTCAGTCAATTCTTTTGTCGTTTTTGCTAGTTCAGTTGCATTGTCACTTTCTGTCTCTTCATTTTGTGAAATTTTAAATGTTTCTTGTGACCTATTTATTTCATTTTCTTCGTTCGGGTTTTTTATTCCTCCCAGTTTCCATTTGCGGTGCATTAGGTGTCACCACCACAGAAGTCTGTTGGTATGGAGGTGGGTTTCTGTTTAAAATATCTTCCAGCAATTCGTCATCTGTTTCACTACCACCATACACATACTTTTCTACCACTACATGTTTCTTTTTCTCGGTACACTTTCTCTTTGCTTCTTCCTCAACCGCAAAAGCTGGAAACAAACCTCCTGCCATGTTAGCGTATCTCCAACGCTTTACTCTGTCCTCATGATTTATTCCCCACAATCTTCCAGGTATAAACTCATGATTCTTCAATCCTCTGGATCTCTCTCGCTCATACATCTCATCTTCCCATTCCGCTAAAGCTTCAAACTGTGTCGGTCTAGGTCTAAGTTCTAACATTACCATCTTTTCTCGCAAGTTCCGTAATACAGCTACATTAAATGAACCATTCTCAGGAAAAGCCAATGCTCCATCGTTCTTGGTGTATTTTGTCCAATTTTCTAACCATATGCATGTATGATATCCATATTTCAGCATCATATGTGAGGCTGGTGATTTTGGCGGAGGAATTATTTGTCCCTCTCTAGTCACTACCTTTTTGTCCTTTTTAAAGAAGTTCTTAACTTTCGACATCCAAGACGTTTTCTCTTTTCCATACTCATAGTATGACATGATTCCCAACCTTTTTCTCCTACAACAATCGGCAAGTCAACACTGTTCCCTATGCGTTATTTCAACCAATGCTAGCGCGACTCACACCAACACTCCAATCACAGCGATTTCTGTCTACGGCGCACTGTCCAATCCCAGCGCGGCTTTTGTCTACGTCACTTTGCTCCTGTTCTCATGTGACTATCGCACTGTCCAATCCCAGCGCGGCTTTTGTCTACGTCACTTCTGCTCTTGACCCCTCCTTTACAAAATTTATCGGCAATTTCTTTTTCAACAATTCTTGTTAGTTACAACATTTTATCCACATTTCCATTGTCTGATTTGCTAAACCGAAACGATAGCTTTGACCATTCACACAAGAATTCTGTATTTTCCAGTAGGCAGCGCTTACCTCTACCCTACCACAGAACTTTCAGTTTCGTCGATAAAGTAGCACTTCCCTCTACCTTACCCTTCTTTCAAGCAAGCGGTAAACCCGTTTCTCTGGGGATAAAACACATGTGGAGACTATACTGCTCCTGAGAATTAAGGCCAGAGTTTCACAAGAAAAACCGATCACTATTTCACTTACACACCTTTTATACGCAAATGTCCCTAAATAACACAACCTGTGTTATTACCAAAATGAACTCAGACAGTGTAAAAATTCCATGCGACTTCTCTTGCCACACGTGTTCCACTTCCTACTTCCCGGAAGCGTGAAAACTTACATATAACATAACGCGATTCAACAAAAAGTGTTAGACATAAACTTATCAATAATCTATAATCAAAATTCAATAATCACCAAACTAATCTATAATAACCATCCTCTGCTACCAAGAAATCTGATCCAGCGCTTACAATAAAAATAATTTCTCCGATCATGCTTTTTGGTCATCCAGGTGCAATTATTTCTCTAACACACACACATTATCCATATGACGGTGGGGCCCATAACACCGTATATACATTCACTTACTCATTTATTCCCTGGATTTTCCTCCGTCATGAAACCTAGGAGAAAAACGATTCGCTGGAAGGAGTCGGGATACCTCTTTTATAATGACACAATAATTCTCATTTTCTTGTAAGGTATTCCGCTCATTGGTCGATGGACCAATTAGTAGGAATCAGTTGATGGTGATTAAGACCAGCTCAATCACAATGAACTCTTTACCATTTTATTATTAATCATTATACTAAAGAAAAATCACTGAGTCATTTGTTTAAAGAATAATAGAGTTTTATATAAAGTTTTGAATGCAGGAAATTTGAGATTAATCTTATTATTCAGATCATTGCATTTATCATCAATATAAGAATAATTGAAATTGCATGGCACTTTTATTAGACGGAAAATGAGGTTATCATACTAATAACTCTATAGATCAACCTATCTATCTCTGTTGGAAATCCTAACAATTCTAATAGAAACCTATCAAATAAAAGTTCTCCTACAACAGCATCTTATACTCAACTGGAAAAGGAAAATAACAGCAGCAGCATCAGCTCGTCAGCATCAGCAAACTCTCCCATCTACAGCATCTAACTTCTTCAGCATCTCCCGCAGCATCCCGCAGCATTCTACTCCAGCATTCTAACCCCTCCCACCAAGAGTAGGTCTTCTTATACCCTAATTCTAGCTTACAGCATAAAATGTTTCTTCTTACATGGCGCGATTCATTCTCATTGGTCAAAAACTCAGGTCCCTATACATTTTAATCAAACTTCCTGGTCTTAACCAGTTCCGTGTGGAATGTCCATGCAAGCATCGTTTCCCACAGTTCATGCACTTGCTCATCCGTTTCGATCAGTCCAAATTGTATCTTTTTCTGCAACAATTTGTATAACACAGTTCCTTCTATTGATTCAACCAGGCTTCTCACGCTTCTTGCTGATCATCTTGGCACACATCTGCTCAGAAGGGTCACAGCAGCCTTGACCATACTTTCATCTTAGCCTCTCGGCATCAGCACGTGATCATTCCTTTTCCACAGCCTCTCTCCTCTATCACATGGTCGCATCCGCTCATGCGCACTCTAGTATCTCGCGGCCATTTTATATTGCTGCTCAGCAGGCCTAAGCGCACTATTTTTAAAGAAAACAAAATGTTATTAAAACAAAGAAATATAAACCCTTTCGTTTCCCTCCCGTCTTTCTACGTACCCCAATTATGTATTACCTAGCAGAAGCAACATATAAAGCTGTCCCTTACTTACCATCGCTTTATTTTGCAACCACACGTTTTATTTTAAAGCACAAAATCATGCATTTATTATTAAATTAGTACGCAAATTTTATGTTATGTTAGAAACGTAAACAATTATTAGTCCATTACTTTGCACACTGAATTGCGTGTTACCATTAACCCTTTACATACATTGTTGGTTATTTACTTGAACGAACATGTTTATTAATATTGTACGAAAATATTAGGAGGTTAACATTTTTATATTTACCCTGCTCCATCAGTACCTACCTGCACCTACTAACAAACCACCTTCCAACAGTAAACTATGCTGTTAGTATATTAAGCAACCTAGCAGGCTTCTGCTGAGTGTTCCTCACCTACAGAAGAATAGGACATTATGAGTAGAGGTATATATCCATTTGGGCAAGTAGGTCTGAAGATGTGCAAGTGCAGGTATAGACATCCCTTTCGATTGTAATATTGGCAAAGACCGAAAATTACAGCACTGAGGAGTGCGAAACAAGAAGTGAGCATGGGACATCCCCCTGTACAATGACCTACCAGTTTATCATAGGTGATCGCTAACGCGACTAGATAATAGTCTCAGATGAAAGAATCCACAAGTATACACACATGAGCTGAGGCTAATGTAGAAGACTGAAAAGGTATTTGAAACAAATGAAGAAACCTCTTACTCAGTAAAATCGATGTGCAATTTTCATGCTACAGGCTCATGTGACAGAACCTGGGACAGCTTCTAGTTTTTAGCCCCAGCTGTGCTTATGTTCCCCTTCCCTTTTCCCCTTCGCATCTCCTTTCTCCTTCTGTATCTTGGACAGGTAAAGGAAGAAGATATCTGTTGGTGTGGGGGAACAGTAAATTGATCCCTGATACCCCTGGAGTAGAAATACAGGTATTACCTTTGACAGTGTTTAAGTTAGTGATTGTACCAGGCACACTTACCAATAGTAAATTACATTTTCCCTTTAAAACTAATGGCCACACTACACAAAATTCAGAACAAACATGAAACAGATGAAAGAAGACTTCCCACTCTGCTTTGGAAGTGGAGTCCTGCCACCTAGGGTGACCACCTCCTTCCAGGTCAAGAAGGACAGTATTTTCAGTTTTGATCTTTCTTACAAACACCAAACATATTTTGGGTGTTGCAGTCTGGCTTTGCTTCTATTGAACTAATTAGAATAACACATCTAAAACATTGATACATAGGCCTCCTGACCTTTCCATGCGGCCCCTTGGTAAACAGCAGCACTGCACTGGTCTGGTCTGCTGTTTACTCGACTCTGCACTAACATTCAGAATGGCAGTAACTAAGGTGTTCTGCACAACTTCATGTTAAAAAGCCCTCCATTTTTTAAAGACGTCTTACAACAAACGTGTAAAAATATGCTAAAGTCTCTTCAATTTTCAAAAACGTGTATTTCATTAATATTCAGAACTTTTTCATCTTAGTACATATGATGATATCACTGCATTGAGAGATTTTTTTTAAATGACAGTTTTCAAACATGAATTTAGAAACATTTATGCTTCCAGCGACTCTGACAATGCCAACAGTGAACTACGAGGCAAGTCAGCTGTTATGTGCACACTTTGGGTAGCCTGTGTTGCAATTATAAATAGACAACATCATCGTTTATTAAATCAAACACAAAGAGAAGGAAAAGGAGGTAAAGTGAATGTAAAAAACAATTGTCTAGGATCACACAATTTGGTTAAGTGGGGAAGCCTGGATTGATCCCATGTTTTCTGGTTTCACATTGTGCAATTCAGCCACTACATGTACCTGCTTCCCCGCAGCCACCTTACAAACCCCATATCGCCCCACCGCCACCCTGCTGGCATCAGAATTGTGTGCTTCAAATTATTTGTTTGAAAACCATACAGAGGCTACATATGTAAATGAATACGTATTGTTGCCAGAAAACACCTATCACAAGAGATTGGATTGTTTTAATATTTCCATCGAGTAGTCATTATTTCTAAGCCAAGATCAATCAGGTAGGTGTGGAGAAAAATGGGTCTAATTACTTTGCATTGCATGCCCATTGCCTACAAAGGAACATTGTGATTTCCAAGTATACAACTGTCAGTGTTGTAGTTCAAAGATACATATGTCTAGACTCATTTGAGTACTTTTAAGCAGTAAATAACTCAGAGAAGATGGCACACAATGGTAAATGGTTTAGTGGAAATATCTCTGAATTTTAAGTTTAAGAAAGCTTAAAGCCGCTCATAAACAATTGGGCATTCAGGCGAGTCTGAATTTGGCCAGTAAAAATGTGAAAAAAAACTGCACATTCCTATTCAATTGCTATTCCAATCCTATTTCGCCTGTGAATAGAATGCATACTTTTTCTTGGAAAAGGTCTTAGTTTAAGGCAAAAACATGCAGAAATGCTTACACTGAGTGTTGCAAGTTTTCCAGCAAAACGTATGGTAAGCATTTTAGTAATTCAATGCATCCTGTGTCTATTTTGATAAACGAGACTTTTTTAAAGTATCTTTTATAGTGCTTCATTGTGATTGTTTCTGATTGTGTGTCTTCACCTGTCTGCATACGGTTGCTATCTATGGTGACCAGCCGAGTATCACAATCTATTTCACAATGTAGCTTTTCTTCATATAAATTCTATGCCATCCCCAAAGCTGGAAAGAAGGAAATAAAAGTGTGTTAAATAGTTGCTTTCATAGGGGTTGAAAACTGATTGGGGAATCAAGTAAAACCAATATGCATAAATGAATTAATGACCAAAGAAAATGCACTCAAGACTCCAAATCATCAAAAAATACGTTTAATAAAAATCTCATTTCAAATATATGGCTTAGCCCGCAGTGCGCATTTGTTTGCAAACAGTGTCATCGAAAGAATTGCACCCTTCAGCTGTTCCTGAAATGTTATCACTACCCATCATCAGAATAGGGTTGTTTCCGAGTGTTCGAGCCTTCACCTTGCGCCTTCACTCGACCGGAACACTTGATGCAAAGCGATAAAACATATGTGACAGGTAAAGCAGAATGCTTAGAATGTAGAACATATTCACACCAACCGTCCTCCGAATTTAACTTCAAAAGTAAAAGTAAACAGTATTTGCATACAAATGGAAAACTCATCGCAGCGTGCAATTTTAAGTGATGCTGTGAGACTTACAGAACCAGTTCAAATTTAAGTAAAAAATAAAATATATGAAAGAAGACGTATGCATTAGAAGCGCTGTGTTGCTATCAATTAAATAAAACAGCTGATTACTTAATATAAATCAATATTAAGTAACAACATTGGAATAAATTGCAAATTGGGCACCACTTAGTTTGAGGACTGCAGGGCACGGCTAGTGCAATGATGTCTGTCCCTCTGTCGTGAGTGATACATCTCTACCCCCTTCCCATGGCAATGGGACGGTAGTTAATGAGCTCTGTTGCATTTTGGTGTGCCCTAACAGTGGGCGTATACCCACCCCTGCCCCATAAGGAGTTGGTGTACAATGCAATCACTCATGACTTTATAGAATAAAATCTTTTTAAGGGGGGTGTAGCTAAATTATGCTGCCAAACTACTTCCACACCGGAATGCATTGCACAGGCTTTCTTCAGTGTCAGTAAATCAGAGATGTCTCTAAGCAGTGAGCTATTTTGTTCCACTGCTGTGCCGCTCTAAGTAGGAAGGCTTTTTTTGAACTTCAGGATGCAGAGAAGATTGGCTGTAGATGATCATAAAACACTCGGAGGTGGCAGAACTTAAATTTCATTAGGAGGGAGCGAGAACCCGTCTTATGGACTGCCCTAGGAGTAATGCACATTGATTTAAGAAGAAATCTTTCAGTCAAGGGGAACCAGTGTATGTCTGACAACTCCAGAGAAGTAGAGGAGGTTCAGGGGCAAGCTAAAGCTCATTTGGCTGTGGCTGCCTAAATGAAGGTAAGCTGTTAAGTAAACAAGCAGGCTCTCCCAAAATAAGTTACTGCAATAATCCAGGTAGTTCAGGATGGCACCCTGAATGACGAACGGCTGAGCCGAACTTTGAAGCTAAGGCAAGATTTTACGAAGCAGTTTTGCAAAGGCAGCCCCCAAAGGGGGCTCAAGGGCCGGCACTATAACAGCCGCTAAGGATCCGGTTTGGGCCGCTGCGAAGCGCCCAGTTAGGAAGGGGGGTGACTCTCTTCGCGCCGAAAAGCTCGACTGAGAGGTGCCAGGTCACCAGGCCAATGGGGGACACAGGTGATTTTTGACCCCCCCCAATGGGGGAAATCCGCCCTGTAGCGGCAGGAGAAGCCGCAAGGAGATATAAGTTGTCGCTCCCCAATGCAGCTCATCGTTATCACTGTGGAGCTGTGGGAGCAAAGCTAATGTATGACAGTTCGCAATTTGTGATTTATGGCAGGGGTCATAACAAGTTATGACTCCGGTAAGGTATATAAGTGTAATAAAACTATGGCCAACACCGACCACAAAAGTACAAGCATGTGTTGGCTGTTTTATTTGATATATCTATGAGAACGTTGCATGCCATTCTGGAGTGGGCACAGTGCGGGGGTTATTATAAATGCAAAACGGATAGAAGATACCTTATCAACGTGCCGGGGGGGAGAGAGGTCACTATCCAGACGAACACCCAAATTTCATTCTGACCAGGCGGTCAATGGTGCCTCCCTGTCAGTCCAAGGCCCAAAATTAGGTGCTAAAGTAGGCATCAGTTTTTGAACAGCACAGGCCCTGGATTTTGTCTCCATTAAACTGCAAAGAGTTGTTACTGAGCCGCGCTGAGATGTTTTTCAGGCAGTTATGGAATGAGTCTCGTGATTGTTATTGGGAGCGGTCTAACATCAAAATAAACTGAGTATCATCAGCATAATTTATAAATTTGATGCTGCGAGATCTGAAACAGTGTTGGACTTAAAGCCAAGCCCTGCGGATCCCCCAAACTACTGGACTAGAGGCTGCTCGGAACGCGGGCAGATGTATGGCTTATGATCCATCCTCCAGATATGATTGAAGCCAACCCAAGGCACTGCCGCACACTCCTACCTCTGATAGCTTAGAAAATAAGATCTCATGATTCACAGTGTCAAAGGTAGCGGATAGATTTAATAGGATCAAGGCCCCCATATGGCCCTAAACAACCGCCATTCTCAGGTCATCCACTTCTGAGACCAACGCTCAATCAGTTCCATGAGCTGGTCTAAATCCTACTTGCTCCTCATCTAAGAAGGAATATGTTTACAAATAGTTTGATAACCTTTTGTTAACATATCTCTATGTGATCTTAGCTAGAAAGGGCAGCTGGGAAATAGGTTAGTAGTTGCTGAACGTCTGAGGATCTGAAGGAACAAGAAAATCAGGTAACTCCTTCCAGGCCCTGGGTGTGGTGGGTCTAATTGAGATCCTGAGTCAATCAAGAAGGCAGATGTTCGAAAAATCTCCTCTGTAATCTGGCCCAAGTCATTTAGAGAAGCCATAGAGGTCACATAGCTGAAAGTCATCAAGCCCCCAAGCACTGGTAGTTGTACTCAGAACGCATGGTGTTGCCATACATTTGTAATCTGATAATGTGGTATGATTCATCGTCTTCCAGCAGGAGCCAGGATACTTCTTTGATCCAGCAAGCGTGTCTTCTTCAGGTAGAGTCTGCCCAAACACAGGAATGTTCTGATGAGACTGTGATTGAGGTCCCAGATTTATACTGTGCACTAGCTAGTGACCGGAGAAATTCTGTCACCGAATTGCTACTATTTTCTTGCAGTGTCCCACCTAATTTTTCGCACATCCTCTTTGCCTTACTGTGACATTACTCTAAAGCCCATGCTTCAATAAGGCAGAACTCTTCTGCAACCAGACAGGTGCCACTTCAGCTCCTTAATCGCTCGCCTAATTAGATGAGCTCTTCTCCCCACTATGACTTCAGTCTGGTTTTGCATCCTGCTACGCTTGCTTGGCAAATATATGGAAGCATTCTGTTCACTTAGGTTGTTTACATACAAGGAGAGTTTGTGCTGGGCAATTGACTGGCAGGGTTTTTTTTTTCCCCAGAGTTTTATATAGCGCAAACTTGACCCGAACGTATCAGGTATCAGAGCACTTTACATGAGCACCAGTTGTTTTACACAAGAACACATTCATTTTTTTTTGTTAGACACAGGGAGATTAAGTGATTTGCCCAAAATCACAGGATGTTGAGTGTCATTGCCGAGACTCGAACCCGATTTGAGGTCTACCGCCCTAGCCGTTAGGCAACATCCTCTCCCCTAAAGGATTCCCTTAAGGGTTCCTTCCAGATGGGTCATATTTAATATAAACCCTGTTTCTCTCACCAGCGTAGCATGTTTATTCGGTCATGCTAAATATTCTAGCACTGTGAAACATTTATGAGTCCGGTCCATGTGTTTTTATCAGCTTTCTTCATTTAATAAGCAGCTCAGTTGTGTAAAGGTGCCAAATCACGCATAACAATATGCACATAAAAGTACCGATGGCCACTATAAACAAGCATTGGCATAGCCAATAGGTCTCGCTTTTGGGACCTTATAAGTATTTAGTTATGCAGCACAATATCCTTGGTGCAACAACATTAACTGTTGCATGGTTAAACACTTATAAGGTCCCAAAGGCGAGACCTATTGGCTATGCCAATGCTTCTTGTTGTAAGTTGTAGCTTGCTGAGTAGTTGTACAATATAAGTTACAGAAAGTCTGTTAAAGTGTTATGACTTGTTTATGTGCAAAAAGGCAATATATTGTGCTGTTACTAGTAGTATAGTGAGGGTAACTAATAGCAACATTTTGAAAAATTAAATGAAAGAGGGAAATAATAGAATGTATTGATGTAATAGCAATATTATGTGTTTAGAGGAGTTCTGATATCTTTTGGGCCCAGTGCCACTGCACCTGCTGCACCATTCAAATCATACCCCTAGAGCCTGCAAGATAACTCCATTTGTGAGTCCCTGTTTAGTAGTAAAATATAGAAATAAGGGGAAAAGGATGGAATGGCAACTGAAACAAGAAAAGTGCCAGAAAAGATTGAAAACAAAGCCAAAGAAGGAAGGAAATGGGAGATGTGACTGAATGAGGAATTAAGGAAAGATGAAGAAAGCTGGAGAAAGGACAGAATGAAAAAGAAATGAGGAAGGAAAGAGAAATTAACAAGAAAAGACCAAAATGCGTGAAGGGTGAGAATGAGGCAGGAGAAACACAAGCAGTGGCAAGAATGAAAGGCTTGAAAGTGGAGCAGCGAGGAGGAAAGTCAGGGCCTTGGAGCAGATGGGTGCTCCTCTCTAGGTCTGCTTGGCAAATATAAAGTAAATGTTTCCTTCTGCCTAGGATGGCGGGGGCAAGGGCACCTTTTGGTTTCATGAAAAGGAAGAAGTTGTTGTAGGGCACCCAGGGCGACAGGACATAAGGCATCCCCAAGAGCCATGCAGAAGTGAATGAAACACTGAGTAAGTACCGGGACGAATGTGCTAGTCTGCATGAGTGAATAAATGCAGGGATTAATGAGTGTGCAGGCGTTAATGAGTGCAGCAGGGAAAGCATGAGTGCACAGGGTGAATGATTGTGGCAGGAAATGAAAGGTGTATGGTGTGTAAAGAATGCGTACAGCAATTAATAGGTGAGGTGGAGTGAATGTGTGACCGTGTGGGGGTGAATGAGAGCAGAAGGGAACGAGCTAGTACAGGAATAAATAGGTGGGAGTATGGAAGTGAATGAGGGCAGCATAAAGTGAGCATCTCAGTCAGCTAGTGCAACAGGGAGAGAATGTGTAAGTGCATGCAGCAGTGAATGAGCACATACATGAAGTAGTGAGCAGAAGTAAATAAGTACCAGAATGAATGATAAGTGACTGTACAAGAGTGAATGTGCGTACCAGAGAGCTAGTGTCCCTGTGAGCGAGTGGATGATGGAAGCACTGAATAACAGCAGTGATGGAAAGAGTACGTCAGTGAGAGAAAATGCGAAGTGAATATACGGTGGATGAATACATATATATTATGTAAAGCTGTTGTGCTAAGAACTGCCAGGAGTCTGTTTGTGAATTCCTGTCAAGTAAGATGGTTTTGTTCATAAACTTGTCTTCACGAGCAAATCTACCTTTGTGAATCCGGCCCATTGTCTCTTGCAAAGAAAGGAGACTTTGCTTGTCTCCCACTTAAGGTAACCGGAGATCACTTTCATTACCTGGGGATGTGGGTGACAGGAGTCTTGGGAGGAGCTTGGGATCTAAATATTGCCCCCTCATTAGGCAAACAAAGCAACCCGATCAAAAAAAAATCCTTTTCCCTGTGCAAAACCTCAACAGATGGCAGAATCGTATTGATAGCACGCTACAACGTCCTCTCAAAAACCATCGCTGCACCCTGACCTACTATGGGACCATTTTGAGATATTCGGCGTCCCGACTTGCTTAAACATCTCTAGTTATTTGACATGCGTCAAGTACTGACAGTAGCTAATGGGAGAAGCGGCCACTATAAACCGCCGATAACACAGAGCAATATCCATGGCCGCGGAGGGCCTATGTGGGCTGGAATCTCACCCCCAGCTCGGAACGTGCGCCTCGTAATCCCAGTAGTCGCGGCTCCTCAGGCTGTTCACCTCGGCGTAGACCCGGACCCTGCTCCCGACGGTGGGGCCGGGCATGGAGGGGGCTGCTCCCCGCGGTGGCAAGAGGCAGCAGGAGCGCAGGGGCAGGCGGCCCAGTAGCGGCGCAGGGAGCAGCAAGAGGCAGCGAAGGGCCGGGCAGGGAGGGAGAGGGGCGCCGGGGGCTTCAGGCGGTGCTGCGGAGGGAGGGACCCGGAACACAGGCTGCGAGTGGCCGGCGGCCAACCTGACGGACGGGAGGAACGAGGTGACCAGCGAGACGGGGAAAAGAAAGAGCGCCTTCCAGACAGAAGATGTGGAAACAGCACTGTAACTGTGGCGTAGCGTAGTAAATGCCAGGAAAACAGAAATTCAGTCAGGAGAACGTCTTCAATGCAGAGGGGAAGGGATGGTTGCTACACAAGAACGTGGTTAGAAGGCTGCTGACCCGTGCCGGATCAGAGAGGAGCGCGGGCGAGCGAGCGCTTCAGCGTGCTGAGCTGACCACACGCTCGTGCATCGTGCGGGTAACCGCACGGAAAAGGCCATTGTGCACGAGCGTGTGGTCAGCTTTGAAATGCCCACTACAAAAAGTCTTCGCCAGAAGCAGCGCATGCGCGCTACTCTAGGCTCGACCTAAAAAGCATGTTAAACTTAAGTTAAATGCTTGTGATGTTTTAAAAAAACTGAAATATGTGTGGTTTGCATAAGTATTAGCTGTGTGTGTGTGTGTATGGGTGTGTGTGTGTGACTGTGTGTGACTGTGTGGGTGTGTGTGTATGTGTGTGTCTTTGTAAAACACTGTACCTCAAAATCAAGACACCCCAAAACTTATCTCAGTGTTCTCACATTTCACTGGATTGGAGATGGTGTTGAAACTCAATTTCATGAGGCACTGTGTCACCGCTTTAAGGCACCTCCCAAAACATCAAAATCAGGAAAAATACAAGTCATTAAATAATTTCGATTTAAGATGAATTTTGTGTAGATTAAATGGGCCCAATCAATAACTGAGTCCTAGTCTAGATCAATAAAAATTGAAAAGGGTTTTATTCCAAAATTCTAAAGTAAGCAGTATAGAGTCAATGCCATGAAGGCTCTAATGCAGAGTTATACAGAGAATGTCAAAATCAGAAACAATTCTAATTCCCAAATGAGCAGCAAGATCAATAGATCAAGCATTTGCAATGCAATAGGTCTCGCATCAGTTAGAGTTAGAGTTATTAGGGTTGTAATTACAATCTTGCTTAATGGTTTTGTTTGTAGTGTAGTGAATGTATTTCACAGATAAGGAGTGGCATGTATGTGTGTAGTAAGTATGTGGATTTGTAACTTATGTTCCAGCTAGTGATGGTGGCAAGAGGAGTAGGTAGCAGTAGTGTGCAGTGTTTGAGTATTGCCTGGGGTGCGAACCAGTAAGGTACCAGGCCACAGTGTTTTGTTTTTACTCAAGTGTAGTCTCTTATAAATCCCAATTACTGGACTTTCCGTATTTCATGAACTTTGTGTTTTTTGCTTCTTACAGTTACACGTTTGTCATTCATAATTTTCATACACAGAAGACTGACTATTGAAGTGGAAACTTTTTAAGAGAACTGAAACTCAATGAGTGCTCGCAGGACAGATGCACTCCACTGGCAACGTTCACAGTTACTTTAGAAACTCTGAAAATACAGAGGCATCAAGCGTGACTTTTCTACGCCAATGCCTAACTCAAAGACAGAGCGCGCAGGTGCGCAGAGTGCAAAGCAGGGCTGAGAAATGAACGTCAAAAGGTGTACTGAGAAAGCAGTGTCAATAAAACAGGGAAACTGTCAGGCCAAACAATTTGGAGAAGCGGGGTATTCACGCTCAGGTCTCTAAGAAAAGCATAAATAAGTGAGACCAGCTGTCACATGGGTGGACTGGCACCAGCGGGCACAACGCGCAAGCGCACAGCTCCCCTGACGTGTCCACTCAGTATCTTCCAAGATTTGTAGCATCACGTTTGATACCGTATAGCCTAATATTAGTTTAATGACTAGAATGGCTTCACAGGAAAAGACGCGCATGAAAGGCACTTAAAAAAGAATGAACCGCCGCTATGTGCTGAAAGGGAGCGAGATGAAAATGGAAGCAAGCAGATTGCAGACAGTGAAAGTGAAAGCGACGCCGCGAGCAAAAGAGACGCTGTGCGCGTGCACATCTCCTGTCCGGGCAGGCACGGCAAACAGGAGACAGGGAGGGAACAAACATGCCTCCCTTGCAATCAAAAGCGAGCATTTTTGACGCGCGCCAATGAAAAGCATGGGTGGAGCTTCCACCCCGCTTCCGAAGCGGCGCTCTGCGTAGAGTGTTCAGCCTGTTCCATACTAAGGGATGAGAGGGACAGTAGCACCCGAGGCACACTTCTGGAGGCTCTATACCTGGTGCACCTCACTGTGTCCCCAGACCCCCTCCTTCCACACCAACATCTGATGCGTTGCATCACTGTGGCGCACTGCACAGAACATATGGGGCACAGTAGCCCTCTTTGGAATAGAACTGTACAAACACTGAGCATAGGCACACAACACGGCAGTAGGCAATCTCCCTAAAGCACAAGGATGTGGCGAAATGACCAGAGCTGTCGAGCGGAAAGCTAGGGAACCATGTTAGAGTCACGGCGTTGGCTCACCATCCTGTGTTTCTGGGCAAATTAGTTAATCTCCCCACGGCTTCCAATAGGCAATGTGTTGTTGAGTAATGTAACTGGTTTTCTTGTAATTTTCTCCAATACTTTTAGGTTTAGTTCGCGCTACATAGAACTGCAAAAGAAACACAACCACAAGCATTGGCATAGCCAATAGGTCTCGCCTTTTGGACCTAATAAGTATTTAGTTATGCAGCACAATATCCTTGGTGCAACAACATCAACTGTTGCATGGGTAAACACTTATAAGGGCCCAAAGGCGAGACCTATTGGCTATGCCAATGCTTGTTTACTACTTGCCGCTTTTCAGTTGATTACTCTTTTACCTTTCCCCTGACATTTACCTTAGTCACTAAATTAGACTTTGAGAGGCTCACCCGCTCTCCTCCTTCTACATTTCAGTTTCATACTTGCTGGATGTATGCTTTGATATAACCTTTAAGTCTATGGTCACTAATTTGTTCCTCATTACATTACACGTTTCTTGTTGTTATTGCTACTATTCCCCAAAATTCAATAAAAAAATATATAAAACGTGGTAAATCTGGCTGTTAATAGGGGTTCAGTGCAATAACGAGGCAAGATGGTACATAAGATTTGAACTCAAGGCTGCTGCATAAAATGAAACAGCTTCAATGTATTTGTAAATGAGATACTTCATCTTAGCAACTATGATTTTTTGATTACATGAGAGTTGCTTCAAACTTAATAGAAGTCGTCTAGGGTTTGCCTTGGTCAGATTGAGACTACACAGTGTATGCAAGAAGAGTATTATTGGCCAAGAGTGAGGAAACATGTCTCCTATGACAAACCTATACAATAATAGAAACGTTGGACAAGAGACCTGATCTGTCCCGCTATTTCTTCCTCCATGAAATTGCAGCACAGTGAATATCCCTCGTCCACTGTTCCATGCGCTGCCATCAAAACACAGATACAAATACTATGTCGGTGGAATTCACAAGCCCAGAGCGGTGAGGATCCTGTTAAAAAGTTCGTCGCAGGATGAGAGTTGATTTAACTCCCTATGTGCAAGTTGTAGCTTGAAGAGGATTTTCAAGTTTTCCTAAGACATCCATGCTGATTTCTTACTCTGTTCTGGCGAACCACCAAGAGCTGCAAAAAAGCTGGCTAGCAAGCAACAATTTCTTAACCACTTTATAGAGCATGGAGGCGATATTTAAGCAGCCGGTTACAATGTAGGCCTGGAGAAAGCCCCAACTAGCCTCTTACCTACTAGCGTGTAACTCAGGAAAGCGCAACATGAGAAATCATCAGCTTATAATTTAAGTACTACATATGCGCTGGTCAGAAATAACATGGCCTCGGTGACTGCACATATCGTTGAACATCTTGTAAAAGCTAAGGCTTAACAAACATGAAAACATGTATCGGATTTAATTAGCAAGCAACAACAGAACATCAAATTCTACCTTCAAATCAGAGGGAGGCAAGTGACACTAGGGGACAGCAGTTTACAGAAACTGCATCTGCTGAACAATGTTTTAGCCTTGCTTTTGTTCTAAGCACAACTTCCACCAGTGCGGGTCTGGTGGCTTAGTGGACTAATGCATCCACTGGGGGGCCTGTGCTCCCCTTCATGGTCACAGGTTCAAATCCCGGCGGGTCCCCTCAGCCTTTCATCCTTCTGAGGTCGATAAAATGAGTACCGTTGGGTAACAATAAACATCTGTTATTCAGCGTCAAGATACCCTTGGGTGAACATGCGCTTTACAAATACAGTTTATGTTATGTTTTCTGCGATGAAAGTTCCCGGTCTGCAAGGGGTGCAGCCCCGTACAAATGAAGGCCAACTGAGGACCTTGAGTTCATACCAAGCACCAGTGGTTCTCTAATGCCAATAGAGAACACACACCTATGTCATCTAGGTCCCAGATAAAGTTCGGATGGGACCTTTGTCAGAAAGCTATATGAAGACCTTCTGGTACATCTGGCACCATCCACATATTTGTATGCAAGCAGATGTGTGCAACATGCACCACCGACGTGGTGTAAACTGAGAACTTTGAGTAAGGTTATAGATTGTGTGACAGATGCAGATTGCTTGAATGAGGACTTCATGATAGATGCTGGTTACAAACTGAGGGAATTATTTTAGTTTCCTGAATGGGGATTGCATGATCAATGTTGGTTACGGGTATCGTGATGGATGCCAATTACCTGAATGGAGATTATGTGATGGACGCTTGTTCAGTATTGCATGACGGATGTTGGGTACCTGAATAGAGATTACCTGATGGATGCTTGTTATGGATCGCGTTGCTGGTTACCCGAATGATGAACGCATGATGGACGCTGATTGTCTGAATGGGGATTGTGTGAAAGGTGATAGCTGCCCAAATTTTGCGACTATATGTGATGGTTACCGATTACTAAAATGGGGATACCATGACGGATACTGGTTGCCAAAATGGGGATATCATGACGGATACTGGTTGCCAACATGGGGATATTATGACGGATACTGGTTGCCAACATGGGGATACCATGACGGATGCTGGTTGCCCAAATTGGGTTATCATGACTGATGCTGGTTGTCCACATGGGAATATCATGACAGATGCTGGTTGCCGAAATTGGGATGTCATGACGGACGCTGGTTGACCAAATGAGGATGATATGACGGATGCTGGTTGCCCAAATGGGAATATGCCGGATGCTGGTTGCCCAAATGGGAATGATATGCCGGATGCTGGTTGCCCACACTGCCATATCATGACAGATGCTGGTTGCACACATGGGGATATCATGACTGGTGCTTGTTGCCCAAATGGGGATTGTGTGACGGACGATGGTTGCCTGATAGGGGGATTGCATGACAGATGCCTGTTGCCGAACTGGGGATTGCTTGGGGTGGTCAAAGCTCCCCGAATCAGCTTCAGAAGAGTTACTGCAGCCCCTCACCTTCAAGAAAGCTGCAGTTAGAAAATAAATGCTTCACTGTAAATTATTCCGAATGCAGGTAATTTAGTGCCAGGTGTGACTGTGTCTCCAGGTCGTAATGGTCTTAAGTGCTTATTAGGATAAGTCTATTTTCTTCATAATTGTTTTTAGTGTCGCTAAGAAGCCCAGGCTGAAAATGGAAGGTATTTGTCCCATGCAGAAACCAGCACGTGGATGACACTAGGATAAAAATTAGAAACACCGTGCCCAGCCTTACCGAAGCACAACTCAAGCAATTGAGAAAACCGACATTAAAAACACAGAGATAAAGCAAAAAAAAAACACAAATATTTAACGATCCTGAAAAGCAAAGAAATAAACATGGGGGCATATTATCAAGAACGGCGTTAAAATTATCACCGGTTTAGCGGCAGAAAACTGCCGCTAAAGCGGCGATAATGGGCTTGATAATATGCCCTGGAGAATTCCAATAGAAGCCCATGTTCACACCAGAACATGGACTTCTATTGGAATTCTCAAGGGCATATTATCAAGCCCATTATCGCCGCTTTAGCGGCAGTTTTCTGCCGCTAAACCGGCGATAATTTTTAACGCCGTTCTTGATAATATGCCCCATGATTTTTTATTTTCAAGACAAGCGAACATTTTGACAAATCTACTCCAGCAACGCTGATGTTTTTGCACCAAGGATGGTGGCGATCAGTGGGCGGGGAGAGTATAAATCCGTTATCTATATTAAAGAAGCATTTTTCTCGACAAGTGTGACAACCTTACAAAGATCGACCTCGTTACTAAACTGAAATGAAGACATTCAGCATGCTGGTTCGGGCACAAGGTTTGCACGGGGCCCATGTAAAGATGCGACAGCGCCGAGAGGCCACACCAATAGCAATACAGAGCTATACAATTGTGGGTAACATAACACAACATTCAAGCAAAATTTCAAGTGCAGGGCGCTAAAACAAACCCCAACCAACCAAGGAGGGCTCGCAAGAGGGTGTGCGACAGCGTCCAGTTACCACAGGCTATTAATGGACTTCTATTTTAAATCCTCTTCACGTTGTGCACGGATTTGCTTGAACCCGGAGGCACACGTGCCCGCGCTCTCAGTGAGTTTCCCCACACGCGGGGGGCTTCTCCCACGCACCCCTGCACCCCCGCGCGGCTACTCACCGACGCTGGCGCAGTTTACAAACCCCAGCACCTGCATGGTCCGTGAGGCGCCCATTTCCGAGCCCAGCTCCTCGCGGTGAAGACTTCCGGCTTCTCGGCTCTTCTGGCGCACTCCAGCGCACGGGCGAAGCTCCCTCTCACCAGGCAAATCAAAACACGCCCGGACACAAAAAATGAAACCACATGGCCTATTGGTGTCTATTACGCGCACCAAGCGCGTAATAGACACCAAAAGGCCATGGGAGGAGCATTGCTCCTCCCATGGCCTATTGGTGTCTATTACGCGCACCAAGTGCGTAATAGACACCAATAGGCCATGGGCGGAGCCATGCGCCCGCCTTTGGCCAATTGCGTGCAGTCTTTGATACAAAGACGCACGAAAAGGCCAATGGGGTAGCACAAAAGGAATCGCACACGCACGAGCGTGTGCGATTCCTAGGTCAGTGCTGAATCCCCGTTTTTCACCTACTAAATGTCTCGCACTGTGCGAGCACTGCTGCGCAGTGCAACGCTAGGCACGAGACCTAAAAACTGACAGCATGCCTAGCAGCTCACATAAACCTGGGGTATCGCCAAAACCTTATGCCTCCCCAGAGCAGGCGTAACGAGGAGAAATATCTTTATTTCTCCTTGATTTTGCATTCTGCAGCACAAATAGGAAGAGGAAAACTCCTTCCTGGATTGTTTTTGTGCAGGAAGGTGCCACTTCCGGCACAAAAATAATCCTGCATGCAATTGAGGCACCCTTGCACCATGGTGCACGGGTGCCTACATTGGCGCTAGGCAGCAAATTGTGCGCCTGCACAGAGAGAAAGGAATGGAATGCACAGTATTTCATAAATACAGTGCTTTCCTGCACTTTTAGATTGGCGTAGTGCAGCACGCTTAGTTTCAAAGGCAGTTCTGAATGTTGTTTTACCTTTTCTAACCTTCCAATGTGTTTGAAATGAAGCTTGTGCTAGAATGACCAAAAGAGTACTGTCTTCTATTTTGAAATGACGCTACACATCACCACGTGATCATTGTTGTTGTCGATGACTTTGTTCTACCTAATAGTTGTGAGCTCTCCCAGTCTTTGGGATTAAGATGTACCTAATCAAGGACAACCTAGTTTTCCCAGACCGCTCTGTATACAATGTTACAGTTCCTAACGCTGAATCCATTCTGGGAACCATTGAATCCAATGTAATAGTATTATGAGAGATTCTTCAAATGTGTTCTGAGTTAAAATGATTCTTGTTGCCTGTTCATCATTGGTGCATATCCTGAGAACCATGTATTCTTGCAGTAATGTGTGAAATCCTTTGTCTAAAGTCCTATAAAAGGACCTGCATTTTTCACGTCGATAGTACCCCCATTTTCCCATTCTTAGAAGGTAAAACTATGCTGGATTTCATACTGTATTTTTGCTACTAACCTGATCAATGCTATTTCATGTATTTTGTTTAATATATTTTTACAAAAAGCCTTGAAACTTTGACCTTTGTCTGTCATTTTTATTGAGAATGTCACAGTCCTAATTCATTACTTAGTCTTACAAAAGGTAGAGATGAGTCCATATAGGGACTACACCACTCCCGGTCCTAGCTGTTGGTACACACAAAGACTTCTGGCAACTCTACTGGTGCTGCTGGACTCTGCCATCTGTGAGTCCTATCCTTGCCTCAGATGCCCCCTCCAGTCCTGGGCCTCAGAAGAAGGTTCTACAGCTGTTTTTCTGCAAAAAAACGGTGCATTGGCCTAACTATGTGAGAAAAATCGACACACCACACGCCGACGCAGTTCCGAATCGATAACGACGCTTGTCCCGCCTGCGAGGCTCAATGACAATGCAGCGCAGACCCGTCGACATTATCTGCGAGGCTCAACGACGATGCAGCGCCGAATCTTCAACATCGTCTGCAAGGCTCGTCTCCCATGCAGTAACCAGACTGCAGGGAAAATTCTGCCGTATCGTGTGCTTGACGTCAACGCTTTACTCCATACAAGGTACTTTCTCAGCGAGCTGTGTATGGGTTCTGTAGTCGGTCTGCCCTTCATCACGATAGGCCTGCACATTGGATTTGCAGCAGTTGCGACCTCAAGTAACCTTTTCACCGCTTGTGACTTCTAAGCACTGTTTTCACATTCAATCTCTAAAAATTCATATCTCAAGTTCTATGTATTATATTTTTGTTATTTTGGTCGTGTTTTACTCGGATAATTATTCTCTATTTTTACCAACTGGAGTGGTGTCTTTTTGTGGTATTTTCACTGTTACTGTAATTACAGTGTGCACAAATACTTTACACATTGCCAGAGTGCTCTGTGCCAAGCTGCCAGATGGTGAGCACAGGTCAATTTAGATTGTGTATCTGACATACCCTGACTTGGATTGTGTCTCCTGCTTGGACAAGGTATATACCAGGGGTCTCCAACCTCTTCTGTTATAAGAGCTACTTATGATCAATAAAAACCATCCTGAGCTACTAATTAGTGTTGCAATAGTAAGTACATCAGATAGGATTATGCTTGTGGCCTCCCTATATTAAATTACCCACAGTGATCACCTCTGCATCAGGCAGATTAGCCATCAGTAATGTAAAAAAAGGCTTTGTCAATTCGGAATGCCTTTTCCATGGGTAATACTTTACAGCCATATCTTAAATGCCCCTGGTACCAAGGTAATATTAGTAATAAGCCTCCGCAATGCCACATGATTAATCACTCAAATATCAGCTGTAAATATATTTTGGAAATTCAACAATCAGCTTATCAATTCTGAAAATGCACACATTCTTGTTTAAATACACATTTGGTATACATATATTAATTCATTCAAGCAAAAGCTTCTAATTCAGTAGACTGGACTGGACACAGGAGAGCTATTTCTATGCAGCTGGAGATCTACCAGTAGCTCACGAGCTACGTGTTGGAGAAGACTAATGTATACACTGTCGACCAGAAACCTCAATTTCTAACAAGCAGCACGAAACAGGGTCCACAAAGTGAGCAAGCAAGTAACCAAGCCTTGGAGCTAAAAGACTCAAAATTAATTATTGCAAATTTAATTTTATATACTTTGAGCACTGAGGAACAAGGGACTTTGGAGTTAGGCTTATCATATTGCCCCAGATGAAAAAAAAAATTTGAGGACACATGCATTGATACAATCAATTTTTTAGAAAGTTTAAGCTACATACATCTTATCATTCGTGCCCCGGCTGACTCCACAGGAAAACACAGTGTGCCAAACTAGTTAGAAAATTGGGACACTGAACCTCTGACTACACTATGTAACTTGAAACAGAAATGTGTTGGTACCACAGAAACATATATTGATCTCCAACCACTTTTTGAATTGGATGTTGATACTGGAATTGTCACAAGCAGATCGGGATCATATTGTCCACATGGGTGAAATCTTGACCCTGAGGAAAGGGCGATTCCTTTTGGCAGCCAGTGTACTGACTGTTGTAAACAACCAGTAGTGGGCAAGTGCCTCAAGAAAGAAACCATTGATGATGGAGGAGAAAGTAGTGACAAAACCATCCCAGGAAACAGCAGGGCAGGAGCTACATCGGAAACCTTAGAAGAACAGCAAAAGGTGCAAGTAAAGAATATAAAGAAGTGAAACAAAAATTACTCTAACATAAGTCAGACCATTTGCAACGTATTACTACTTTTTCTGACTAAGCTTAAATAGGAAAGACCTGAACTGGAAGCTGCGGACTCCAATACTGGTAGGGAAATCCCAGAACTAAACTCGCCATCTTGGATTGGGAAGAATCAAATATCCAAAATGGCGGCTGCTCGTGGCAGACACTAATGAGTTCACCTTTAGACCCGGGAGGATGAAGGAAATGCTGCCACCCGAGAGGCATTCAAGAACCCCAGGTGAGAACCCAGATGTGGCCACCACACAGGGAAGACATGTGTTCTGGACCCTTGCCTGAAGTGTCGAAGTCCTCAATGCCATTTAACAGGAATGAGTGTAGACAGTGGTATACATGCTAAATCAACCTTTTTTGCCAACTTACCTCATGACAACATTGATGCTTTTGAACAAACTGTCATAGATGATCTAAGAAAACTTAGGACACAAAAGGTGAATCACACTGAATAAGCAAATTAGGTTTTTAATAAGCTCTATAGCGATAAAGTGGTTGTTGTAAAAACTTCAGATAAGGGTGGTAACATTGTTCTGATGAATTGGACAATGTATCATGAAGAAACCTTACTATATAAGAATCACACAACAGACACATAGAGACACCATTTGAGATTTTACCACCAAACTATGTGTTTGGAGAGACTTGGGTCTCATGGAATTTGAGGAGTATCACTTTTTTAACCAGGAACACCTAACATTACCTACCATATATACTTTCTGTGGGAAAGCGTTGTACATATATCAACCATTTCATTGCCCTTTTGCTAAGGGGTTAGCATCTTACATTTGAGATACTATCGACTTTTTATCTAAAACTGAAGATATCAATCAATCAATCAGGATTTATAAAGCGCAGCTAAGCATCCAATAGAGTATCCAGGCGCTGGCAGGACCCGGAGCCTTATTCAAACTGCCAAAGTCTTGAGGACCATTCGGAATTCTGGAAGTGAGGTGATGGTCCGGAGTTGCATGGGGAGGCTGGTCCAAGTCTCTGCTGCGATGTGGGAGAAGGAGTGTCCTCCACTTCTGCATCAGTAGATACGGGAAGTATGGGCTAGTGAGAGGGAGGTGGAGCATAGTCTTCTCAACAGTTTGTGGAAGTTCAGGCAGTGGATGATGTAGGAGGGTCCTTGGTTGTGTAGAGCCTTGTATGTGTGGGTCAGCAGCTTGAATTGGCATCTCTTCTGTACTGGGAGCCAGTGGAGATGTCTGAGGTGGGGTGTGATGTGGATTCGTTGGGGAAGGTCGAGGATGAGTCTGGCTGTGCCGTTCTGTACGGTCTGAAGTTTTAGTAGGAGGTGTGCGGCGCTTCCTATGTAGAGAGTATTGCGGTCGTTCAGTTTGCTGGTAATCGGGGCCTGTGTCATGGTGCGTTTTGTGTTTAGTCGTAGCCACTTGAAGATCTTACATAACATGCACAGAGTGAGGAAGCAGGCGGAGGAGACAGCGTTGATATGTGATTTCACCATGAACTTGTTGTCGATGATTCTGAGGTTTCTGGCGTGGTCGGAGGGAGTGGGTATGAGTCCTAAAGCTGATGGCCACCAGGAGTTGTTCCATGTCTTGCTGCTGTTGCCAAGTACTTCTGTCCTGTCTGTGTTCAGCTGCAGGCAGTTGTTCTTCATCCAGTCGGCGATGCTTGTCATGAATCTGTGGAAGATGGGCTGGTGGTGTTGAGTTGGGTGTCGCCTGCGTAGGAAATTATGTTCAGACTGTTGGGCTCTGACGATGTTGGTCAACGGGTAAATATATGCGTTGAGGAGTGCGGGCTGAGGGAGGAGCCCTGGGGAACACCGCACTCCTTAGGTTTGGATGTGAAAGGTTGGAGGTGGATCCTCTGGGTTCTTTCAGTGAGGAAGGAGCTGAACCATATGAGCGTTTTCCTTTTGGATGCCGATATGGTGGAGTCTTTGATCAGTGTGTGGTGGGATACAGTGTCGAAGGCTGCCAAGAGGTCGTGGAGATCAGAGCTGCTGTTTCTCCTCGGTCGAGGAGAGTTCAGATGTCATCGGTGGCTGGGATCAGAGCTGTTTCAATGCTGTGATTGCTGTGAAAGCCAGATAGGGATTTGTTGAGTTACTGGTTCTGCTCCGGCTGTGTCATGAGTTGCTTGTTGAAGATCATTTCCAGTACCTTCCTTGGAAATAGGAGCAGGTAGATTGGCTGATAGGTTTTTGGTTGGGTGAGGATGTTTTGAGTAGTGGTCTGACTTCGGCGTGCTTCCAGGTGTTGGGAAATGCTGCAGTGTGTTAGAGGTGTTGAGCAGGGTGGAGAGTCCTGGCCGATCCTTTGGTTTCCAAGGTTGAAGATGGGAGCTCCCGAGTGGATGGATTTCATGGTGGAGAGGAGGTTCCAAGTGGTCAGCCTATGGTTTGTGAAGATATCCCTTGGCATGATACATGCTGCCTGATACCCATCAATGTAATTGCATTATATAAATCTGCTGATCACGTCCATGGATTGAAAGCATGCAAACATTTTCTTAATACAAGATCGATACATAAATTGGAACATGCCAATATACTGATTGACATGCTTACATTTTGTTTAACCAACAATATTTTTTAATTTGCAGCAAATGTTATTCGGGCAAGTAAGAGTCACTGCGATGGGCCCCTGCTTTGCCCTCAACTATGCAAATTAGCCAATGGGCTGGTGGAAGAAGCAGGTGGTCTGGTTAGAAGACATGTCTCTGTATACCGGGTACATAATTTAGTGGCGTTGGTATAATAACTACAAGTTTGTGATTTGAAACAGCAATAAACAAAAGGTTGTCACAATTTAATACCAATTATTTTAATCTGCTATTACAGTGTGAGATCAGTAGATTCTGTGTAACTTACATGGATGTGACAGTCAGAGTGGAAGGAGGAAAATAGTCACCGCCTTATTCTGCAAACCAACAGCTGATAATAGTGTACTACATGCAGAGAGTTACTATACCCCTAGTACAAAATGTATTATCCCCTTCATTGATTTAGGAACTTGGGGTATGAATGTACTAAATATTGATAAAGAACTGGTTAACAATTTAAAATTTAACTATTAGTGGACTATGATTAATTTGTTACATCAGGATAATATGCATTAGCAATTTTTAATAAATTGCTATCTTTATGATTTTTCTTTATTATATCCGAGGGATTTGGGACCACATTTTTTATGGAGTATTTGTTTTTTTTATTCCAGATGCCACTATTAATAGACCGATACTGTTGGAGATGCATTTCGTTCCTACTGATGTCCCTTCACTACAAGCAATGATTTGCCAATTTGGGTGGGACACATGATTTATGGATATACTGAAACATATTCTGAACCCACTTGTGTTCAAACATTTGCTGCTAATGTTGTTGGATTTTGTCAATTATTCAGACCTATTTGACCATTGTGGTCAATAAATAGAAAATAATTTGATTTGTTTCATTATACAATGACATTATGTTACATCATATTAAAGCTTTTGGAGAATAACAGAGACGTGCAATTGAACTTTTAAACATTTATTGGAAATGTAAAATTATTTCAAATGAATACAAAAATACACAAATCTCACTAAATTTACAAATATTCATTAATTATTAAACTGCTTGTGAAGGTGTTATTTTAATTTTGAGTAAAAAATATATTTATATATTAAATTAATATATTTGTATTACATATTTGATAAATGTTTAATTGATAAGTTAATGTGCTGTAACATTTTATCTCCTAGGTGCTAGGTTAATAGCAATTATTTTAAGTGAATTTGCATTTTTATTGTGTATCAATTGTTTTTGATTATTTTAAAGATTTAATAAACATTATTATATTTCCCTATTATTTACTACTGGGAAATATATTTCCCGGTCTAGGAAATCTCCATCTACATTTAAAAAGTTACTAGCCGTAACTTTACACTTGTAAATTCAGTCTTAGATGTCTCTGATGGAGCAAGGTAAATAAGAAAATGTTGAACCCCCTAACATTAATACTAATAATTAATTCTATTAATTGTTTTGAGACTAATCAACATTTTACGTCTTTATAGACATCTTTTTATGGGATAATCGCAAATTCATGACTAAAAGATAACCGACTAACGTTTGTCTAAGTGATGTAATAATAGCATAATAGTTTGCGTACTAATTAAAATAATGTTGCATGATTTGTGCTATGTAGTAAATCGTATTGTGGCAAAAGTATGCGGATGGTAAGTAAGCATAGCTTTATATGTTGCTTTTGCTAGGTAACACCTAATTGGGGTACATAGAATGCCGGGTGGGAAACGAAAAGGCTTATTTTCTTTGTTTTGATTATGATTGTGTTTGTTTTCATAATAGTTCGTACGGGCCTGCTAGGCCGCGCTGTAAAAATGGCCGCCGAGGCAGATGAGCTAAAGTGCGCAAATGCAAAATGGCTTCCAATTGGGAGAAACCTGTTGCCAAATGACACGTGACCCAAAGTAGAGCCCAGAATGAAAAGACCAAGGTCACCATGACCTAACACCAGAATGGGTGCCAAAAAGGGGACGCAGCGAGAAAATGCATGGGAACCAGAGATGCGACTGTGAATTAACAATGAACTGTTTTAATAAAGTACAAGAAAAGTTACAAATAAAGACTTGTCAATCGGATTGGTAAATGTCCTAAAACCGTGTGAAAGGACGAAAATTATAAACATTGTCGGAACTGGTTTGAACAAGGAGGGCAATGAGGAGATGCTTGCCACCCCTCCAATGGACCAATTAGCGTGAATCTCGCCCCCAAAGATTGAAACATTTCTGTTTAGCAAGCCAGTTTAGGGTATAAGAGGACCTACTCTTAAGTAGGAGGAGCGCTATTCATACATAATTTTTGAGCACAGAACTTTGACGCTGGAGAATCACTGCTATTTTTCTTTAGGCCATTTTCTTTAAATTTAATTAATAGTTTTGCTTTTTAAATCTGACTGGGAAGAAAGGAGATCGATGCGGAAAACCTGTATAGGTGGTCCGTTGAGGAGGTCTGTTTAGCGGGACAGTCAGTCAGTTTTTGGGAATGCTATGCTGTGATCTGCTGTGACAAACTTTATTTTTCCATCCAAAAGGGTATGCATTAATTTTCTGAACTTTATTCTTACAATGATAATAAATGTATTAACTGATTAATAAAATGGATATTTCTTTATGCATTTAATTAATTAGATAAACTTTATTATAATTAAAATTTCGAGTCTGTGCTTCTTTAGCTCAATGATAAATGCAAATGTTTAATAGGTCAAAGTGATTGAGCTGGTCTTAATCACCATCAACTGATTCCTATTAGTTGGTCCATCGACCAATGAACGGAATGCCTTTTGATGTTTTTAGAAATTGACAAGATTACAATCTATAAATGTATGATGCCTGAGCAGTTATCTTGTCAACAGTAAAAAGGTATCCCGTTCCCTTCCAGCATTCATCATAGTTTTCTCTCCTAGGTAGTAGTGGATGAGATCCAGGGAATATTTGAGTGAGTGAATGTATATGCGGTGTTATGGGCCCCACCGTCATATTGGTATAGTTGAGGAAAAAGGAGTGCTTCCGACCTGGATGTTATGTCCATATGAGGGGAAAATATAGTAGTCGCGCTGGATCAGATTTCTTGGTAGCAGAGTTATGGTTACTATAGATTAGTTTGGTGATTATTGATTATTGATTTTTAAATATTCCATGTTTTAACACTTCATGTCGAGTTGTATTACGTTATATGTAAGTCTGAAATTTTGAAGCTTCCGGGAAGTAGGAAGTGGACACGTGTGGCAAGAGAAGTCACATGGAATAGTGCATTGTCTGGTTTTTCAAATTGGTGATAACACAGGTTGTGTTATGATAGGGACATTTTCTGTATAAAACGTGCATGAGTGAAATAGCAACCGGTTTGTTTGTGAAACTCTGGCCTTAATTCTCAGGAGCATTGCAGTCTCCACATGTGTTTTATCCCCAGAGAAACGGGTTCACCCCTTGCTTGAAAGAAGGGTAAGGTAGAGGGAAGTGCTACACTTATCGAACGAAACTATATTCTTGTACGATAGAATAAACTATCACTTTTGTTTAGCGAAAACAGAGAATGGAAATGTGTTTTATGTTGTAACTAATAAGATTTTGCTAAGTAAACGAATTGCCGATAATTTTTGTAAAGGAGGGGTCAGGAGCAGAACTGACGTAGACAAAAGGCCGCGCTGGGATTGGCCAGTGCAATAGAAACACGGAAAACGCCCTGATTGGTGCGTTGGTGTGAGACGCGCTGGGATAGGTCCGAATAGCAGTGACGTGGAGGTTTCAGATTGGTGCGTTAGTGTGAGACGCGCTGGTATAGGTCCGAACAGCACCTAGAGATCAGAGCAGAGTTACGAGTTTATAGAAGAGAAAGAAATCGTGAAATATGGCTTATTATGAATACGGTAGAGAGAAACAGTCATGGATGGCGAAAATTAAGAACTTCTTTAAGAAAGACAAAAAGGTAGTAACTAGAGAGGGACAAATAATACCTCCGCTGAAAACACCAGCTTCGCATATGATGCTGAAATATGGTTATCATACTTGCATTTGGTTAGAAAATTGGACAAAATATACTCAGAATGATGGGGTACTGGCTTTTCCAGAGAATGGATCATTTAGCATGGCGATACTTCGAAATTTGAGGGAAAAAATGACAAAGCTTAAGCCAAGACCTAGACCGACACAGTTTGAAGCGTTAGGTGAATGGGAAGACGAGATGTATGAACGAGAAAGGTACAGAGGTGCAAAGAATCATGGTTTTGTTCCTGGAAGGCTGTGGGGAGTGAATCATGAGGACAGAATGAAGCGTTGGAGATATGCTAACATGACAGAAGGGTTGTTTCCAGCTTTCACAGTTGAATAGGGTACAGGGAAAAAGTGTGTAGAGAAAAAGAAACATGCAGTTACAGAAAGGTACAGGTATGGAGGTAGCGAGACAGAGGATGAATTGCTGGAAGATATTTTAAACAGAAACCCACCTCCATATCAACAGAATTCTGCGGTGGTGACACCCAATGCACCGCCAACGGAAACTGGGAGGAATAAAAGTCCAGAGCGAAGATACGAGATAAATAGGTCAAATGAACAATTAAAAACTCCGCCAAGTGAAAATTGCGATAGCAACAATGCAACTGAGTTAGCGAAAACCACAAAAGAATTGACAGAGAAAATAAGAGAGTTAACAATGAACATGGAAGCTGTGACTGTGCCAGTAACAATAGGACCAGTAATACCAGTTTTTGAGAATCAGAAAATAGATGAACATTCCTTAGTCATTCCCATGAACTCAAATTTGCAGAGAATGAGAGAAGGGATGGAACTAGAAAATGAAAGGGCAAGAAATTTGGTCAGTCCATTTAGACCGAGCCCACCTACTAATCTGACTGTAAACGAGAGCGAGATGAGGAGGATTCCTATGGGAACCGAATCTGCATCAGAAACACCTGAGAGGAATAGAAACTGGATAGAAATGAGTAGTACACCTGTAGGTCCCACTCCTGACGAAATAAATGAATGGATGAGAAATCTGCAGAAGAAAGAGACAGAACCAAAACCCTTAGATGTAATTAGGCTTAAAATAGATATGGAGGAATTAATTTTAGGGACTATTGGAACGGAAAAACTAAAAACGTACCAAGACGACGAGATAATGTTCTTATGCTAGAGCATTACTTGGAGAGCTAGAAATCTGCATGACAAATTGGAAGAAACAGCGAATGAACTAGGAGTGGAATTTGTGAAAGTCAGGAGCTTACAGAAACCGTATAGGGTAGATTTTTGTGAAAAAGATATAGAAAATCTGAACACATCAGGACGTTTAACACAGATAAAAGAATTGATTGTTTTGCTAAGAAAATGGGGTGATGTGGACAGATGGAGAAGCAGGTGGACTAAAAGGAATGAGAAAACAACTGACAAGGCGTCTTTAGCTTTTGCAGTGACAGACAAAGAGTCGGTTGTAAGGGAATATCCCATGAGAGAAACTCCAGGAGGCAGTTATGTACATGTCCCTTGGACCAGACAGGATATATTGTCATTTACAAATGACTTTCCAAAATTGAGAGAAAAGCCTGTAGAATGGTACAGACAAGTAGAAAGGTTTGTCAAAGTTTCAAAGGTGTTGTGGGTGGATTTGGATGGGTTGTTTGACATTGTAGTACCAGCCGATTTATGGACAGAATGCAAAATCACCATTGATTGGCCAACTGTAGAATATCCTAGGGATGCAAAAACAGGAGCGCCAGGACCCGAGGTGATGAGGAAATATGAGCAGGTTATTACTTTCCTGAAAAACAAAATTCCGCCCAAAGAAACTGATTGGGTAAAAATTGATAGAACTACGCAAGAGAGTAAGGAATCTGTACATGCCTACTATGAGAGGCTGCTTTTGGTCTTCAAACAGTACAGCGGTTATGAGACTCTAAATGAGAAGGACATGAGTCATTTTGTATATAGATTTGTTTATGGGTTGAAACCAGAAATAAGTGAAATGATTAAGCAGCATATGATATGCTGGCAGAATAGTACAGTGGACGAGGTGCTAAGGTATGCTAAGTATTGTAGCGATGACATTGAGAGTAGACAGTGTAAATTAAAGGAAAAAGCAATGTGGGCACAAGTGAAAGTTGCAGAAAAACAAGAGGCTCAACTGAATAACCAGGTTAACGAGACCGGACAAAATAAATTCAAACCAAATATAGGTAAAGGAAAAGGCCAAATGAGTATAGAAGAAGCAAAGAAAAAGTGGCCATGCCACAACAGCGGAAAATTAGGGCATTGGAGAAACGAGTGTACATTTCCTCCAAAAGCTAATGCAGAAAATCAATCATTAAACCCACAGGTGCAGAGTGAGGTGAGTTACCAACAACTGCAGCAACCGCAGGTAGTTACGCAACAGAGTCAGGTGCCACAACCACCGCTACCCAAGAGTGTAAATCCACAGAGATACAGTACAGAGACAGGATTCTACGGAGGAGAGCAGGTAACACAATTGCCACACGCAGCTGCAATATCACAGTATTGGTTGCGACAGGATGGGAATGAGTCGGATGAAAGTTTATGACGGTGCCTAGGAGAGGAGGAAGAGTGCGTACTTGGCGCAACTCTACAGGTAGATCAGACAGGTCCATTTGTGGATGGAGAAGTAAATGGTGCAGATGTAACATTCCTTGTGGACACTGGAGCTACCCGTTCTACTGTTATATCAGTGGAAATTCCAAACCTTCCTCTCTCAGGTGAAAATATCCAAGTCGTTGGTGTTTCGAATCAGCAAATTAAGGCACCACTTACAAAATTAGTAGAAGTAAAAATTGGACCGTTCAGAGAGATGCACCGATTTGTGGTATGTGATTGCAGTCCTGTAAATTTACTGGGACGCGATCTACTTTGCAAAATGAATTGCACCATCTATTGTATGCCAGATGGGATTGCATTTCAGACACCAGATGAAGATGTACTATATAAAATGACAATGGCAGAATTAGAGCCAGGAGTGAATGACTTGTTTCCTGTGTTTGATGTAGAAAAAATCCCAATTGAGTTAAAAGAAACAGTAAAACAGGAGGTGTGGGACTTTACGGGTGAAGATATTGGGTTAATGAAAGGAGTAGACCCCGTTAAAATTTCTGTTAAAGAAGGGACAAATTACCCAAATATTCCACAATATAAATTGACACCAGAGATCATTGAAGGAATAAACCCTGTGATAAATAAAATGATTGAACAGGGAATATTGAAAGAAATAATGAGCAGTCCATGTAATTCGCCTATAATGGGACTGAAAAAGCCAGACGGAACATATAGAATAGTACAGGATTTACGAAGGGTTAATAAAATTGTCGTTCCTTGTTGTCCAATTGTACCAAACCCTGCTGTAATACTGTATCAGATTCCACACGAGGCAGAATGGTACACTGTCATTGATTTGTGTCATGCATTTTTCTCTATCCCGTTACATCCAGATAGCCAGCCATTATTTGCATTCAGGTTCGGAGAGCGTATTTTGGCATGGTGCCGAATTCCTCAGGGGTACACAGAGAGTCCCTCGATCTTTAATCAGATCCTAAAGAAATCGTTGGAAGATTTAAAAATGCCTGAAAAATCCGTGATGGTTCAGTACATTGATGACCTATTGGTGGCATCAAAAACGAGAGAAGCATGTGTTATTGACACCATTGCTTTACTGAACCATCTAGCAGAAGGAGGACATAAAGTATCTCCGTCGAAACTACAGTTTTGCCAGCAAGAAGTTCAATACCTAGGTCATAAAATTGAAAAGGGAGTGCAAAAGGTAACAACTGAAAGAATAAAAATCATCCGAGGAATGAGAACTCCAATGACACAAAGAGAGATAAGAATGTTCTTGGGAATGGTTGGATATTGTCGACAGTGGATAAGTGGATTTTCACTAATTGCAAAACCATTACAGTGATTGACAAAAAAGGATGTGAAAGATCCGTTTGAGTTGAATGATGAAGAAATGAAAGCCTTCAGAGAATTGAAAGCAAGATTGTGTGAAGCACCTGCACTGGGAATGCCTGACTATGAAAAAGATTTTGAACTGTATTGTAGTGAGAGAGATGGATGTGCACTTTCAGTTTTAGTGTAAAGAAATGGAAATATGAAAAGACCTATTGCATATTTTTCAGCTGTTTTAGACCCAGTAGCGAAAGCGTTGCCTGGATGTCTGAAAGCAGTAGCTGCTACTTGTGTGAGTCTGGAACAGAGTGAAGGCATTGTGATGGGATACCCACTGAGGGTATATGTTCCTCATTCTGTCGAAATTCTCCTGACAAGAACAAAACTCAATACATGACACATAGTCGGCTGACTAGGTACGAAAAAGTGATTTTAAGTGCAGACAATGTAACTATTGACAGATGTACAAGTGTGAAACCTTCAACATCATTGCCGGATGAAGAGAGTGTGAAAGACACAGATGAGATTGATCATGATTGCTTGAATGTACTCGAATACTGTATGAAACCAAGGCCAGACATTAGAGATGAGCCTTTAAAAGAATCAGACTATGTGATGTTTGTGGATGGCTCATGCTTGAGAACAGATGAAGGAGTTTTGAGTGCAGCGTATGCAGTATGTACAGTAAGTGCCATAATGGAAGCATCTTGTTTGAGAGGGATACGTTCCGCCCAAGTGGCTGAGCTGATTGCTCTAATACAGGCATGCAAACTGGGAAAGAATGTCCGAATCACAGTGATCACGGATAGCCAGTATGGCTTCGGAGTGGTTCATGATTTTGGACAGATCTGGTCCCAAAGAGGTTTCTTGACCTCTGCAGGAACTCCGATTCGAAATGGCGAGTTTGTGAAAAAATTGCTTGAGGCGATACAGCTGCCTAGACAAATTGCCGTGGTGAAGTGCAATGCACACAAAAATGGGGAAGACTACATAACAGTGGGCAATAATTTTGCCGACGAGGTAGCTCAATACAGTGCTAAAAATGTAGTCTCACTAAATAGGAGGCAAGAAAGAGAGCATGTTTCATGTCCTTTGCTTTTTACTAACATTGTCGAAACATGGGATGAGGTGAGACAGTTACAGGAAGCAGCAGATGATGAGGAGAAAGATAATTGGATAAAAGCAGGATGCAGGAAAAGGGAAGAAGATGATGTTTGGGTTTATAGAGATGATAGACCAGTTATGCCTGATAGCATGATTTCTGACATGGCACGGATGTACCATGGACAAGCTCATATTGGGAGAGATGCAATGATCCGACTTTTCAGACAAACCTGGTATAACCCAAAATTCAGAGCCATAGCTGAAAGTCTTTGTCAAAGATGTCTTATCTGCCAACAGATAAATCCAGGAAGGAAAACAGTAGTGAGTTTAGGAACAATAGGACGAGAAGGAGGTCCTTTCACGAGAATGCAACTAGATTTTATAGAGATGCCCCCAAGCAATAGACTGAGGTACGTTCTTGTGGTCGTTTGTTTGTTTTCTCGTTGGGTGGAAGCCTATCCGACCAGAAGGAATGATGGGATTACAGTAGCAAAGCTTTTGCTAAGAGAATTCATTCCAAGGTATGGTTTTCCAGTAACGATTGAAACAGATAGAGGAACACATTTTCAAAATGAATTAGTTCAACTGATATGTGAGGCTCTTGGTATTCAACAGAAATTGCATTGTGCATACAGACCAGAGGCTTCTGGAGTAGTAGAACAAGTGAATGGAACAATAAAGAATAGGTTAGGAAAAATGTGTCAAGCCACAGGACTGAAATGGCCAGATGCCCTTCCCTTGGTACTGATGACTATCAGAAGCATACCTGATAGGAAAACAGGGTTGAGTTCCCACGAAATTATCATGGGACGAGCAATGAGACAAGCCCATGTACCTGTCAACAAACTGTTGACTATAACTGATGATCTCGTTCTGGAGTATTGTAAAGGATTGGCTGATGTGGTACATTCTGTGTTTCATCAGGTTGGACCAGATGCGACCACTCTTGAAAGAAAACCAGCTCATGATCTGAATCCAGGCGATTGGGTCCGCATAAAAGTCCACAGAAGAAGAAACTGTTTGGTTCCTCGCTGGGACCAACCACGACAGGTGATCCTGGTAACAACAACTGCAGTCAAATGTGCAGGAGTGAAAAACTGGGTGCATGCCAGCCATACTATCAAAGTTCCAGATCCTGAAGCTCGACCTGTAAGTCGACATCTGGAGATATCTGATACCAGTTCAGCATCCAACGCAGAAGAAGAAAGAAACAGGGTTCTAGAACTTGAAGATCGACCTGTAAGTCGACATCTGGAAGACCTAAGTACAAGTCTGACAACTGAAGAAGAATTTGAAATAGCAAAAGTTCCAGAACTTGAAGATCGACCTGTAAGTCGACATCTGGAAATATCAGACACCAGTTCAACATCTGATACAGATCAATCAGATTATGGTGAAAAACTAAAGAATAAATGGAAGATTGACATCATAGACGAAGAAACTGAACAAAAGGACAGTGACAGTGAACAGCCAAGCACAAGTTATGGTAAAAATCCTACAGAAATTGTCAAAGTAGACAAGGCAGGGATAGATTCAAATAGAGAGATAGAAAAATCGGAAGACATTCGAGGACTAATAGGGACAGATACACAAACAAATGAACAGGGAAATATAGAACCAGATAGAGAGATCAACGAGAATCCGGAAGAACCTCAAGGAGGGATAGAAACAGGTGATCAAAAAGAAAAGACACAGGAAGAAAAGGAGCAAGTCAAAGGAAGTGAAATTATAAAATTCAAAATAAGAGGAAATGAAGTAAGGTCTGAAACAGAATCAGAAGAAAGTGAAGGAGAGAGAAAACAGAGACTAGGATTAAGAAAAAGAACTTGGAGAGCTGAACGTGAAGAAAAAGAAAGTGAACCGAAAAGGCAGAGAAAAGGAGATAATTGGCCCCACGAAGTCAAAAGGTTGAGATGCAAAATCATAAAGATAAACAAAGATAATGCAGAACAAGTAAATGAAATAACAAGTCAAAAGGAACAAGAAAGACAAGGTGGAAAACAATTACAGAAAACAAAAAGAGTAAAGAAAGCTAATTTGAAATATAAGTCACCTGAATGGCTATACATTGCACTGACTGATATCAAAGAAGAAGAAATCACTCACGATAACCGCGAAGAAAGCTACAAACAAATGGGTGAAAGTGGAGTGCAACAAGTTGGAAGAAATTAAAAAGAAAAGCCGGACTGGACAATAAAAACCTGAACAAGACAAGAAAGAGTTCTGAGAAGAACTAAAGAGAGTACCAAACGAGACAAAGTGAGAAAGTAGAGTGGCTGAAACATCATTCAGAGGTCTGGTGACACAATTTTCTGTACAAAATATACATAGGTAGTAAAACAAAATGGTAGACATAGAGAATAGATGTGCGTTTCTACGTAGATGGTGTAGAATGTGTTTCTTTTGTACAGGTTTATTAATGTTTGTATGGCTCATCTTAGCAATCACAATTCCAATTAGACTAGCTGTAGAAGAAACGTCCATAGTAGAGAACAAAACAAAGAAGGATAGCATACAGAACACAGCAACACTAATAGATAGTGCAGAATTACATAAGGATAGATCTATAACAGATTTTTCAAAGAACGTTTTTACAAAATTATTATATGAATATGTAGAAACCATGGATGTAAGAGATTGTTATGTTTGTATGCAATTACCTGCGTCTGTTTCCGAAGGCGTGACCTATCATCACCTTCCTTTGACGTATGGAATAACATGTAGTGTCTTAGCTAGTTTATTTTATAAAACAGGTAGGCTAGAATATTATTATACTGACATAAATAAGATTTTTGCAGAAATTCCTATAATTCCTGAATTGAATAAGGTGAAAGTGGCAAAAATGTTTGGTAAATTTTTCTCAGAGAACAAAAATTTGACATTAGATGATGTAGTTAAACATAACCTTACTTGTGAGTTAAAGAAAGAGGAAAAGGTGTTCTTAGAAATGGTAGAAAGCAGAAGAGTAAAATTTCAAAAGAAAGTAGTAGAGGAAGAGATGAAAACACCACTATGGACATTTGAAAGAGAAAGTGATGATAAGAAAAAGACAAATGCAGCTATGACTTTAGATTGGCCCCAACAGGGAAAGTTGTGCATTAGTAGAAATAAAACTAGGTATGACAACTATTTCGTGGGTTCCAGCGATTGTCGAGACAATTATAACATTTTAGGAGGATGGGGATTCAAAGGAGGGAAAGATCCAATATTTCCAGGGATCTATTATATTTGTGGGAACAGGGCTTATTACAGGTTGCCGGACCATTGGTATGGGTCTTGCTAGTTAGGCCTGGTCTTTCCAAAAAGAAGAAAAAGGAACACACGAGATGGGTGTAACATTCACACGTAGAAAAAGGGAAAGTTTTTCAGAAATAGTGGGTGACATTTTTGGAGCAATGATACCAGCAGTGGGAATATCTTTGAATGCATTTAAAATGTGGAAATTGTCCACAGTAGTAGATCGTTTATCAACGAATACTGCTGGAGGGTTCTTGATGGTAAATACCGAGATGGTTGCCATGAGAGCTATGGTAATGCAAAATCGACTTGCCCTTGACATTCTTTTGGCAAAAGAGGGAGGAGTCTGTGGAATGCTGAAAGTCCAACATTGTTGTACTTACAATCCAGATAAAAGTGAAAATATACAAAAGTATATAAAGAATATTACAAATTTGCACAAAGAACTTGTTCCACTGGAGGTTGAAACTGCCTGGGAGAAACTTGGTAAGAGTTTTTCCTCAATACCAAAATGGTTCACTGAAATAGGTAGTTCTATTTTAGGAAAAGTTTTGATATCAGCAACATTAGTAATTTTAGGAGTGTTATTATTGACATTTATTATCATATGTATCAAAAGAAGAAAAAGACAAAACAAAATGAAAAGAGAAAATAAGATAAATAAAGAAAGAGAACGAGAATTAGGTGAAATAGAACTAGAAGAACTAAAAGACAGTATGTATGAAAGAACAAAGAGAGAAGATGAAAGGGATACAGATGTGTAAAAACTAACAAGAAGCAAATGGACAAGAAACAATGCTATCAGTAAAATTGTGTAACATGGGTTTTGTGGTGATATTAAAAATCACCAAAGGGGTGAGTTGATGGAGCAAGGTAAATAAGAAAATTTTGAACCCCCTAACATTAATACTAATAATTAATTCTATTAATTGTTTTGAGACTAATCAACATTTTACGTCTTTATAGACATCTTTTTATGGGATAATCGCAAATTCATGACTAAAAGATAACCGACTAACGCTTGTCTAAGTGATGTAATAATAGCATAATAGTTTGCGTACTAATTAAAATAATGTTGCATGATTTGTGCTATGTAGTAAATCGTATTGTGGCAAAAGTATGCGGAGGGTAAGTAAGCATAGCTTTATATGTCGCTTTTGCTAGGTAACACCTAATTGGGGTACATAGAATGAAGGGTGGGAAACGAAAAGGCTTATTTTCTTTGTTTTGATTATGATTGTGTTTGTTTTCATAATAGTTCGTACGGGCCTGCTAGGCCGCGCTGTAAAAATGGCCGCCGAGGCAGATGAGCTAAAGTGCGCAAATGCAAAATGGCTTCCAATTGGGAGAAAGCTGTTGCCAAATGACACGTGACCCAAAGTAGAGCCCAGAATGAAAAGACCAAGGTCACCATGACCTAACACCAGAATGGGTGCCAAAAAGGGGACGAAGCGAGAAAATGCATGGGAACCAGAGATGCGACTGTGAATTAACAATGAACTGTTTTAATAAAGATACAAGAAAAGTTACAAATAAAGACTTGTCAATCGGATTGGTAAATGTCCTAAAACCGTGTGAAAGGACGAAAATTATAAACATTGTCGGAACTGGTTTGAACAAGGAGGGCAATGAGGAGATGCTTGCCACCCCTCCAATGGACCAATTAGCGTGAATCTCGCCCCCAAAGATTGAAACATTTCTGTTTAGTAAGCCAGTTTAGGGTATAAGAGGACCTACTCTTAAGTAGGAGGAGCGCTATTCATACATAATTTTTGAGCACAGAACTTTGACGCTGGAGAATCGCTGCTATTTTTCTTTAGGCCATTTTCTTTAAATTTAATTAATAGTTTTGCTTTTTAAATCTGACTGGGAAGAAAGGAGATCGATGCGGAAAACCTGTATAGGTGGTCCGTTGAGGAGGTCTGTTTAGCGGGACAGTCAGTCAGTTTTTGGGAATGCTATGCTGTGATCTGCTGTGACGAACTTTACTTTTTCCATCCAAAAGGGTATGCATTCATTTTCTGACAATGATAATAAATGTATTAACTGATTAATACAATGGAGATTTCTTTATGCATTTAATTAATTAGATAAACTTTATTATAATTAAAATTTCGAGTCTGTGATTCTTTAGCTCAATGATAAATGCAAATATTTAATAGGTCAAAGTGATTGAGCTGGTCTTAATCACCATCAACTGATTCATACTAGTTGGTCCATCGACCAATGAACGGCATGCCTTTTGATGTTTTTAGAAATTGACAAGATTACAATCTATAAATGTATGATGCCTGAGCAGTTATCTTGTCAACAGTAAAAAGGTATCCCGTTCCCTTCCAGCATTCATCATAGTTTTCTCTCCTAGGTAGTAGTGGATGAGATCCAGGGAATATTTGAGTGAGTGAATATATATGCGGTGTTATGGGCCCCACCGTCATATTGGTATAGTTGAGGAAAAAGGAGTGCTTCCGACCTCGATGTCATGTCCATAGGAGGGGTAAATATAGTAGCGCGCTGGATCATCTCCACCACCTGACCTGGGTGGGAGACACGTAAGTCTGAACTTAAGTGGAAATCTACATTCCGAAAAGGTGAATGGTCAAAAAGTGTAAGGTGATACCTTGATGGAGTAGTAGATTTACATGTGAGTAAATCTGCAGGTGTAGATTTACCTTTGTGAATCAGAAAACCCCAGTAAGCTACTGTAGAAGTCACTACTGGACATGAACAGGACAGTTGTGTTAGACTGCGTGACACGGTTCAAAGCTTTGTATCGACTTGAAATACATTTTAGACATTAACTTTCTGAACCTTTCTAAACGATTGAAGTATTTTGCCAAAGCCCCAAAGCCAGAGGGCTTTTGCAGAGACTGTGTTATGTTATGTCATGTCATGTCTTGTCATGTTGTGTTATGTTATGTTGATTTGTATAGTGCATTAATCCCCCGAGAGGGGGAGGCTCTGATGTGTTGAGGGAGATTGTTCCATGTCTTGGGTGCGATGTAGGAGAATGAACGATTTCCAGTTTTGCTATTGTGGTTGGCTGTGACTCCTGGGATCACAAGGGACTGAGAAGCTGATCCATAGATTAACATAGCCCCATTCCAAATATTGGGGGCAGCTGCAGGTATCTTTTCTCATGCCATGCTGTGCTCAATACTTTCATCTTCATGTCTCCTGATCCACATGTTTTACACCAGCTTCTCGCTGTCCACCTTGACTGCTTGAAAACAGTTAAGATGACTTGAGAATTGACCAATAGAGACTAAGGGGCCTATTACGAGTTTGGAGGTCCTCCTGTGAAACCGCCACCGCTGTGCTAACAGGCGGAATGCCATTCCCGTGGTGCACCCATCTGCCGGATTCCGAGTAGAATCCAGGGCTGGCAGGTGGTGCAGTGGCAGTCCCATGGAAGATGCATGCTTTGGCTGAGGATTACAGGCGGTAGTCATGCCCGTGCCGTGGGACTGCTGCCACATCACGCAAGAGCATGGACTTGTGCAGAGTCACATCTTATGCCCTCTGCTCCTGCACCCAGGTGAAGATTTGTCCGGGGGGCACTTTCCCAACATTTCTGGCAAGCATATCATGGCAGGCTCATAATTTGCTCAACGTTGCCAGCATTGGCGCCGCTGCAAATTTTGCCTCCAATCGGCACCGCCATCACCACGGGATCCTGGATCTTGGCGGTGGTGGTGGTCCTGTGGTAGTCTGACCACCATACTCCTAATTGAGCCAGCAGGCCCACAGTGGTGGGGGTTGTACCGCCACCATGAGTACGGTGGTCCTAGGACCGTCATACCCTTAATAAGGCCTTTAGTCTGTATTATCAACTACCAGTAGGGAACAGCCATCTTCATCCTTGACACTGCTAAACCCAGAGATACAAAAAGAAAATGTCTGACAGTGCTCACCGATGGAATATCAGGGGATCTGCCTGCCCATACTGAGGAGTGCTGCTGGAGCTCTGTGTGGGTTTCAGTTCTAAAATAGCCAAGACTGAATTATAATGGCAGTGCTGTGTTTAGGTGCCAGTAAGGAAATCTCAGTGGTAGATGTATGTCAGTATGGATATGTGTATTGAGTCTCTGCACTGGGACACCAGTGGATTCTGGCGACCAGGCTTAAAATGTATTGGCAGACCTAGATTTAAGCCCTGATACTGGAAGTCACAGCTGTCTGTTGGTCTTTCTGCGTGAAAGGCTGTGCTTGGCTGTTAGCAGTAAAATAGATGGGAATGATTGTTGGGACCTGACAGAAGTAAAACTGTCTTGTCCTCTGTGCTCTGTGCATGAACCCCTGTTGTGCAGTTAGGGTCTGTGTCTCCTTGCCACATGCCAGTTTACCCTTGCCCTTGAGTCATTGTCACTGTTACTTTGCTATAACATCTAGTAAGAGTGTCGGTATTTCCTTTCATCTCCCTGTCCTTTATGTGAAGTCTGGACCACCCTTTTCTCCATCTCCACTTCTCCTTCTGGTGTCAAGACTGCCTTTGGTGCACCACAGTGTCCTTTATACCTTTATCTGTCTCCAATGCCAATGTTGTTCTATGTCCATGTCTCCCCGTGACAGTGTTTACTCGTGTCCTTGGCTACCTGAAACCACATCCTCTGGATCCACCAGTCTCTGTGTCACCCTCGTCCCTTTCCCACTGTAACCATGATTCCATCGTCCATGTCTCTCCATGGCAATATCAACCCTGTCAGCATGTCTCTCCATGGTAATGTTTCTCCATGAACCTGCCTCTTGATGTATAGGTCTCCATGTGACCATATCTTATTTTATGTCTTTTAGTGTCAATGTCACCCAGAGTCAAAGACTTCCTTTGTCCAGGTCTCTATGTGTCAGTGTCTCCCAATGACCATGTCTCCCTGTGCCAGCTTCTCCTCCCAAGCATAACCTCCTGTTTCCATGTCTCTCACTGGGGAGCTGTGTCTCTCAGTGTTGGCTCGGCCCTGGGTGTTGCAATCCAGTGTGAGATGCAGAGGTACAGATGTGTTTGAATCCTAACACTTGAACAGCCAGAGGTGATCTGGGTCAAGACTGGGTGCCTTGTAAGAGCTGTATTTAGACTATGTTGTACAAATAGGAGGGGGTAGTCCAAACCATGATTGAGGTGAATAGGAAAAGTCATATGCATGCAGTTGTAAGAACTGGAAGAGCGGGTTGTGTGGAATTTCCATTTCCCTTTCGACAGCTTTATTCGACAAATTAGTCATAAAAACATTACAAAATTACAGATGAAATTGATTGAATAAAACAGCTGCCATAATGAAATGTGTAAGCTAGATAAAAAGGTTGCACGCACATGTTAAAAACATCATTAAAATCACATGAGCATATAACTGGGTAAGGGGGCATGCAAAAATGGCCTTTCAAATTTTTTGATGTATGCACTTAATAGTTATTAAAATTATATTACAAGGAACATAATAAGAGCATATAAAATATTTACAAATCACAACACAGTTTTTAGATAAATTTGGCACTTGATACGGTCCACCTTCTGCGGTAATAGCTCGATTAGATCTAGTTAATCAATTTCTCTCCGATGACTAATGACCTATTCATCAAATGTCAACCTAAGATCTGCTACAAGGAGCGATTAGCTGGATTTAATCGCATCATCATTAATCCTCACCTAAGCGTAGAGATTTGGACCTTAGTACCCATGCCCACCCTAGAAATTTTGCCATGGCTAAAGCAATCGCTGCTGAAGTGTCGGTCCGCAAGATTCTTTCAGCTTCACTAGCCCTTCTTGTGCCCAGGAGCTCATCGGAACATAGACATAGGTGGGCGAGGAGGAAGCAAAAACGATAACTGAGTGAGGGCAAGGGAAGAAACACAGGTGCAAAACAGAAATATGTAGTATACTAGGGAGACAGCTGGAAATCCACCTCGGATGCGTCATAATACACAATAATAAAATATGTTCTTTAGGTCTATTTGATGGAGCTTCTAGTCTTCTCATCCGTTTATCTCTGATTGCAATAGAATCATAGTCTGTGTGCTTTAGATGTGAAGTAATGGGACCCCTGTGATTTTTCTTCCTTCCAAACTAATACAGAAACTTCTCTATCCACTTCTTCTCCCACCCAAGTTCCCCCTAACACTTCACAATGTGCTTTGCATTTTAAAGATTAACCTCCTGGGTTACAACACTGCCTAGATGAACTTTCACGACTTTTAGGAATTCGACCAGGTTTCAATATCCGGACACAGTCACCCATGCCGAAACCAGTAACACACACTTTCTTCTCCTTGTTATGCTACATTTTGATAATTTCTTATTTATTAGCAATCTTCAATCCAACCTTCCTTCGCATCACCTTGGCATCTGATCATCCTCCATCAGGATGTACATTTCTAACCACCATGGGCAATCATGTGAAGATGGTTTATTACCCTTCAGCATCTTAAATGAGCTTGCTTTAATGGTGCTGTTAGTACCATGCAATTAACCCAATTTTGTCCTGATCATGGTCCTTTCAGTCACTACAAGGATTCTTCTACTTTAAGTGTAAAGCACTCAGACTGAGACTCTATTACTGTCAATAACTCATCAAACAATTCCTCTTGCCTATGGCACCGTCTATAAAATGTGTATCTGTCCAAGGCAATGCCTGTGTTGGGCTTAAATCTCCCTTCAACAATCATGAGCACATCATCAATTTGATGCTATCTCTTTGCCCTTCCTGGGGAATGAGTTTTGGTGAAGTCTTAAACACAACTAAACCCTAAGAGGCCAAACAATGAAGAAATGTGTTCCTCTGTCTTTCGACGGGCATCTTATCTACCTCTATCACTTTCCTATATGAAATGAATTCCTTTTTCCACTGTGACAAAGTTATAGGTGTTCTATTTTTGTCCTGCAGAAATTCGGGCATTAGTTCAAATTGCATTTGACTAAATTACTCACATCAGTGGATTTTATTACAATTAGATTCAGTAACACACTAAATCAGTATCTTAGGCAACAATGGAAGCAGTCTTTAAGTTGTATTAAGTTTATGAATATCTCATTCCAAATGATGCAATGCTCATGTGTGCATATCACAAATAGACGGTAAAGTCCACTGACATGTTATGCTCATGAGTGCATATCACAGATAGACGGTGAAATCCGATGACATGCAAGGCTCATGTGTGCATATCACAGATAGGCGGTGAAGTCCACTGACATGTTAGGGCTATGGGTGCATATCACAGATAGACGGTGAAGTCCACTGACATGTAATGCTCATGTGTGCATATCACAGATATACGGGGAAGTCCACTGACATATACTGCTCATGTGTGCCTATCACAGATAGACGGTGAAGTCCACTGACATGTAATGCTCATGTGTGCATATCACAGATGGACGGTGAAGTCCACTAACATGTTAGGCTTATGTGTGCATATCACAGGAACGGGGTGAAGTCCACTGTCATGTAAAACTCATGTGTGCATATCACAGATAGAAGGTGAAGTCCACTGACATGTAATGCTCATTTGTGCATATCACAGATAGACGGTGAAGTCCACTGACATGTAATGCTCATGTGTGCATATCACAGATAGACTGTGAAGTCCACTGACATGTTAGGCTTATGTGTGCATATCACAGGTACGGGGTGAAGTCCACTGTCATGTAAAACTCATGTGTGCATATCACAGATAGAAGGTGAAGTCCACTGACATGTAATGCTCATGTATGCATATCACAGATGGACGGTGTAGTCCACTGACATGTAATGCTCATGTGTGCATATCACAGATAGACTGTGAAGTTCACTGACATGTAAGGCTCATGTGTGGACATCACAGGTAGGCGATGAAGTCCAATGACATGTAAAGCTCATGTGTTCAAATCACAGGGAGGCTGACGGGCAAAATTAAACAATGGCATGCACTTTCTGTGTGTATATCAGAGGAGTGACAATATTCAATGGTATGCAATGTACATGTGAATATCTTAGATGTGGATATTACAGTAGTGTAATGAGAGCTCACATAGGTTCCAGAGCATTGAGAAGCTTAGTAGAATTTCTGCTCATTACTCGGTATAGTATCGATGCGCAGCCACACTTCCAGTTGAACAAATTGATTCAAGGGCACAGGAATTGAAGCTCCATTCTAGAAGTCGACTACTTCCAGCGAGTAGAGTTTCCACCGTTTCCTTGTGGTGAAGAGCAAGGAAGGAATGACTTCCTGGAGCACCACACTAGTTGGTAACTCCTTCTAGAGGTTGGAGCTGCCATTGGCCCCTTTATGCTGTGCATTAAGAACAGCTTCCATGCTGAGCAGAGCTAGCTCCAGCTCTTCCACTTGCAAAAGCTGGCTTCACTACTCCACTCAGCTATCCACTTAAAATACAGAACTGTTCTTTTCAGCAGGCGTATTAACCCTCTGTGCTACTTTATGGTGACTTAAAACTGCCACTAGACGAAACTTCAATCTCTCTCTCTAGCAGGAACAATAATCACAAGAGATATCTTGAAATCATAAACATAAATCTAGAAGTGTTTATTACATTTGCCCTGGGTGTTTTTGTTGGACGCCAGGTATCTCTTTCTTTTCATCAACTGATCTTCCTTTTACTTAATTATTGTTTAATTTTTTATCAACAAGCGCCAGTGTCCCTACAGACATGTATTAAATGTTCATCCTAAAATGAATTAAGTAGTGCACAGTGATTTATAAATTGACAACAACTAGGTGAACATTTCCTGTACCAGTCCCCCCTCATTGCCATGGCATTAGGGCACCTGCACAGGTAGCCTTACGTTTTGTGAAGTTTCGTGATGTCATAGTGTGAATGATGCGTTCCTCACTGTGACCTATTCAGCATAAACAGTAACAATATCTGTTGATGTGTTTCAAGTCACCAGTGTCTCACTTCTTTCTTTCAAAAAGGAAAGCTGCAGGTTGCCGGTTCCTCCTGATTCTGTTTACTAATTTGATTGGTAGGTTTTTCGTCAATTTTATTGATCAAGATTTTGTACCAGCCTGATTTGAGACAGAAGTTATGTTGATCTAAATGAAAATGTGGTGTTTTGGAAGATTGTAATCAGGACTGATATAAAATGATGCTTTGATGTTACGGTACTGGCCTGAACTTTATTAAATAGTTTGAAAGTTTACTTTTGTGAAAATGTGCAGTAAATTGTAATGCTGGAAAGTAAACTCTTACTTGTGAGAGTCCACTGAATTTGTTGAGTGATTTTAGAGAGATGATGCAATGTCTGACATGCTTCTATGTTGGCATGTTGGCACTGTATTAGGGGAATGGGATGGGATGGGATGTTATTGAGATTGGGGTCTTTTCAAGTAGTTCTTGCAGTTATATGTGTTCATTGCATTTGTGGAGTGCTATCTCTCGGGTTTGGACACCTTAGCTGAGATTGCTTGCATTCACCGGAATCCAATGGGGGTTTAAGGTGTTAGTATTGGCAGTGTTTTTATTACTGGTGCCCGCTCCTACCAGTGGATAAGCCTTTGGGCCTAATTCACAAACCGTAAACTTACTCGCTTTTGTAAGTTTACGCTTTTTCAGCATTCACAAAACTGCATTTTAATAGTTATTTTATGAGTGCGGAGACTCAGTAGTCGGGGCGGAGAACTTTGCACCTAAAAAGATCGGCCTGTCTTATCTTTTCATGTGCGGAGTTATCAGCTCTGACTTTGAAATCTCTGCATTTGTAAACTTATTATTAAAATGAAGTTTTATGAATACTAAAAAACATAAACTTAATCAAACCTCCAACTTTACATTTGTGAACCAGGCCCTGTATTTTTAAAAGAGGATTTCTGTAGTGCTCCCACCTCTACAAAATCTTCAGGGAATGAAGACAATTAAGTGTATTTTTGAAAAACTCAACCACTTTTTTCACTGACTTACCCGATTTATATTATTTATTAGGTGAAGTGTGTCATTTGCTGTTGTCGCCCCCAACATTTGCCAAACACTGGGCAAAGCATCATGTCTGACTTACTATTACAAATGAACTCTGAAGGTTACAGCTGGGCACTAGCAGGCTCTACACTGTGCAAACGGGCAATGTGATTACTAAAGCACCATGCACAGTGGGGGCGGTGTACTCACTTCATAAGGCAAAAAATAACAGGAAGATACCTTTAAGCGGGTGCCATTGAAGAGACAAGTCTAACTTTAGACCTGAAATCTAAATACACAACTGAAGTCTAAGTTTAGATCTAAAGTCTATCTTTAGACCTGAAGTCTAAGTTTAGGCCTGAAGTCTAGCTATAGACCTGAACTTTAAACTTAGAATTCAGGTCCACAGTAGTCCAAAGGGCTGGGTATTTTCAACATCCAGATGTGAGAGCACAAGAGCTTGAACTGCAGTTTGAAGCTGCTTTCTGTAAGGATCGGTTTCACTTTCTTTAGTAGTGAGTTCAAATACCAAGCAATGTGCACACTGCGTGAGAGTTGGTATCAAGATTTATGTGATAACAGGTACCAAGCAGTCTTGTTTTTCTTGTCAATGGTATATTTGAGGGAGAGCTTGATGTCTAGGGTGATTTGAGCGCTGGTACCCGTCTTTGATTTTCTTGGCAGTGTGTTCCGTGAGGAACAGATTTGTGTCAAGGGTGACGCCAATTGACTAGACTCTGGACGAAAGTTAGGCTTTCAACCTATCCAGGACCATGTAATTGTGTCAGGTTTGGTCTAGTTCTGGTTTGTTGTTTTAGGAAATAGGAGAAATTTGCTTTGGTGTGGTTAAAATCTTGTAACTCCACCAGCCAAGACTTGCAGATGTCGGGCTGATATGGTACCATATGGTGTTGTGAATCAGTTTAAATAAAAATATGTCAGCAGCTGAAGTCCAGGAACTTAAAAGAGAATATGAAGATGTGCAAACTTAACTATTGCATTCTTGAACATGAATTAAAAGCAACACCAGTACCTCATTAGAGTCCTGGGAGTGTTATAGGAAATTCCAGTGCTCAGCATTAGATGAGGTGGGTATGCTCAATGTATAGAAGCCTTAATTCGAGCCCATATAATACCAAAAGAAATGATCTTTCTATACAAAACTCTCCACAAGGCTACCTGTCTAGGATTTCAAACAACCAAGGATTTAAAGAAACCTTGTCTTCCAAAAGTCAATCTAACTATGTTTGATAATTGGCAATTTCCAATGAATATGTCCAAGTCAGATGTAAAGGATATGATATAGAATGGATACAAAAATTCAGCACAATTCTCTGTTGACGGTTTGGCCTTCTAATCATTCTAAAACATGCATGAAGCATTTTCTTTCCAACACTCCTGGATGTAAGATTAATCGTCCTGATCCATGTTATAATACACAAACACCAATACTGGTTACCACATACACAGCAGCGGTTTCTTCTCGAGGGCGCTAGAGCGGCGCCCACCCTAGTTTAATGCATGTGAATGATCATGGTAATTGCAAACAGCAATTACCGGCATCTCGTTTCTTTTAAAATGATAAGTAACACCAGTGGCGCTCCTCGGCACTCTAAAAAATGTGAATGCCTTGTGCCAGTGCCGTCACTCACTTTCCAGTCGGACTCCTGCTGCATGCCTGATGGGTGTTTACAATCAGAAACGGGCGTCAGACAGGCAGGCAAGTCAGGCAAGTTTCCTGTGACACATGCGAGTGCGCATGTGTTAAATAGAAACGTTTTACTGCTGACATAAGGGTGTTTGGGGAATACGGGCTGACATAGCGTCAGCCCTGCCATACAATGTTTGGGGGTCCTCAAAGACTGCCCACTTATGACGTGAGGCAGCGTAGTGTTTTCAAGCAGCCCCTGGGCGTGTCCAGTATCAGCCCTGTACTTCCAGGGGCTGCTTGTTTCTAACACTGTTCACAAAACCCTGCCCTTTCCCTAGTCGTCACTGGGTGGGGTCAGCAAGCTTATCTGACCTCACTCAACCCTGTGACGTGTTGGAAAAGGGAGGGGTTATTATTTTTTGAACTGTCTAACGGACCATTACAAACATGTGCAGAGCATTATCTCTCTGCCTCTCTTGGCGGTTTTTCTGTCCTCCGAAGCGGTGCCCCATTGAAGCCCATAAATTAACAAGCTAAGCTGTCATCGGGCTTCTTCTGCCTGCCATCCGCATCCTCGCTTTACCATCATGTACAGAGGAGCAATTAAGGTAACATTGTGAAAACAGAAATGCATTTAGTGGCTGATTTGTACAAGGTCAAACCATAAAAAATGGATTAACTGTGGCTTCCCCACTTAACCAAATTGTGTGATCAAAGGTAAATAGTTTATTTTAATAATGTTTATTTTTCTTTTATCGCATATGAAAGCAGTTTGAAATTTGTGAGTTCAGAATGACAGCTGTACAAAAACCTATTGTGTTATATTTAATAGACTATAATCAGGGCTCGAGTCGGGGTACCACGCGGGTGGACGGCGTCCCCCCACTTATTTTACTGGGAGCTCGATAACTGGAGTAAATGGAGCCACACATTCACTCTTTGGCCTCTCTGGGGCGAGATCGGAGCTCATTCGGAACGCTGCTCACGCGCTGGCTTCTCTGATGCAATCGCATCTAAGGGGTGAGTGAGGGGAGGCAATGAGTCTGATGGTGCAAGCCACCTTTCGTGACGTCACTTCCTGTCGTGACGTCAGCGTCCCCCCACTTCCTTTTTTTAGGACTTGTGCCCTGACTATAATGTTGCTCTCTCTATTACAATCTGGGCCACATGACTACTGTCTTGCCTCTTAGATCCCTAATGGCACTGTCACCAGGGTGGGGGCTGGAGCAGGATGGTTCTAAGTTCATGTTTAAACACTAGCACTTTTAATAAATGTGTCTTAGTTCAGTGATTTAATGTAATGTTTTAATGTTAAAGCTTCCACATGTTAAAGAAATACATTTTTAGGAATTCAGAGAGTGCACTTTCCATCTTTGTAGATTAGCACCCTCAGCTTCTAGCAAGTCGAATGGAATCAATATAATTGTCATTTGATTTGACCTTGGTGTGCTGCTTGTTCTAACTTCTTTCTCCGGCCTATTTGCACACAATACATGTTTTAAAGTTCAGCAGGGTCATAACCAGGACCATTCATAACTCAGAAGCTTACCTGACAGTTCTTGACAATCTTGAAATGTTAACTGAACATATTCATGAATATCCATTCATTGAACACACACACACATACACACACACTTTATAGCAAACACACTCATGCATAAACGCTTGTGGCGATCAACTTGGTGAAATGGACCATTACTTGATGGGCAGTCACAGGTGCTTAAACTTGTGCACCAGTGCTGTGCAATGGCAAAGCAGAAATTGTATGGATTCTTTAAATGAGTTTTCCGTTGTAAATGCCTATTAGAACTGTATTTTAAATTAATTTATCACAGAAAGTGCTGAAAAGTACACCAAAATGTAAAAAAATATTCTCGCGTTCAAACCCCGCTGTAACCTGTCTCTTGTATATCCAGCTCGCTCACTTCCCTCACTCGCACTAATTTATTTATTGCGCTTGCGCCGCACCACTTTCAAATTCCACCAGCCGCCACTGCACATACAGTGTGGGCAAGTTATGCCAAACAACCAAGAACACTCTAGTCGCTTAGCTGTAGAAGAACACTTCTCCTTCATTAATGAAAATAAGAATTTTTCTGACTTTCTTCTGGGTGCCATGTCCTCTAAGAAATAAATGATTCCTTGCCCCAGGAATGTATGTCATATACAATTAATTAAATAAATATACTGTATATGCAGAAGAAATGGTGCCTGTTCTCAAAATGAAACTGCACACTTTTCTGGCTTCCACTCCTCTCACACTGCTGCTGAGTTTTGTGGAGTTTGTCCTACAATGCAGGCGATAAGGGGTGACCCTGTTGCTTGTACTGGCAAGGCGGCGAGTAGCTAGACGTGGCTCAAAAGTCCCATATAGAAGATTGGTGACTGGCTGCATGATCAGGGCCTGCTTAAGTGCTGGTGGCGCCTAGTGCAACAGTCTTTTTTGCCCCCATGACCTCCTCCTCAGATTCCCTCACTACACCCAGTAAAAGTGCCCCTCAGCTAGACATAGGGGCATATTCACAAGGACTTATCGCCAAGTTAACGGCACTTTAGCGCATCAAAAGTGGAGATAGATTTATCGCCCCATTCACAAGCGGGTGCAAACTGCAGACATCGCCAGTATTCCCGCGATAACTGCCGCAAAATTTATCTCCACGGGTGACACCACCAACTAACCCTAATGAGATGCAAAGTAGGCGTTCCGGTGCAAAAACACATGAAAACACCACTACACCACTTTCACAACAAAATACCAGATCTGCGAAGCGAACCAAAAACAGGCGATAAGCCGCGGTAGCAGCAGGGATTTAACACCTGCCTTTTGCTGGTGTTAAGCAGGACGACAACCTGCAGTATGAAAGGGAGCCCAGCCCAGAGCCACATCTGAAGACCCACAGATGCTATGGAGCCAATGATCATGCAGCTCGGAGACCCATGAGGGCCACAACACCCACCGCCACCACCCCCAGGCCCGCCACCACCCCCAGGAGCCGCCCCACCCCCCGACCACCACAGAGGCAGCGTAGACAAAGACAGCGGACCCACCGTAAACGCACCAGCCGCACAGACCTAGCGCCAGAGCGGTCATTGCCCACTACAGGCTCAAGAGGACAACCATCCTCCGCATCCTGACCCACATCGCCCACAGGCTGACGGTACCAACACAGCGGACAACCAACATCCCTCCGCAGACAAAGCTGCTGGCTGTGCTGCACATGTTGGCCTCTGGTACCTTCCAACCCACAACAGCCAGAGGCGGAGGAGTCTGACAGCCAGCCCTATCCAAGTTCATCACACCTGCCCTGGATGCCATCATCAGCCTGGTACCCCAGCACCTCCACTTCACCCACACTGCGCAGGAGCAGCTGGAGACCAAGCAAGGCTTCTACGCCATAGCTGGATTCCCTCACGTGTTGGGGGCAATCGACTGCACACATGTACTCTTCGTGCCCCCTGCCGACACTGCACACAACTACCGCAACAGAAAGCACACGCATTCCATCAATGTGCAGGCAATAGAGGACCACCGGGGACTCCTCAACAATGTTGTGGCCAACTACCCAGGCAGTGTGCATGATTCATACATCTTCCGACAGTCCATCATCAACCAGTGCTTCCAGATGGCACCTATGGAAATGCATTTCTCGTCTGTAAGTACCAAATGAACACACCACACACCTCCACCCCACAGTCATGCAACTCACGACACTGGCAATGGGCACGCAGCACAACTACATTCAACATGCCACACAACATGCCAACCGACCAGACACGACAACACGACTCCATTGGGAACCTGGGCTTGCCATGCACACAACCCAGCCACGGCATGGCACCACAGCCACACAATAGCAGAATGTGAGGAGAGGCTTGGAGCAGGCATGTGCAAGAGAGGCAAGTGACTAATGAATGCGAACCTACCTAACGCCAAGTGTGGCGTGGATGTGCCGGACAGACTTCAGTGTGCAAACCACGGAAATGGCCATGTGGACATTAACTGCTGGTGCATGGAGTGTAGTGGCCAGTGGACGCTACCATGTCACCACAGGCTGTGGGGCAGAACGCGGAAATGTCGCTCGTTACGTCCCCCCCTGTAGGCGCGTGCGGAGTGGGTTGGCACTGCGTATGCCAGGCCTGCGTAGGGGTGTGAATAAAAACCCCTTTGCACTGGACGTGGTTCTTTTTCGGAATGGCCAACGTGTCTGCCAGGGCGGCACCTCTCAGCCCGCCACGAGGCCGATGCCGTGAGCGGTGGGGCCTGCGACCCTGTGCGCCTGCTGCACCCCAGGCCGCTGGTCCCCAGACCCATCTTGCCTGCCCCAGCGCACCAAGGAGGCTCCGCTCACGTGCCGGCACCGGCGTGTGTCAAAGAGGGCCCACCACGTGCCGGTGCAAGCTCCAAGCCCCAGTCCTGCGACCTTTGCAGCCTCCGCAGACCATCGCTGGCCTCCTCCACGCAGGCCCACAGCACTGCTTTCTCGTTGACATACCCCACCGGTGTACACTTCGGCCCAGTAGGTTGCACATTTGGAACTGAGTCCTAAGTTCAGAATGGCAGTGACCAAATGTTAATTGCCGCGTTTATATCACTGAACTCCCTTCGATCAGTGTCCCAAACTCTGCATCGCAAGCACACGACACGTGTCTGTGGGCCCGTGCTGACTGCTACCCCCGGCCTACACTGCGGTACAGTGGGTCCCACATCCAGCACTTAGTCGTGATTCATGACTGTCAGAGTCCATACCAGTGAATGCACGGAGAGGAGTAAGAGGAAGATGCGGTTCAGTCCGGATGAAAGCCGGATCCTCGTTACAGAGGTGACCGAACACTAGCAACAACTGACCTGGTGCCACTAACCCTGTTCAACGCAAGCCGGCGACACGTGGTGCCATTAACCCTGTTCAACGCAAGCCGGCGATAGGTGGTGCCACTAACCCTGTTCAACGCAAGCCGGTGACACGTGGTGCTACTAACCCTGTTCAACGCAAGCCGGCGACACTTGGATGAGGGCCCCTGCTGACCGCTGCCTCAGGCCTACACTGCGGTCCCACATGTGGAACTGTGTCTTGAGTTATTCATGGAGGAGTTCACACATTGGACACGCCTCATCGCAGGCGGAATCCCCTATCAGCACTGGTGCCACTAACTCTGTGCGCAATGAGTCATGGGCACTCTCTGGTTGAACTTTGGTGGCGTCTGAGTCCATGGCCTGGGGGTTGTCTGCATCATCATCTGGCTGGGACGGACTTGGTGTTCGACATGTGTCTGTTCCATTCATCTCCACCATGGTGACTGTTTCAGCGTGGTTCTGCCCTCTGCATCATGCCCTGGGGGTACACCTTCCACTGTCCACCGAGACACTCCGCAACCACCCCCTTTGACATCTACGAGAACCTGCTCTGCTCTCGTGACCCTGCCCCAGTGCACCGCAAGTCAGCGGCCCGTGGTGGTAGGCCCGTGCAGGACGCTGTGCATCCGGGGCCACTAACTCTGTGCAGCTCAAGTCATGGAGCCTTTATGGTTGAATGGTTGTGTCTTTTACGATGTACACTGTTGTCATTTTGTGACTGCACCAGGCACTCCATGACGGCTGGTGTACACACACCCCACACACATCCAACACAGGTGTCACTCGACATGTGAGCCTGCTAATAAAAGTGGCTGGGCGCAGGTGCCCGTAGCCATTCACACCATCTAAGCAAGTGTGTCCGTGTGGTCATTATGTCAGCATGATGGGCCCGAGCCCTGCAACATCACAGTGTGCTGTGTTCAGCGGACGATACCATGTCACCTCAGCAGTGGCTAAGACCTTGGACATGTAGCTTCGTCTGCCCCCCCCCTGCATGCACAAGCGGCGTGTGCTGGCCCTACGTACGTCAGATCAGCACCGGGGTATGCTGATTTGGCAGGGGGCTCAGGGCGTGGCTCTGGTCTGGCCTTGAGCAGGAAGTGCGGTAAGCGTGTCTCTGTGTTGGAGTGTTGTCGCCACCAGGGCCACAGTCGTCAATGTTGCAATCTAGCATGCACCCGGAGGGCGGGCCCGCACATACGGGGAAATGTGGGAGCGCAAGACCGCTCGGGGTCTTGGCTCATACATGCCAAGTGTTGTGTGTATCAGTCCTATTGCTGCATGAGTCAGATGCCTAGCCTCAATTGCAGCGCGATCACAGCCAGCCATGGACTGTACACCTGTGTCCGCCCTGTCCAGACCATTGGCCTACACTCACGTGGCCGCACACACTCAACGGCCAGCATCACGGTGTTGTTGGCATGCTGCTGGACATGCGCCTACAGGCATGACAATGGTGTGCCGTAGGAGTGCACGTGATGCAACCGCGCAGCGCACACAAGTGTGAAGGCTCGGGGGAGGGAGGAGCAGCTGTGAGGCAACGTAACACACAGTAAGGCCACTCATGTGCCACGTGCTCGGCATATCATCCATGATTCCCTGGGTCGCAGACATCCCACCCCACTCACGACACTCCTCTGCACATCTCCTGTATGCAAGCAGATGGCAAACTGACTGTGGGGATGAAAGGTCCTTTGTCTGGACTATCAGGCGGAAGCACATCTGCAGGTCTGAGCTGGGACTTGCATGTGCCCAGCACCCCCTGACAGATACAATAGCATTTGCTGATGACTCCCACACTACGCACTGCCCGATGTGAGACCAACGTGTACACATCCCACACACAGAAGTCCTTGGTCGTAGTTAGCGTGCGTGAAATGGCCTTCACACATACTCCCACCCCATCCTAGGCCTGCACCCGTTGCACACAGACACTGCTCATTGATCCGAGCTGTGGCATTTCATCCACAGGACTGGCGCAGGTCAGCACAGTGCCGCTTCAAGCAGAGCCACTAACGCAATGGCAGACCATCCCGGACACATGCACAACCCCAGTCATGTGGACTGGTCCTGTGCACGTCTGCTGCATGTACTGGGGGCACTACCATTGGCAGTGCTGCGGATCAGTTACCGGCTAAGCTTCCGCCTTGCCAACGTCACCTGCGTTCAGCCTGTGTTTCATTGTCGCTCGTGCATATTCGAGTGGACCATGGATGTCTGCCTCTCCAACGTAACGGTAGCTCAACTGGATTTCGACGTGTGTGTGTGCCCCCTGTTGGCCCACGACCAGGAGTGTCACCGTGATGCCCATTTATGGCATGCCTTGATGATTGGCATGCATGCTGGCAACTGGACCTGGGAGATTGCACGAATCGTCGTGTGCAGTGACCACATTGAGCCGCTCCCCTATTGGGATTTAGTGCCAATTGGGGCCAGGGGTTGGAGTCAGCACATCTGTCCGGGACAGCTGATGGGTTACGTCGCCCACATTTTGGATGTAGTCGGCAACAAGCTCATTTTGGAAATGTTGGCCTACGCTGCTGCACTCGCGTTCATGGCCGAGTGACAGCGTACCTGCAGCCACAACTGAATGTGACCCATTGCACGTGTCCCGACGCCTGGTTGCATGTTGGGGATCTGGTCACATGTCCCAAGACGACAGTGGACATGGGTGCATTGGCCTGGACCCCGGATACATGCGCGGACAACCAACACGGGTTGGCACTCACTTGTGTGGGTGATGGACTCCCCCGGGGTGGACATGGCCGCTTTCCAATGTTCCTCATTCAGACATGCTGCTGCATTGGTCTGCATGTTGTGGCACTTCTCTTGGCCGTACTGACACGCAATTGTTGATGAAGTTTCCGCACCTTCACTTGTCTCCAACTGTGATGAGTGTTGATTTGTATGCCAATGTGTGTGTCACAGCCTATCTGGGTCCCTGCCGTACATGCATTGCTACCCCATCAGGGCTGTGGGTTTGTACTATTGCATTATCATGTCCCTGTTTCGTGCTTTGCCATTTACCGGCCACTAGCGGGTGCACTTGTGTCCTGTATTCGGTTGTGCAAATGTTGCTATTAGTACCAAATTGTGTTCGATGTTGGGGTGCTCTGATTCCTATGTGTGTGTGCTGCATTGTGAGTGAGATGGCCCTTCAGCTCTGATTGGCTCACCCTTCTCCCTTTCAGGCAGTGTGGTTTTCACTTCTGTGCTTGTTCAGTGGTGTGATATTGCCGACTTGTGTGACTTGTGCTCTTGGTTGGTGTTGTTACTCTTGGGCATGGTTTGTCTGCAGTTGTGCTGTGCTTAATTGTGCATGTGTGCCATTGTGCCCATCTCCCCCCGTTCCCCCAGTCCCTGGTCGTTCCTCTCCATGTTGCTGTTGTGTCTGTTGATTTTGAGCAGTTTCCGGTCCCCGACTCCTGCCACCATCTCCAGACTGATGTGGTGGACACCATTTTCTCCATTTCATCCAGCTCCTGGTGTGGCGCTGGACTCCCACCTCCGGTGTGCATTGCTGCCTTCTGGCTGTTGGCGTGTTTCTGCTTGTTTTTGCGTTTTGCATCATTCCAGCTGTTCTGGTTGTCTTCCATTGTCCTCCTCTGCACTCCGGCTGCATTCACCTTGTCCACGATGGACTGCCATGTACAATGTTTTGTTGCCAATGGTGCTTGTGGGGTTGTGTACTAGCTCCCACTGCCTCCATTGTGCTTCGCTGTTGTTTTCTGTTTGGTTTGTCTTTCTTTTGCCTGCTTTTGTTGTGCTTATTCCCGCCTGCAGTGTGTGTATCGTGGGCTTGGCGCTGCTTATCGCTGCTTTCCTCATTGCGAATGGGCTCATCGCACGCTTTTTTGCGTTGGGGTTTGTGTTTTTATCTCCGTTGCGGGGGCTGTATCGCGGACATTGGCCGCGTTTTTGGGAAACTATCGCATGGTACCGCCGTGTTGTGAATTCCACGTTAACACGGGGTTATTTTCCCGCGATGGACTGCGATGTGTAAAGTTGCGTTAACATTTTTTGGAGATGTTTAGCGCACATTCTTGTGAATATACCCCATAGTCTCTCTCACATGCATTAAAATCATTTTCAAGCACTGGCAAAAGCTGGCTTCACTAATCCACTCAGCAATCCACTTAAAATAGAGAACTGTTCTTTTCAGCAGGCGTATTAACACTTGGTGCTACTTTATGGTGTCTTAAAACTGCCACTAGACGAAACTTCAATCTCTTTCTCTAGCAGGAACATTAATCACAAGAGATATCTTGAAATCATAAACATAAATCCAAAACTGTTTATTACATTTGCCCTGGGTGTTTTTGTTGGACTCCAGAAATCTCTTTCTTTTCATCAACTGATCTTCATTTTACTTAATTATTGTTTAATTGTTTATCAACAAGCGCCAGTGTCCCTACAGACATGTTTTTAAGGTTCATCCTAAAATGAATTCAGTAGTGCACAGTGATTTATAAATTGACAACAAAAACTAAAACAAAATCTGTCTAAGAATTCATTAGAAATAGGTGACCATTTCCTGTACCAGTCCCCCCTCATTGCCTTGGCATTAGGGCACCTGCACTGCTAGCCTTAAGTTTTGTTAAGTTTCGTGATGTCATAGAGTAAATGATGCGTTCCTCACTATGACCTATTCAGCATAAACAGTAACAATATCTGTTTATGTGTTTCAAGTCACCAGTGTCTCACTTCTTTCAAAGAGCAAAGCTGCAGGTTGCCGGTTCCTCCTGATTCTGTTTACTAATCTGATTGGTAGGTTTTTCGTTAATTTTATTGATCACGATTATTTACCAGCCTAATTTGAGATAGAAGTTATGTTGATTTAAATAAAAATGTGGGGGCCGATTCACAGAACTAATCTGAGACAAAATCCTAAACTTACTACTTTTGGTATTCACAGAAGGCACTTACGATTTTTGGTATTCACAGAATGCACTTACGACTCCAAACTCTACGTCCGCACTCGGGCCGGAATTTCCGCACCCGGACCGTACTCTCTGCACTCGGAGAGTACTCTCCGCACCCGGAGCGTACTATCCACACCCGGACCGTACTTTCCGGCTAGGGCCGTGCTCTCCGGCTTGAGCCGTAATCTCCGGCTGGGGCCGGATAAAGTGTAATCAATGGGCCGGATTGCAATTTTTACAAAAATGTACATTAGGAATGTGTGATAGAGGAGGCCATGAAAAACAGTTTGGGCAGGGAAAAGGGTACGGCCAGACACTACATCATAACCCAGAAAAGTTTTCTCCTTTGCATCATGGTTCATGCAGTGCACAATTTGTGCTCCCCGCAGTGTTGACTGCACAGCATGAGTAATTGGGTACTGCCTGAGTGAATGGATGAGTGCATGAGTAGTGCCTGAGTGGAAGGTTTGGTGGAAGGGTAATGTCTGGGTCATTTGATGAGTGCAAGTATGAGTGCAAGAGTAATGCCTGGGTCGTTGGATGAGTGCATGGGCAGTGCCTGAGTGAATGGAGTGCATGGGTAGTACCTCAGTGATTGGATGAGTGTATGGGTAATGCCTGACTGGAAGAATGGGTGCAATGTTAATGCATGGGTCATTGGATGAGTGCATGGTTAGCGCCTCAGTGAATGATTGAGTGGAAGAATAATGCCTGAGTGATTGCATAAGTACATGGGCAGTACCTGGGTGATTGCATAAGTGCAGGGGTACTGTCTGAGTGATTGGATGAGTGCATAGGTAGTCCCTGAGTGACTTTATTAGTGCATGGCTAATGTCTGGTTGCTTAGATGAGTACATGGGTAGTGCCTGAGTAAAATGATGACTGCAACAGAAATGCCTGAGTCATTGGATGAGTGCATGGGTAGTGTATCACTGAATAAATGAGTGCAGAAGTAGTATTAGAGGTGAATGAGTTCAACAGTAGTGCCTGAGTGATTGCATGAGTACATGGGTAGAGCATTGGTGATTGCATAGGTGCAGGGGTAGTGTTTCGGTCATTGCATGAGTGCATGTGTTTTGCTTCTGTGAAATGAAAATGCAAGGATAATGCCTGCGTTATCCTATTAGTGCCAAAGTTGTGCTACAGAGATTAGATGACAGCAATGATAGTGTTTGTGTGAAAGGATCACTACCTGGCTGATGACATCAGCAACATAATGAAAGTTTTTAAATATTGTAAAGGATCAACATTATTTTTAATAGTATTAAATAACACAACAGTGTTGACTGCACAGTCAACACTCAGGGGAGCACAAATTGTGCACTGCATGTACCATGATGCAAAGGAGAAAACCTTTCTGGGTTATGATGTAGTGTCTGGCCGTACCCTTTTCCCTGCCCAAACTGTTGATCATGACCTCCTCTACCATTTATCACACATTCCTAATGTTCCTTTTTGTAAAAATTGCAATCCGGCCCATTGATTACACTTAATCCGGCCCCAGCCGGAGATTACGGCTCGAGCCGGAGAGTACGCCCTAGCCGGAGAGTACGGTCCGGGTGCGGAGAGTACGGCCCAGGTGCGGAAATTCCGGCCCGAGTGCGGACGTAAAGTAAGAAGTCGTAAGTGCATTCTGTGAATACCAAAAATCGTAAGTGCCTTCTGTGAATACCAAAAGTAGTAAATTTAGGATTTTGTCTCAGATTAGTTTTGTGAATCGGCCCGTGGTGTTTTAGAAGATTTTAATCATGCCTGCTATAAAATGAGGCTCTGATGTTACGGTACTGGCCTGACCTTTATTAAATAGTTCGAAAGTTTACTTTTGTGAAAATGTGCAGTAAATTGTAATGCTGGAAAGTAAACTCTTGCTTGTGAGAGTCCACTTAATTTGTTGGGTGATTATAGAGAAATGATGCAATGTCTGACATGCTTCTATGTTGGCAGGTTCCACTGTATGAGGGGAATAGGATGGGATGTTATTGAGATTGGGGTCTTTTCAAGGAGTTGTTGTAGTTATATTTGTTCATTGCATGTGTTGAGTGCTATCTCTCGGGTTTGATCACCTCAGCTTTGATTGCTTGTGTTCACCAGAATCCAATGGGGCTTTAAAGTGTTAGTATTAGCAGTGTTTTATTGCTAGTACCCGTACCTACCAGTGGATAAGCCTTTGGGCCTAATTCCCAAACGTAAGCGTACTCGCTTGTGTAAGTTTACGCTTTTTCAGTATTCACAAAACTGCATTTTAATAGTAAGTTTAAGAGTGCGGAGACTCCCCAGTCGGGCGGAGAACTTTGCACATAAAAAGATCGGCCTGTCCTATCTTTTCATGTGCGAGTTATCCACTCTGACTTTGGAATCTCTGCACTTTTAAACTTATTATTAAAATGAAGTATTGTGAATACTAAAAAACATAAACTTACTCAAACTTGCAACTTTACATTTGTTAACTAGGCCCTGTATTTTTAAAAGAGGATTTCTGTAGTGCTCCCACCTCTACAAAATCTTCACAGAATGAAGAGAATAAAGTGTATTTTTGAAAAACTCAACCACTTTTTTCACTGACTTACCCGATCTAGATTATTTATTAGGTGAAGTGTGTCATTTGCTGTATTCACCCCCAACATTTGCCAGACACTGGGGAAAGTATCTTGTCTGACTTACTATTACAAATGAACTCTGAAGGTTACAGCTGGGCACTAGAAGGCTCTACATTGTGCAAACGGGCAATGTGATTACTGAAGCACCATGCACAGTGGGGGGTTACTCACTTCCATCTGGGTATGAGGCAAAAAATAAAAGGAAGATACCTTTAAGCGGGTGCCATTGAAGAGACAAGTCTAACTTTAGACCTGAGGTCTAAACTCACAACTGAAGTCTACGTTTAGATCTAAAGTCTATCTTTAGACCTGATTTCTAAGTTTAGGCCTGAAGTCTAGCTATAGACCTGAACTCTAAACTTAGACTTCAGGTCCACAGTAGTCCAAGGGGCTGGGTATTTTCAACATCCAGATGTGAGAGCATAAGAGCTTGAACTGCAGTTCTGAAGCTGCTTTTAGTAAGGATCGGTTTCACTTTCTGTAGTAGTGAGTGACAATACCAAGCAATGTGTACACTGCGGGAGAGTTGGTAACAAGATTTATTTGATAACAGGTACCAAGCAGTCTTATTTTTCTTGGCAATGGTATATTTGAGGGAGAGCTTGGTGTCTAGGGTGATTTGAGATCTGGTACCAGTCTTTGATTTTCTTGGCAGTGTGTTCCGTGAGGGAGAGATTTGTGTCAAGGGTGATGCCAATTGACTTGACTCTGGACGAAAGTTAGGCTTTCAAACTTGCCAGGACCATGTAATTGTGTGAGGTTTGGTCTAGTTGTGGTTTGTTGTTTTAGGAAATAGGAGAAATTTGCTTTGATGTGGGTAAAATCTTGTAACTCCACCAGCCAAGAATTGCAGATGTCAGGCTAGTGTAGTACCACGTGGTGTTGTGAATCAGTTTAAAAAAAAAATATGTCAGCAGCTGTAGTTAAGGAATTTAAAATAGAAAAGGAAGATGTGCAAAATTAACTATTGCAGGGTTAAACATGAATTTAAAGCAACACCAGCACCTCAATAGAGTCCTGGGTCTGTTATAGGAAATTCCAGTGCTCAACATTAGATGAGATGGGTATGTTCAATGTATAGAAGCCTTAATTCGAGCCGGTATAATACTAAAAGAAATGATCTTTCTATAAAAACTATCCAGCAGGCTACCTCTCTAGGATTTCAAACAATTAAGGATTTAAAGAAACCTTCTCTTCCAAAAGTCAATCTAACTATGTTTAATAATTGGCAATTTCCAATGAATATGTCTGAGTCAGATGTAAAGGATATGAAATAGAATGGGTACTATAATTCAACACAATTCTCTGTTGACGGTTTGGCCTTCTAATCATTCTAAAACATGCATGCAGCATTTTCTTCCCAACACTCCTGTATGTAAGCTTAATCGTCCTGATCCATGTTATAATACACTAACACCAATACTGGTTACCACATACAGTGTGGGCAAGTTATGCCAAAGAAACAAGCACGCTCTAGTTGCTTAGCTGTAAAAGAACACTTCTTCATTAATGAAAATATGAATTTTTCTGTCTTTTTTCTGGGGTCCATATCCTCTAAGAAATAAACGATTCCTTGCCACAGAAATGTATGTCATATGCAATTAATTAAAAAAATATATTGTATATGCGGAAGAACTGGTGCCTTTTCTTATTATGAAAGTGCACACTTTTCTGGCTTCCACTCCTCTCACACTGCTGCTGGGTTTTGTGGAGTATGTACTACAGTGCAGGCGATAAGGGGTGATGCTGTTGCTTGTACTGGCAAGGCGACGAGTAGCTAAACATGGCTCAAACGTCCCATACAGAAGATTGGTGACTGGCTCCATGATCAGGGCTGGCTTAAATGCTGGCGGCGCCTGGTGCAACACTCTTTTTTGGTGCCCCCCCTCCATGACCTCCTCCTCAGATTCCCTCACTACCACCCAGTAAAAGTGCCCCTAAGCTCGACATAGTCTCTCTCAAATGCATTTAAATCGTTTTAAAGCACAAGCAAAAGCTGGCTTCACTAATCCACTCAGATATCCACTTAAAATACAGAACTGTTCTTTTCAGCAAGCATATTAACCCTATGTGCTAATTTGCGGTGACTTAAAACTGTCACTAGACAAAACTTCAATCTCTCTCTCTAGCAGGAACATTAATCACAAGAGATATCTTGAAATCATAAACATAAATCCAAAAGAGTGTATTACATTTGCCCTGGTTTGTTTTGTTGGCCTCCAGGAATCTCTTTCTTTTCATCAACTGATCTTCCTTTTACTTAATTATTGTTTAATTTTTTATCAACAGGCGCCAGTGTCCCTACAGACATGTATTTAAGGTTCATCCTAAAATGAATTCAGTAGTGCACAGTGATTTATAAATTGACAACAAATACTAAAACAAAATCTGTCTAATAATTCATTAGAAATGGGTGAACATTTCCTGTACCAGTCCCCCCTCATTGCCATGGAATTAAGGCACCTGCACTGCTGGCCTTAAGTTTTGTGAAGTTTCGTGATGTCATAGTGTGAATGATGGGTTCCTCACTGTGACGTATTCAGCATAAACAGTAACAATATCTGTTGTTGGGTTTCAAGTCACCAGTGTCTCATTTCTTTCAAAGAGCAAAGCTGCAGGTTGCCGGTTCCTCCTGATTCAGTTTATTAATGTGATTGGTAGGTTTTTCGTCGATTATGTTGATCAGGATTTTGTACTTGCCTAGTTGAGACAGAAGTTATGTTAACCTAAATGAAAATGTGGTGTTATAGAAGATTGTAATCAGGCCTGATATAAAATGATGCTTTGATGTTACGGTACTGGCCTGTACTTTATTAAATAGTTAGAAAGTTTACTTTTGTGAGAATGTGCAGTAAATTGTAATGCTGGAAAGTAAACTCTTACTTGTGAGAGTCCACTAAATTTGTTGAGTGATTTTAGAGAGATGATGCAATGTCTAACATGCTTCTACGTTGGCAGGTTCCACTGTATGAGGGGAATGGGATGGGATGTTATTGAGATTGGGGTCTTTTCAAGTAGTAGTTGCAGTTATATGTGTTCATTGCATGTGTAGAGTACTATCTCTCTGGATAGACCACCTTGGCTGAGTTTGCTTGTGTTCACCAGAATCCAATGGGGATTGAAGGTGTTAGTGTTGGCAGTGTTTTTATTACTGGTGCCCGCCCCTAGCAGTGGATAAGCCTTCGGGCCTAATTCACAAACGTAAAACGTACTCGTTTGTGTAAGTTTATGCTTTTTCAGTATTCACAAAACTGCATTTTAATAGTAAGTTTATGAGTGTGGAGACTCCGCTGTCGGGGCGCAGAACTTTGCTCATATAAAGATCGGCCTGTCCTATCTTTTCATGTGCGGAGTTATCAGCTACGACTTTGGAATAGCTGCACTTGTAAACTTTGTATTAAAATTAAGTTTTGTGAATACTAAAAAACATAAACTTAATCAAACCTTCAACTTTACATTTGTGAACCAGGCCCTGTATTTTTAAAAGAGGATTTTTGTAGTGTGCCCACCTCTACATAATCTTCAGAGAATGAAGAGAATAAAAGCATTTTTGAAACACTCAACCACTTTTTTCACTGACTTACCCAATTTATATTATTTATTAGGTGAAGTGTGTCATTCACTATAGTCACCCTCAACATTTACCAGACACTGGGGAAAGCTATCTTGTCTGACTTACTATTATAAATGTACTCTGAAGGTTAATGCTGGGCACCAGCAGGCTCTACACTGTACAAATGGGCAATGTGATTACTGAAGCACCATGCACAGTGGAGGGTGTACTCACTTCCACTGGGGTTATAGGCAAAAAATAACAGGCAGATACCTTTAAGTAGGTGTCATTGAAGAGACAAATCTAACTTTAGACCTGAAGTCTAAATTCACAAATGAAGTCTAAGTTTAGATCTAAAGTCTATCTTTTGACCTGAAGTCTAGCTACAGACCTGAACTCTAAACTTAGACTTCAGGTCCACAGTAGTCCAGAGGGATGGGTATTTTCAACATCCAGATGTGTGAGCACAATAGCTTGAACTGCAGTTCTGAAGTACACTGCAGGAGAGTTGGCATCGAGATTTATTTGATAACAGGTACCAAGCAGTCTTGTTTTTCTTGGCAATGGTATATTTTAGGGTGAGCTTGGTGTCTAGAGTGATTTGAGCGCTGGTACCAGCCTTTGATTTTCTTGGCAGTGTGTTCTGTGAGGAAGAGATTTGTGTCAAGGGTGATGCCAATTGACTTGACTCTGGACAAAAGTTAGGCTTTCAACCTAGCCAGGACCATGTAATTGTGTCAGATCTTGCAGATGTCAGGCTGGTGTGGTACCATGTGATGTTGTAAATCAGTTTAAAAAAAAAATATGTCAGCAGCTGTAGTCAAGGAATTTAAAATAGAAAATGAAGATGTGCAAAATTAACCATTACAGTCTTAAACATGAATTTAAAGCAACATCAGCACCTCATTAAAGTCCTGGGACTGTTATAGGAAATTCCAGTGCTCAGCATTAGATGAGGTGGGTATCTTCAATGTATAGAAGCCTTAATTCGGGCCTGTATACTACCAAAAAAAATGATCTTTCTATACAAAACTCTCCAGCAGGCTACCTGTCTACGATTTCAAACAATTAAGGATTTAAAATAACCTTCTCTTCCAAAAGTCAATCTAACTGTGTTTAATAATTGGCAATTTCCAATGAACATGTCTGAGTCAGATGTAAAGGATATGATATAGAATGGATACTATAATTCAACACAATTCTCTGTTGACGGTTTGGCATTGTAATCATTCTAAGACATGCATGCAGCCTTTTCTTTCCAGCACTCCTGAATGTAAGCTTAATCGTCCAGATCCATGTTATAATACACAATACCAATAGTGGTTACCACATACAGTGTGGTCAAGTTATGCCAAACAAACAAGAACACTCCAGTCGCTTAGCTGTAGAAGAACACTTCTCCTTCATTAATGAAAATATGAATTTTTCTGACTTTCTTCTGGGTGCCATGTCCTCTAAGAAATAAACGATTCCTTGCCACAGGAATGTATGTCATATACAATGAATTAAATAAATATTCTGTACAGTCTAAAAAACTGGTGCCTGTTCTCAATATTAAAGTGCACACTTTTTTGGCTTCCACTCCTCTCACACAGCTGCTGAGTTTTGTGGAGTATGTCCTACAATGCAGGCGATAAGGGGTGATGCTGTTGCTTGCACTGGCAAGGCGGCGAGTAGCTAAACGTGGCTCAAATGTCTGATACCGAAGATTGGTGACTGGCTGCATGATCAGGGCCGGCTTAAATGCTGGTGGCGCCTGGTGCGACAATCTTTTTTGGCCTTCCCCCCCATGTCCTCCTCCTCAGATTCCCTCACCACCACCCAGTAAAAGTGCCCCTCAGCTCGCCATAGTCTCTCTCACATGCATTTAATTCGTTTTAAAGCACTGGCAAAAGTTGGCTTCACTAATCCACTCAGCTATCCACTTAAAATACAGGACTGTTCTTTTCAGCAGGCATATTAACCCTCTGTGCTACTTTATGGTGACTTAAAACTGCCACCAGACAAAACTTCAATCTCTCTCTCTAGCAGGAACATTAATCACAAGAGTTATCTTGAAATCATAAACATAAATCCAAAACTGTTTATTACATTTGCCCTGGGTGTTTTTGTTGGACACGAGGAATCTCTTTCTTTTCATCAACTGATCTTCCTTTTACTTAATTATTGTTTAATTTTTTAATCAAAAAGTGCCAGTGTCCCTACAGACTTGTATTTAAGGTTCATCCTAAAATAAATTCAGTAGTGCACAGTGATTTATAAATTGAGAACAAATACTAAAAGAAAAGCTGTCTAATAATTCATTATAAATTGGTGAACATTTTTTGTACCAGTCCCCGTTCATTGCCATGGCATTAGTGCACCTGCACTGCTATCCTTACGTTTTGTGAAGTTTTGTGATGTCATAGTGTGAATGATGCGTTCCTCACTGTGACCTATTCAGCATAAACAGTAAAAATAACTTGATGTGTTTCAATTCAACAGTGTCTGACTTCTTTCATAGAGCAAAGCTGCAGGTTGCTGGTTCCTCCTGATTCTGTTTACTAATTTGATTGGTAGGTTTTTCGTCGATTTTAATGATCACAATTTTGTACCAGCCTAAGTTGAGACAATAGTTATGTTGACCTAAATGAAAATGTGGTGTTTTAGAAGATTTTAATCAGGCCTGATATAAAATGATGCTTTGATGTTATGGTACTGGCCTGAACTTCATTAAATAGTTAGAAAGTTTACATTTGTGAAAATGTGCAGTAAATTGTAATGCTGGCAAGTAAACTCTTACTTGTGAGAGTCCACCGAATTTGTTGAGTAATTTTAGAGAGATGATGCAATGTCTGACATGCTTCTATGTTGGCAGGTTCCACTGTATGAGGGGAATGGGCTGGGATGTTATTGAGATTGGAGTCTTTTCAAGTAGTTGTTGCAGTTATATGTGTTCATTGCATGTGTGGAGTGCTATCTCTCAGGTTTGACCGGCTTAGCTGAGATTGCTTGTGTTCACCAGAATCCAATAGGGGTTTAACCCCTTCGCTGTTAGGCCTTTCCCCCCCACCCCGTGCTAATCCTTTTTTTGGCTATTTGGGGTAGTTCGCGCTTAGGCCCCTGTAACGTTTCGACCACATAAGGTATCCACGCCAAATTTGCGTCCTTTTCTTCCCACATCATGGGGATTTTAAAGGTATCCAGAGTTTGTTGATTCCCCTGGAGGAGACCCAGAAATTGGCCAAAATACAGCAATTTGTTTTTTTTCTTGGAAAAATGGGGAAAAAGTGCTGCAGAAGAAAGCGTCTGTATTTTTCCTTGCAAATGACATCAACAAAGGGTTTGTGGTGCTGAAATCACCATCTTCCTAGCTTTCAGAGACTGACAGACTTTTGTCAGAAAACCAAAATTGTTTACACAGTTTTGGCATTTTACTGGGACATAGCCTAGTTTTGCTATTTCTTTCATTTCAACCTCCTTCCAGTTAATGGTAGAAATGGGTATGAAAGCAATAATGGATCCTGGAAAGCTATACATTTCAGAATAGTAGTCAAAATTCTAAATTCAGCAAGGGGTCATTTGTGTAGATCCTTTAAGGTTTTTTTATAGAAACTAACAGCTGAAAATAGGAAATGTTCAAAATGAGTTGGAAAAAACAGCCATTTGTGCCAACGTTTTCACCAGTAACTTCTTCTAAGTATGACAGATATTTGAAAGCAATATACTGTTACATTACTGGACCCTTCTGGTTGTGGGGATATATAGGTCTTGTAGGTTCACCAAGAACCCGTGGCACCCCAGAGCCAATAACTGAGCAGTGTCTTACAATGGTTTTTTATTGTGTACGCGGGTTTATAGCAATTCATTTGGGAAAACAGTGAAAAATCGGTATGAAAGACACCTATGTATTTCCAAAATGGGAACAATATATAGAGTTTAGAAACAGTAGCTATTTGCACATCTCCAAAATTGTGGGTACCCATACTAGCATGTGAATAATAGGACATTTTTCAAAGTGACTTCTTTTTTACACATTGTCTTACATTTGGAAGGCAGAAATGCATCGAAAGTCAATAGGTAATAACAGTTGCTCTACAATTTTGTATACCTCTAAGTCTCCCGATAAAAATGGTACCTCACTTGTGTGGGTAGGCCTAGAGCCTGCAACAGGAAACGGCTCAAAACGCAACGTGGACACTCCACATTTTTACAGTGAAAACATACCCTTTTTTTGCAAAGGGCCTAGCTGTGGATTTTGAACCCTAGCTCAGCCGGCACCTCGGGAAACTTAGCAAACCTATACATTTTTGAAAACTAGACACCCAGGGGAATCCAGGATGGGGTGACTTTTGTGGCTCTCACCAGGTCTGTTACCCAGAATCCCTTACAAACCTAAAACTTTGTAAAAAAAACACACACCTTGCCCACATTTCTGTGAAGGAATGTTCTGGAATCTGTGTTGTTCCCAGCTTTCTCCAAAGTCTCCCGATAAAAATGGTACCTCAGTCGTGTGGGTGGGTCAAGTACCTTCGACAGGCAAGGGCACAAAACGTATTGTGGGGACATCAAAATTACCTATCAGAAAACCTGCTTTGCAACAGGGAGGCACCTGGGTTTTTGGCCCCGGGCTCAGCGGCCATCTAGGGAAACCTACCAAACCCACACATTTCTGAAAACTAGACACCCTGGGGAGTCCACTGAGGTATGGCCTGCGTGGATCCCCCAAACGTTACCCTACCCAGAATTCCCTGCACCCCTCAACTTGTGGGAAAGTTGTGAGATCACCGGGCTGACACAAATTTCCTACCACCTAGCGTTCCCCCAGGTCTCCAGATAAAAATAGTACCTCACTTGTGTGGGTAGGCATAGTGGCTGCAGCAGGAAATGGGCCAAATCGTACTGTGGTGACTTCAAAATTACCTATCATAAAACTACCTGGTTTTAAATGGGGGTACCTGGTTTTTTGGCCCCGGGCTAGCGGCCATCTAAGGAAACCTACCAAACCCATACATTTGTGAAAACTAGATACCCTGGGGAGTCCAGTGAGATATGGCTTGCGTGGATCCCCCAACGTTTTCTGACCCAGAATCCCCTGTAAACCTCAAATTTAGCTGAAAAAATCATTTTTTTCCACACATTTTTGTGTGGGCTCACTGTGCCGGCACAAATGTGCTACCACCCAGCATTCCCAGTGGTCTCCCAAGTAAAATGCAAAATCAGCTAAAAACGTATTTTTTGTTTTTTAAATGTAGCGCTTAGAATTTGCGGTGCTATACCCTTAATGCCTATGTTTTTAGCCCTTCCCACTCACAGGCCTTTGGCCCACCCACACAAGTGAGGTATCATTTAACTCGGGAGAACCTGGGGAACGCTGGGTGGTAGGTAATTTGTGCCGGCATGGTGATCCCAAACAAAAATGTGTGGAAAAAGTGATTTTTTTTAGCTAAATTTAAGGTTTGCAGGGGATTCTGGGTAGGGAAGCGTTGGGGGATCCACGCAAGCCATACCTCACTGGACTCCCCAGGGTGTCTAGTTTTCAGAAATGTGTGGGTTTGGTAGGTTTCTGTAGGTGGCTGCTTAGCCCAGGGCCAAAAACCCAGGTGCCCCCCCTGCAAAACCAGGTTGTTTTATGATAGGTCATTTTGAGGTCTCCACAATACGTTTAGGGCCCTTGCCTGTCGCGGGTACTTGACCCAACCCACGCGAGTGAGGTAACATTTTTATTGGCAGACCTGGGGGAACGCTGGTTGGTAGGAAATTTGTGTCAACCCGGTGATCCCACAACTTTTCCACACAGAAATTTGGGAAACATTTGATTTTTTCCAGCAAAATTTGAGGTTTGCAGGGCATTCTGGGTAGGAAAACTTTGGGGGGGTACACACAAGCCATACCTCCCTGGGCTCCCCCCAGTCTCTAGTTTTCACAAATGTGTGGGTTTGGTAGGTTTCCCTAGTTGGCTGCCGACCCCGGGACCAAAAACGCAGATGTCCCCTATCTATCAGAAAACGTCCTGGTTTTGCAAGCGGGGGCATCTGCATTTTTGGTCCCACGCTCGGTGGCCATCAGGGGAAACCTACCAAACCCAGACATTTCTGCAAACTAGACACTCGGGGGAGTTCAGGGAGGTATGGCTTGCCTGGATCCCCAAATGTTTTCCTACCAAGAATCCCCTGCAACCCTTAAATTTAGCTGAAAAAAATCACATTTTCCTTACATGTTTGTGTGGGATCACAGTGCTGGCAAAAATAGCTATAGCTAGCTATAGACCTGAACTCTAAACTTAGACTCCAGGTACACAGTACTCCATAGGGCTGGGTATTTTCAATATACAGATGTGAGAGCACAAAAGCTTGAACAGCAGTTCTGAAGCGGCTTTCTGTAAGGATCAGTTTCTCTTTCATTAGTAGTGAGTGCGAATATCAAGCAATGTGTACAGTGCGGGAGAGTTGGTATCAAGATATTTTTGATAAGAGATACCTAGCAGTCTTGTTTTTCTTGGCAATGGATTATTTGAGGGAGAGCTTGGTGTCTAGGGTGATTTAATTGCCGGTACCAGTCTTTGATTTTCTTGGCAGTGTGTTCTCTGAGGGAGAGCTTTGTGTCAAGGGTAATGCCAATTGACTTGACTCTGGACGAAAGTTGGGCTTTCAGCATAGCCAGGACCATGTAATTGTGCCAGGTTTGGTCTAGTTGTGGCTTTTTATTTTAGGAAATTGGAGAAATTTGCTTTGGTGTGGTTAACCGATGAGCACCTCAACTCAACCCTCAACCGCAATGCCCCCCCACCTCGACCGACGCCTACTCCGCAGCCAAAGAACTTCACAAATGGATCACGAACTACGCAGACAAGCTCACCCCCCTCTCACCTCCCTCTGCAACCCTGACAGACAGCACCCCTGGAAGGCCACCAGGTTCACTGCCGGCCTCCAAGAATCCAGACACACCTGCAGACGTCTTGAGAAGATTTGGAGAAACAGCGAAACTTTGGAAGACCGCACCACATAGAAGAACGCCATGACAGAATACCACCAACTCATCAGATCCACCAAAAGGACCTTCATCCTAAACAAAATCCATGCCAATGCCAGCAACGCCAAGTAACTCTTCAAAATCATTCAGGAATTCACCAAGCCCCCAGTGAAGCCACGGACTTCACACCCTCCCAGGACCTCTGCGACAAACTTGGCTCCTACTTCCCCTGAGAATTAGATCCCTCTACAACAACTTAAACAAACAGACTCCGGACACCCACTCCACTCCTCCCCCCAGCAACGACAACCAGCCCACCATCGCCTCCTGGACCCCAGCCACCACCAAAGACAACTCGTCAACCATAAAAGACATTCACTCAGGAGCCCCCATGGACCTTTGCACTCCGCACATCTTCCACAGAGCCGCCGCCACCATTGCACCTGTGGTACGATGCTCCATCAACGCCACCTTTGAAGCCGGCACATTCCCTGATGACTGTAAATGCAGAGAAGTCAAGCCCCTCCTCAAAAAACCCTCAGCAGATCTGACAGACCACAAGAACTACAGACCCACCTCTCTCCTCCCTTTCTCTGCCAAAGTCACAGAGAAGATTGTCAACGGCCAACTAACGAAATTCATCGAAGAGAACTCCATCCTCAACCCCTCCCAATCTGGATTCAGCAGCAACCACAGCACGAGACCGCCCTTCTCGCCGCCACAGATGCCATCCTCACCCACCTCGACCTAGGCCACACCGCGGCACTGATCCTACTAGACCTCTCTGCAGCCTTCGACACCGTCTCTCACCGCACTCTCACCGCTAGACTCCACGACGCCGGCATACAGGGAACCGCCCTCAACTGGCTCTGCTCCTTCCTCACCAGCAGAACCCAAAGAATCAGACTTCCGCCATTCCTCTCCGAACCCACAGAGATCAACTGCGGAGTACCCCAAGGATCATCGCTCAGCCCCACGCTCTTCAACATCTACATGGCCCCCCCTCGCCGCCATCGTCAGACAGCATGGACTCAGCATAGTATCCTAGGCCGACGACACCCAGCTCATCCTCTCCCTCACTAAGGACCCCCTCACCACCAGACTCAGCTTCCATGAGGAAGAGATTTGTGTCAAGGGTGATGCCAATTGACTTGACTCTGGACGAAGGTTAGGCTTTTGAACCTAGCCAGGACCATGTAATTGTGCTTGGATTGGTCTAGCTGTCGCTTGTTGTTTTAGGAAATAGGAGAAATTTGCTTTGGTGTGGTTAAAACCTTGTAGCTCCACCAGCCAAGACTTGCAGATGTCAGGCTGGTGTGGTACCATGTGGTGTCTTGAAACAGTTTAAAAAAAAAATGTCAGCAGCTGTAGTCAGGGAATTTGAAATATAAAATGAAGATGTGCAAAAGTAAGTATTGCAGTCTTAAACATGAATTTAAAGCAACACCAGCACCTCATTAGAGTCCTGGGACTGATATAGGAATTCCAGGGCTCACCATTAGAGGAGGTGGGTGTGTTCAATGTATAGAAGCCTTAATTCGTGCTTGTATAATGCCAAAAGAAATGATCTTGCTATGCCAAACTATCCACCAGGCTACTTGTCTAGTATTTCAAACAAGGAAGGATTTAAAGAAACCTTCTATTCCGAAAGTCAATCTAACTATGTTTAATAATTGGGAAATTCCAATGAATATGTCTTAATCAGAGGTAAATGATATGCTATAGAATGGATCCTATAATTCAACACAATTCTCTGATGACGGTTTGGCCTTATGACTCTATCATTCTAAAACATGCATGCAGCCTTTTCTTTCCAACACTCCTGTATCTAAGCTTAATCGTCCTGATCTATGTTATAATACACAAACACCAATAGTGGTTACCACACATAGTGTGGGCAATTTATACCAAAGAAAACAAGAACACTCTAGTCGCTTAGCTGTAAAAGAACACTTTTCCTTCATTAATGAAAATATGGATTTTTCTGACTTTCTTCTGGGTGCCATGTCCTCTAAGACATAAACGATTCCTTGCCACAGGAATGTATGTCATACAGAATGAATTAAATAAATATTCTGTATATGCGGAAGAACTGGTGCCTGTTCTCAATAAAAAAGTGTGCACTTTTCTGGCTTCCACTCCTCTCACACTGCTGCTGAGTTTAGTGGAGGATGTCCTACAATGTAGGCGATAAGGGGTGACGCTGTTGCTTGTCAGTACTGGGAAGGAGGTGAGTAGCTAAACTTGGTTCAAAAGTCCCATACCGAAGATTGTTGACTGTCTGAATGATCATGGCCAGCTTTAGTGCTGGTGGCGCCTGGTGCGGCGTTCTTTTTGGCGCCCCATCCGTGGCCTCCTACTCAGATTCCCTCACTACCACCCAGTACAAGTGCCCCTCAGCTCGCCATAGTCTCTCTCACATGCATTTCGTTCGTTCTAAAGCACTGGCAAAAGCTGGCTTCACTATTCCACTCAGCTATCCACTTAAAATACAGAACTGTTCTTTTCAGCAGACATATTAACCCTCTGTGCTACTTTATGGTGACTTAAAACTGCCACTAGACGAAACTTCAATCTCTCTCTCTAGCAGGAACAATAATCACAAGAGATATCTTGAAATCATAAACATAAATCTAGAAGTGTTTATTACATTTGCCCTGGGTGTTTTTGTTGGACACCAGGAATCTCTTTCTTTTCATCAACTGATCTTCCTTTTACTTAATTATTGTTTCATTTTTTATCAACAAGCGCCAGTGTCCCTACAGACATGTATTAAATGTTCATCCTAAAATGAATTCAGTAGTGCACAGTGATTTATAAATTGACAACAAATACTAAAAGAAAATCTGTCTTAATAATTCATTAGCAATTGGTGAACATTTCCTGTACCAGTCCTCCCTCATTGCCTTGGCATTAGGGCACCTACACTGCTAGCCTTAAGTTCTGTGAAGTTTCGTGATGTCATAGTGTGAAGGATGCATTCGTCACTGTGACCTATTCAGCATAAACAGTAACAACATCTGTTGATGTGGTTCAAGTCACCAGGTTGCTGATTCCTCCTGATTCAGTTTACTAATTTGATTGGTAGGTTTTTCGTCGATTTTATTGATCAGGATTTGGACCAGCCTAAGTTGAGACAGATGTTATGTTGACCTAAATGAAAATGTGGTGTTTTAGAAGATTTTAATCAGGCCTGATATAAAATGATGCTCTGATGTTACGGTACTGCCCTGAACTTTATTAAATAGTTAGAAAGTTTACTTTTCTGAAAATGTGTGGTAAATTGTAATGCTGGAAAGTAAACTCTTACTTGTGAGAGTCCACTGAATTTATTGAGTAATTTTAGAGGGATGATGCAATGTCTGACATGCTTCTATGTTGACAAGTTCTACTGTAAGAGGGGAATTGGATGGAATGTTATTGAGATTTGGGTCTTTTCAAGTAGTTGTTGCAGTTATGTGTGTTCATTGCATGTGTGGAGTTCTATCTCTCGGGTTTGACCACCTTAGCTGAGATTGCTTATTTTCACCAGAATCCAATGGGGGTCTAAGGTGTTAGTGTTGGCAGCGTTTTTATTGCTGGTGCCCGCTCCTACCAGTGGATAAGCCTTTGGGCCTAATTCACAAAAATAAATGTACTCGCTTGTGTAAGTTTGCGCTTTTTCAGTATTTACAAAACTGCATATCTGAAAGAGACTATTAGTTATAGATTCCTTACCTTAGAATTACCCCCAGACGTCAGACTGGATCCAGAGAAATCTTTTCTTAGCAGTATCCCTGCGCGTCGGTAGGTGACATCGGTCGACTCTGCATCCGTCGTCGGTGTCGTGGTCGCCGGGATGATGTCCGCCCCTAAGCGTTGACGTCAGTTCTTTCTTTTTCTGCGCCAGCCAGCGCAGATCCGGAGAGAGCGTGCCCCTAGTCACTTTTTGACGAACACTTTTTTGACTTTTGTCGGCATCTTTTTTGAGTCTCCTGACTCCTGGTGTACGAGGGATGTCCAGTCGGCGGCCCGGTTCTAAGCCTTGTGACTCCTGTCACAAGCTGATGTCGGTCATCGATCCGCACCTCGTGTGCCTTTGGTGCCTGGAGCGTGACCACGACCCAAAGTCGTGCTCTGACTGCCGGGCCCTGAACCTGAAGTCTTTGCGGGAGCGGTCCCGAATGCTTTTGGAGGCCCGGCAGTCAGCTCCGCACCGTTCGAGGTCCCGGTCAAGGGGAAGGTCGCAGGACCGGTCGCGGAGCCATCACCATTCGTCCTCAAAGTCTTCGTACTCTTCGGGTAAGTCGAAGCACAAGAAGAAGGCGAAGAAGCATTATCGATCTTTACCTTCTCCCCGTCCGTCGGCCGACGCGACACGGGACCCGTAGCATCGTCCCGCTCCGGCTCCGTCCTCGAAGCCCGCTTGGATGACTTTGCGCATCCCTCCCTTTCCAGGAGCCGGGGTGTCCCCTGCCCAGCTTCGTGCATTTTACGAAGCCCTCCATTCCTTTTTTGGGCAGCCTGACTCCGCCGGCCTGCCTTTGGACCCGCGGACTCGCTGCGGGCTCTGGGCCTTCGATGTCGGTGGCTCTGGCCTCTGCGCCGCAGGGCCCCCATGGATCCAGGCTTGGATCCAGATCAGCACTGATCGACCTCACTGAACCTTCCCCGGCGCGGATTCCAGTGACGATGCCCCGATGCCGGTTGCGCCCCTGGCCGGCGTCAACCCCAGCCTCACCCCGCCTTGGACACTGCACCGGACCGACGTTGGTACCGGTGCCGGAGGGTACTTTTGTCCCACTGTTCATCCCTTGCGTTCCCTACCCCCCTGAGTGGCAGCCAGAAGAGGGTAAGGAGGACTGGGAGGGGTCTGTTGACCCTCTTGCAGACCAACTTGAAGAGCCGGACTGGAGAGAGGAGTTGGGTGATGCCAGTGGTCTGGATACCTCCCCAGATCTTGGTATGCTTTCTCCACCTACCGTGCCTACGGTGGAAGGAGCCTCCTATGCTGTGGTGTTGCATAGGGTGGCTGAGTCCTTGGGCCTTGAGCTTCCTACGGTGGCTGTCAGGAATAACCTCCTGACTGAGGTGCTTCAGCCAGCAGCAGCCTCTTCGGAGCCTCTACTGCCTTTCAATGAGGCCCTTACTGACATCCTTCTGGGCACTTGGTCCAAGCCCAGCACAGGGGCTTCTGTGGACAGGATGATTGCCCGACGCCACCGACCGGCTCCGAGCGACCCACTTTTCCTCTCCCAACACCCTACCCCTGGTGGTCCAAGCCTCAACCTCCAAAGACGCATTCCCTATGGCTCCCCCAGATAGTGAATCCAAGAAGCTGGACCATCTTGGGAAGAAGATGTTTTCTTCCGCCAGCGTAGGACTGCAGTCAGTGAACACTGCATGTCTCGTAGGCCGTTACACAGACACTGTGGGGAACACGGTTGCGTAAGTGCTGCCACAGTGCCCGGAGGAGGCCCGGGCCGTGCTCGCCCGCGCTGTTGCCAAGGGTCGAGACGCAGCAAAGTTCACCATCCGGTGTGGATTGGATACCGCCGACTCGCTGGGTAGAACGGTTACCACGTCGGTCGCCCTGAGGCGCTACGCCTGGCTGAGAACATCTGGCTTCTCTGGGGATGTCCAATCTACCCTTTTGGACATGTCCTTTGATGGCCATGGCTGTTTGGTGACAAGACGGACAAAGCGCATGAGCGTTTCAAGGACTCCAGGGCTACGGCCAGATCCTTGGGCCTCGCAGCAACCTCTCGCCCCATGCAGTCTGCCTTTCGCCCCTTTTGTGGCTACGGAAGGGGTGCCCTACCACGTTCCACCCAGAGCCACAGGGCCACGCAAGCTACTCAGCCTCTGCGCGGCGTAGGACGTGGGACCCAGCGTCGTGGGTCTGGCCGGCAGAGGGCGGGCCAGTCCACCAATGCCCCCCCTGCAGCAGCCTCCAAGCCTTCCTGGTCCAACTTTTCATGGCCACCAGCTGCCAGTGGGCAGCAGGATCCGCCATCACCTCCCCCACTGGCACAACAGCACATCGGACAGGTGGGTTTTGCAGATAGTCCGAAGGGGCTACTCCCTCCCCTTCGAGACTACCCCTCCCTCCATGCCACCAACATTCAATCACATGTCCGAGGATCATTTGGCCCTTCTCCGCCAGGAAGTTATGGCTCTCTTGGCCAAGGGAGCTGTTGAATTCGTCCCTGTGCCAGAAGTAGGTCGTGGTTGCTACTCCCACTACTTCCTGGTACCCAAGAAGGACATAGGCCTGCGTTCTATCTTAGAGCTCAGGGCCGTCAACCGCTTCCTCCGGAAGGAGAATTTCAAGATGTTAACCTTGGCTCAGGTCTTGTCTGCCCTTGACCCTGGAGACTGAATGGTAGCATTGGACTTGCAGGACGCTTACTTTCACATTCCCGTCCTGCCTGCCCACCGGCCTTTACCTACGGTTCACGGTAGGCCACGAGCATTTTCAGTTTACTGTGCTCCCCTTTGGCCTTACCAGCGCCCATCGGGTGTTCACAAAAGTGATGGCGGTGGGCGCAGCTCATCTGCGCAGATCAGGGGTTCCAGTCTTCCCCTATCTCGACGACTGGCTGTTGAAGGTGGGTTCACCCCAGGCTGTCATCTCCCACCTCCAGACTATGACGGACCTTTTGCATTAGCTGGGGTTCACAGTCAACATGCCGAAGTCACACCTGACTCCCTCTCAGAAGCTCCTTTTTCTCGGAGCAGTTCTTGACACAGTGCAGTTTCGGGTCTATCCTCCCAAGCAGCGAGTCTGGGATATTCGGGCTATGATACCAATGTTTCAACCTCTATCCCGGATTTCGGTGAGAATGACCCTGAGGCTGCTGGGCCTCATGGCCTTCTGCATCCTGCTGGTGGATCATGCCAGATTGCATATGGGGGCTCTGCAGTGGGACCTGAAGTTCCAGTGGGCACAGCATCAGGAAAATCTTTCCGATGTCGTCCAGATCTCAGAGGGGCCTGCAAATCAGTTGCAGTGGTGGCTCACAAACCAGGATTGGGTACATGACAGATCCCTCTCTCTTCCCCAACCAGAGTTCACAGTGGTGACAGATGCGTCACTCTTGGGATGGGGCGGCCACATGGGAGAGGCGGAGATCAGAGGCCTCAGGTCTCCGGCGGAGTCCGGGCTCCACATCACCTTCTGGAGCTCCGGGCGATTCGTTTGGCACTGAAGGCATTCCTTCCTTCTGTCAAGGGAAGAGTATTCACAGAGGACGTCTACCGGTGGACATGCAATTTATATTCAACGGGATCAGGTCAAGGGTCACATTGAGGCTGCTAAGCACATCAGTGATGGTAGGTGCCAATGTGGACAGCTGATCCTGCGGTATTTATACCCTGATGAAGTTCCTTTAAAAGGAACGAAACGCGTTGGCTGTTGTCCTGTCGTCTTTTATCTTAAAGAAGAATAAAGAAATTTGAAAAGACCATATTGACTAAAGTGTGACTTCATCCCTGGTGCTGCCTCCATTTTTCTCCAATCAAGGGAAGAGTAGTGCAGGTGTTCATGGACAACACCACCGCCATGTGGTACTTCAACAAACAGGGCGGGGTGGGGTCATGGACCCTATATCAAGAGGCTCTTCGCATTTGGACATGGCTGGAACATCAGGGCATGTCTCTGGTGGTTCAACACATGGCAGGTTCCCCGAATGCCAGGGCGGACGAACTCAGCTGCCGGTGCATGATGGATCACAAATGGCCTCTTCACTCTGAGGTGGTGCGAGGTCTCTTTTAGCAGTGGGGAGAGCCTTGGTTAGATCTATTCGCCACCGAAGAGAACTCGCAATGTCAGCAGTTCTGCGTGGAATTGCGGCCTCCTGTATGCCTTTCCGCCTGTACCACTTCTACCCAGAGTGCTGAAGAAGATCAAGCGCGACCGGGCCCAAGTCATTCTTGTTGTTCCGGACTGGACACGAAGATTCTGGTACCCTGAGCTCTTGAGCATGGTCATCGATCCTCCAATCAGACTGCCTCTTTGAGAGGATCTTCTGTCATAGCAGCAGGGGACGGTCCTCCACCCGAACCTGTCCACCCTCCACCTCCTTGCATGGAAATTGAGCGGCGACAGTTGACAGCTTTCAACCTTCCTCCCGAAGTCTGTAATGTCATCTTGGCAGCCAGGCGTCCCTCCACTAAAACGGTATACGCCTGTAGATGGAACAAATTTGTGGCATGGTGCACAGCAAAGGCTGTGGATCCCCTTTCTGCCCCTCTTTCGGAGGTTCTCCTCTTCATTCTCTCTTTGGCCCAGCAGGGCTGTGCTCTGGCTATCTATCGGTCATTTCGGCCTTTCTTCGCCTTCCTGATCAACCTTCTCTTTTCAAGTCCCCTATTGTTAACCGATTTCTGAAGGGCATTACTCATCCATTCATAATGCCCCAGTGGGACTTGAATCTTGTTCTTACTTACCTTATGTGTGCTCCCTTTGAGCCACTGCATAATTGTCCTCTTCGTCTCCTTACTTTGAAGACTGCTTTCTTGCTTTCCATCACCTCTGCTCACACGGTGAGTGAGCTTCAGGCCTTATCTTCTAAACCTCCCTTTCTTGCTGTTCATCTGGACAAGGTAGTATTCCATACAAGGCCCTCTTTTCTGCCCAAAGTGGTTACCTCTTTCCACATAGGTCAGACCATCACATTGCCCATCTTCTTCCCACCTCTGCACCCTTCCAAAGAGTAGGAGAGACTCCACCGTCTGGACCCAAAATGTGCGCAGTCTTTCTACCTTGACCACACAAAAGACTTCCGGGTGGACGATCAACTCTTCGTGGGTTATGTGGCCGCTAAGAAAGGTCAGGCAGTGCACAAACGTACCATCTCTTGATGGGTCGTCCTATGCATTAAGATCTGTTATTCTTTGGCTAAAAAGGAACCTCCAGTAGGACTGCACGCCCCCTCTACCAGGGCAACGGCAGCGACTACTGCTTTGGGAGGTGGAGTTCCCTAACTTGACATCTGCCAGGCAGACACGTGGGCATCCCTGCACACATTCACTAAGCATTATTGCCTGGACAGCCAAGTCCGGAAAGATGGCTTTTTCGGCCGTTCTGTTCTCCAGGACTTCCTGGTGTGAACTTAGTTCACAGACCCACCTCCGGGGTTGGTATTGCTGGGGTATCTATTCTAAGGTAAGGAATCTATAACTAATAGTCTCTTTCAGATGAACAAGTTACTTACCTTCGGTAACAATGTATCTGTAAGAGACATATATTAGTTAATGATTCCTTACCGCCCCACCCATCCTCCCCATTCTGCAACTGACTTCTAGGGTTAAGAACTCCCTTTCAGGGCCCTAGTTTTGCGCACCAGTGGTCAGTGTCTTTCATGGCTTTGTACGTCTGGCATGGAAAGTCGTTTCAGTACTGACGCCAGTGCACAGGGGCAGCGCCTAAGTAGACACTGCGACGTCATCCCGGCAACCACGACGCCGACGACGGACGCGGAGTCGACCGACGCCACCTACCGACGTGCTGGGGTACTGCTAAGAAAAAATTTCTCCGGATCCAGTCTAACGACTGGTGGTAATTCTAAGGTAAGGAATATATAACTAATATATGTCTCTTACAGATACATCGTTACCGAAAGTAAGTAACTTGTTCTTTAATAGTAAGTTTATGAATGCGGAGACTCCGCAGTCGGGGCGGAGAACTTTGTACATACAAAGATCGGCCTGTCCTATCTTTTCATGTGCGGAGTTATCTACTCCGACTTCGGAATCTCTGCACTTGTAAACTTATTATTAAAATGAAGTTTTGTGAATACTAAAAACCATACATGTACTCAAATGTGCAACTTTACATTTGTGAACCAGGCCCTGTATTTTTAAAAGAGGATTTCTGTAGTGCTCCCACCTCTACAATATCTTCAGAGAATGAAGAGAAAAAAGTTTATTTTTGAAAAACTCAACCACTTTTTTCACTGACTTACCCAATTTATATTATTTATTAGGTGAAGTGTGTCACTTGCTGTAGTCACCCCCAACATTTGCCGGACACTGGGTAAGCTATCTTGTCTGACTTACTATTAGAAATGACCTCTGAAGGTTAGGGCTGAGCACTAGTAAGCTCTACACTGTGCAAACAGGCAATGTGATAACTGAAGTGCACAGTGGGGGGTGTACTCACTTCCATCGGGGTCTAAGGCAAAAAATAACAGAAAGAGACCTTTAAACGGGTGCCATTGAAGAGACAAGTCTAACTGTAGACCTGAAGTCTAAATTCAAAACTCGAGTCTAAGTTTAGATCTAAAGTCTATCTTTAGAACTGAAGTCTAACTTTAGGCCTGAAGTCTAGCTATAGACCTGAACTCTAAACTTAAACTTCAGGTCCACGGTAGTCCACAGGTCTGGATATTTTCAACATCCAGATGTGAGAGCACAATAGCCTGTACTGCAGTTCTGAAGCTGCTTTCTGTAAGGATCGGTTGCAATCTCTTTAGTAGCGAGTGCGAATACCAAGCAATGTGGACACTTCAGAAGAGTCGGTATCAAGATTTACTTCATAACAGGTACCAAGCAGTCTTGTTTTTCTTGGCAATGGTATATTTGAGGGAGAGCTTGGTGTCTAGGGTGATTTCAGCGCTGGTACGAGTCTTTGATTTTCTTGGCAATGTGTGTTCCGTGAGGGAGAGATTTGTGTCAAGGGTGATGCCAATTGACTTGAGTCTGGACGAAAGTTAGGCTTTCAACTTCGCCAGGACCATGTAATTGTGCCAGCGTTGGTCTAGTTGTGGCTTGTTGTTTTAGTAAATAGGAGAAATTTGCTTTGGTGTGGTTAAAACCTTATAGCTTCACCAGCCAAGACTTGAAGATGTCAGGCTGGTGTGGTAGCATGTGGTGTTGTCAATCAGATTTTTTAAAAATATGACAGCAGCTGTAGTCAAGGAATTTAAAATAGAAAATGAAGATGTGCAAAATTAACTATTGCAGTCTTAAAAATGAATTTAAAGCAACACCAGCACCTCATTAGAGTCCTGGGACTGATATAGGGGTTCAAGGGCCCAGCATTAGAGGAGATGGGTGTGTTCAATATATAGAAGCCTTAATTCGAGCATGTATAATAGCAAAATAAATGATCTTGCTATGCAAAACTATCCACCAGGCTACTTGTCTAGGATTTGAAACAATGAAGAATTTAAAGAAACCTTCTATATCAAAAGTCAATCTAACTATGTTTAATAATTGCAATTTCCACTGAATCAGATATAAATTATATGATATAGATGGATCCTATAATTCAACACAATTTTCTGTTGACGGTTTGACCTCCAAATCATTCTAAAACATGCATGCAGCATTTTCTTTCCAACACTCCTGGATCTAAGCTTAATCGTCCTGATCCTTTTTATAATACACAGTCACCAGTAGTGGTTAGCACATACTGTGTAGGCAAGATATGTCAAAGAAAAAAGAACACTCTAGTCTCTTAGCTGTAAAAGAACACTTCTCCTTCAATAATGAAAATATGGATTTTTCTGACTATCTTCTGGGTGCCATGGCCTCTAAGAAATAAATGTTTCCTTGCCACAGGACTTTATGCCATATACAATGAATGAAATAAATATTCTATTTATTCGGAAGGACCAGAGCCTGTTCTCAATATGGAAGTGTGCACTTTTCTGGCTTCTAATCCTCTCTCACTGTTGTTGAGTTTTGTGGATGATGTCCTACAATGCAGGCAATGAGGGGTGACGCTGTTGATTGTACTGGCAAGGCGGCGAGTAGCTGAAGTTGCCTCAAAGTTGCCATACCGAAGACTGGTGACTGGTTGCATTGTCAGGGCTGGCTTTAGTGCTTGTGGCACGTGGAGCGGCAATCTTTTTTGCCCCCCCCCCATGACCTCCTCCTCAGATTCTCTTACTACCACCCAGTAAAAGTGCCCCTCAGCTCGCCATAGTCTCTCTCACATGCATTTCATTCGTTTTAAAGCACTGGCAAAAGCTGGCTTCACTAATCCACTCAGCTATCCACTTAGAATACAGAACTGGTCTTTTCAGCAGGCATATTAACCATCTGTGCTACTTTATGGTGACTTGAAACTGCCACTAGACAAAACTTCAATCTCTCTAGCAGGAACATTAATCACAAGAGATATCTTGAAATCGTAAACATGAATCCAAAAGTGTTTATTAAATTTGCCCTTGGTGTTTTTGTTGGACACCAGGAATCGCTTTCTTTTCATCAACTGATCTTTCTTTTACTTAATTATTGCTTCATTTTTTATCAACAAGCGCCAGTGTCCCTACAGACATGTATTTAAGGCACATCCTAAAATGAATTCTGTACTGCCCAGTGATTTATAAATTGACAACAAATACTAAAACAAAATCTGTCTAAGAATTCATTAGAAATAGTTGAACATTTCCTGTACTAGTCCCGCCTCATTGGCAAGGCATTAGGGCACTTGCACTGCTAGCCTTCAGTTTTGTGAAGTTTCGTGATGTCATAGTGTGAATGATGCGTTTCCCACTGTGACCTATTCAGCATAAACAGTAACAATATCTGTTGCTGTGTTTCAAGGCACCAGTGTCTCTTTTCTTTCAGAGGGCAAAGCTGCAGGTTGCCGGTTCCTCCTGATTCAGTTTACTAATTTGATTGGTAGATTTTTCATCGATTTTATTGATCAGGATTTTGTACCAGCCTAAGTAGAGATGGAAGTTTTGTTGGCCTACATGTAAATGTGGTGTTTTAGAAGATTTTAATCAGGCCTGATATAAAATGATAATCAGATGTTACGGTACTGGCCTGAACGTTATTAAATAGTTAGAAAGTTTACTTTTGTGAAAATGTGCAGTAAATTGTAATGCTGGAAAGTAAACTCTTTCTTGTGAGAGTCCACTGCATTTGCTGTGTGATTTTAGAGAGAAGTTGCAATGTCTGATGTGCTTCTATGTTGGCAGGTATCACTGTAGGAGGGGAATGGGGTGGTATGTTATTGAGATTGGGGTTTTTTCAAGTAGTTGTTGCAGTTATATGTGTTCATTGCATGTGTGGAGTGCTATCTCTTGGGTTTGACCACCTTAGCTGAGATTGCTTGTGTTCACCAGAATGCAATGGGGGTTTAAGGTGTTAGTGTTGGCAGCATTTTTATTGCTGATGCCCGCTCCTACCAGTGGATAAGCCTTCGGGCCTAATTCATTAACGTAAACGTACTCATTTGTGTAAGTTTACGCTTTTTCAGTATTCAAAAATTGCATTTTAATAGTACGTTTATGGTTGCGGAGACTCCGCAGTCAGGCGGAGAACCTTGCATATGAAAAGATCGGCCTGTCCTTTCTTTTCATCTGCGGAGTTATCCACTCTGACTTCGGAATAGCTGCACTTGTAAACTTATTATTAAAATGAAGTTTTGTGAAAACTAAAAAACATAAACTTACTCAATCGTGCAACTTTACATTTGTGAACCAGGCCCTGTATTTTTTAAAGAGGATTTCTGTAGTGCTCCCACCTCTACAAAATCTTCAGAGAATGAAGAGAATAAAGTGCATTTTTGAAAAACGTAATCACTTTTTTCACTGACTTACCCGATTTATATTATTTATTAGGTGAAGTGTGTCATTTGCTATAGCCACCCCCAACATTTGCCGGACACTGGGGAAAGCTATCTTGTCTGACTTACTATTACAAATAAACTCTGAAGGTTACAGCTGGGCACTAGCAGGCTCTAAACTGTGCAAACGGGCAATGTGATTACTGAAGCACAGAGGAGGGTGTACTCACTTCCATCAGGGTCAAAGGCAAAAAATAACAGGAAGATACTTTTAAGCGGGAGCCATTTAAGAGACAACTCTAACTTTAGACCTGAAGTTTAAATTCACAACTGAAGTATAAGTTTAGAACTAAAGTCTATCTTTAGACCTGAAGTCTAACTTTAGGCCTGAAGTCTAGCTATAGACCTGAACTCTAAACTTAGGCTTCAGGTTCACAGTAGTCCACAGGGCTGGGCATTTTCAACATCCAGATATGAGAGCACAATAGTTTATACTGCAGTTCTGAAGCTGCTTTCTGGAAGGATCGATTTCAATTTGTTTCGAGCGAGTGCGAATACCAAGCAATGTGTACACTGTGGGAGAGTTGGTATCAAGATTTATTTGACAACAGGTACCAAGCAGCCTTGTTTTTCTTGGCAATGGTATATTTGAGGGAGAGCTTTGTGTCTAGGGTGATTTGAACGCTTTTACCAGTGTGTGATTTTCTTGGCAGTGTGTTTCGTGAGGGAGAGATTTGTGTCAAGGGTGATGCCAATTGACCTGACTCTGGACGAAAGTTAGGCTTTCAACCTAGCCAGGACCATGTAGTTGTGCCAGGTTTGGTCTAGTTGTGGTTTGTTGTTTTAGGAAATAGGAACAAAAGCTTTGGTGTGGTTAATACCTTGTATCTCCACCAGCCAAGACTTGCAGATGTCAGGCTGGTGTGGTACCATGTGGTGTTGTGAATCAGTTTTGAAAAAAATATGTCAGCAGCTGTAGTCAAGGAATAGAAAATAGAAAATGAAGATGTGCAAAATTAACTATTGCAGTCTTAAAAATGAATTTAAAGCAACACCAGCACCTCATTAGAGTCCTGGGACTGATATTGGAACTCCAGGGCTGAGCATTAGAGGAGTTGGGTGTGTTCAATGTATAGAAGCGGATTCAAGCCTGTATAATACCAAACAAAATGATCTTTCTATGCAAAACTATCCACCAGGCTATTTGTCTAGGATTTCAAACAATGAAAAATTTAAAGAAACCTTCTATTCCAAAAGTCAATCTAACTATGTTCAATAATTGGCAATTTCCAATTAATATGTCTGAATTAGATGTAAATGATATGATATAGGTGGATCCTATAATTCAACACAATTTTCTGTTGACGGTTTGACCTTCTAATCATACTAAAACATGCATGCAGCATTTTCTTTCCAACTCTCCTGGATCTAAGCTTAATCGTCCTGATCCTTGTTATAATACACAAACACCAATAGTGGTTAGCACATACAGTGTAGGCAAGTAATGTTAAAGAAAAAAAGAATACTCTAGTCTCTTAGCTGTAATAGAACACTTCTCCTTCAATAATGAAAATATGGATTTTTCTGACTTTCTTCTGGGTGCCATGGCCTGTAAGAAATAAAGATTCCTTGCCACTGGGTTGTATGTCATATACAATGAATTAAATAAATATTCTATTTAATCGGAAGAACTGGAGCCTGTTCTCAATATGGAAGTGTGCACTTTTCTGGGCACTTGTCTGGCTTCTAATCCCATTACACTGCTGCTGAGTTTTGTGGAGGATGTCCTTCAATGGAGGCAATGAGGGGTGACGCTGTTGATTGTCCTGGCTAGGCGGCGAGCAGCTAAACTTGGCTCATAGGTCCCATACCGAAGACTGATGACTGGCTGCATGATCATGGCCGGCTTTAGTGCTTGTGGCGCCTGCTGCGATGATCTTGTTTGGCGCCCCACCCATGGCCTCCTACTCAGATTCCCTCACTACCACCCAGTACAAGTGCCCCTCAGCTCACCATAGCCTCTCTTACATGCATTTCATTTGTTTTAAAGCACTAGTGAAAGCTGGCTTCACTAATCCACTAAGCTATCCACTTAAAATACAGAACTCTTCTTTTCAGCAGGCATATTAACCTTCTCTGCTACTTTATGATGACTTAAAACTGCCAATAGACGAAACTTCAATCTCTTTCTCTAGCAGGAACATTAATCACAAGAGATATCTTGAAATCATAAACATAAATCCAAAAGTGTTTATTACATTTACCCTGGGTGTTTTTGTTGGACACGAGGAATCTCTTTCTTTTCATCAACTGATCTTCCTTTTACTTAATTATTGTTTAATTTTTTAATCAAAAAGTGCCAGTGTCCCTACAGACTTGTATTTAAGGTTCATCCTAAAATAAATTCAGTAGTGCACAGTGATTTATAAATTGAGAACAAATACTAAAAGAAAATCTGTCTAAGAATGCATTAGAAATAGGTGAAAATTTCCTGTACCAGTCCCCCCTCATTGCCATGGCATTAGGGCACCTGCACAGGTAGCCTTAAGTTTTGTGAAGTTTCGTCATGTCATAGTGTGAATGATGCGTTCCTCACTGTGACCTATTCAGCATAAACAGTAACAATATCTATTGATGTGTTTCAAGTCACCAGTGTCTCACTTCTTTCTTTCAAAAAGGAAAGCTGCAGGTTGCCGGTTCCTCCTGATTCTGTTTACTAATTTGATTGGTAGGTTTTTCGTCGATTTTATTGATCAGGATTTTGTACCAGCCTAAGTAGAGACAGGCGTTTTGTTGACCTACATGTAAATGTGGGGGCAGATTTACAAGCCCCCTGCGCCACCAGTACGTCACTTTTCGTGACGTACTGGTGGCGCAGGGGGCTCCTCTATATTTACAAGGAGAGGAAAAGCCACCCTGCGTGACTTTTCCTCTCCTTGTAAATACGGTCCCTTCACACGCAGCACTTTGCGGTGAAGGGGCGTTCTATGGGTGTTGCAGTGGGTGTTCCCACGCAACACTCATGGAACAGGACTCAACTCCAGAATTACGTGAAATCGTAACTCTGGAGATGCGTCAGTATGCTACGCCACCCTAGAGGTGGCGTAGCGAGACGCAATGAGGAGAAATGTTTTCATTTCTCCTCGTTTTTGCTCTTTCAATGCGTGCTGCATTCTACAGCACGCATTGGAAGAGGAAAATGCCTGTAGTGATTGTTTTTGTGCAGGAAGGTGCCCCTTCCTGCACAAAAACAATCTCCCACGACGCAGGCATCCTTGCACCATGGTGCAAGGGTGCCTGCGCCGGCGCATGACAGCAGTTTGTGCGCCAGCGCAGGGGGAAGCACAGAGATGCGACATATTCTTGTAAATATGTCGCATCCCTGTGCTTTCCAGACTAACGCAGCACGGCGCAGCAAAATGACTTGCTGCACTGTGCTGCGTTAGTTTAACGTAAATCTGCCCCGTGGTGTTTTAGAAGATTTTAATCAGGCCTGAAATAAAATGATGCTCTGATGTTACGGTACTGGACTGAACAATATTAAATAGTTACAAAGTTTACTTTTGTGAAAATGTGCAGTAAATTGTAATGCTGGAAAGTAAACTCTTACTTGTGAGAGTCCACTCACTGTATTTGTTGAGTGATTTTAGAGAGATGATGCAATGTCTGACATGCTTCTGTGTTGGCAGGTTCCACTGTATGAGGGGGATGGGATGGGATGTTATTGAGATTGGTGTCTTTTCAAGTAGTTGTAGCAGTTATATGTGTTCCTTGCATGTGTGCAGAGCTATCTCTCGGGTTTGACCACCTTAGCTGAGATTGCTTATGTTCACCAGAATCCAATAGGGGTTTAAGGTGTTAGTGTTGGCAGCATTTTTATTGCTGGTGCCCACTCCTACCAGTGGATAAACCTTTGAGCCTAATTCACAAAAGTAAACGTACTCATTTGTGTAAGTTTACGCTTTTTCAGTATTCAAAAACTGCATTTTAATATTAAGTTTATAAGTGCGGAGAATCTGCAGTCGGGGCGGAGAACTTTGCACATAAAAAGATCGGCCTGTACTATCTTTTTATGTGCAGAGTTTTCCACTCCGACTTAAGAATAGCTGCACTTGTAAACTTATTATTAAAATGAAGTTTTGTGAATACTAAAAAACATAAACTTACTCAAACGTGCAACTTTACATTTGTGAACCAGGCCCTCTATTTTTAAAAGAGGATTTTTGTAGTGCTCCCACCTCTACAAAATCTTTAGAGAATGAAGAGAATAAAGTGTATTTTTGAAAAACTCAACCACTTTTTTCAATGACTTATGTGATTGGTTTAATTTATTAGGAGAAGTGTGTCATTTGCTGTTGTCGCCCCCAACATTTGCCAGACACTGGGGAAAGTATCTTGTCTGACTTACTATTACAAATGAACTCTGAAGGTTACAGCTGGGCACTAGCAGGCTCTACACTGTGCAAATGGGCATTGTGATTACTGAAGCACCATGCACAGTGGGGGGTGTACTCACTTCCATCGGGGTATAAGGCAAAAAATAACAGGAAGATACTTTTAAGCGAGTGCTATTGAAGAGACAAGTCTAACTTCTGAAATCTAAATTCACAACTGATGTCTAAGTTTAAATATAAAGTCTATCTTTAGACCTGAAGTCTTGAGTTTAAGCCTGAAGTCTAGCTATAGACCTGAACTCTAAACTTAGACTTCAGTTCCACAGTAGTCCACAGGTCTGGGTATGTTAAACATCCAGATGTGAGAGCACAATATCTTGAACTGCAGTTCTGATGCTGCTTTCTGGAAGGATCGGTTTCACTTTCTTTAGTAGCGAGTGCGAATACCAAGCAATGTGTACACTGCGGGAGAGTTGGTATCAAGATGTATTTGATAACAGGTACCTAGCAATCTTGTTTTTCTTGGCAATGGGTTATTTGAGGGAGAGCTTGGTGTCTAGGGTGATTTGAGCGCTGGTACCAGTCTTTGATTTTCTTGACATTGTGTTCCTTGAGGGAGAGCTTTGTGTCAAGGGTGATGCCAATTGACTTGACTCTGGTCAAAAGTAGAGCTTTCAGCATAGCCAGGAACATGAAATTGTGCAAGGTTTGGTCCAGTTGTGGCTTGTTGTTTTAGGAAATGGGAAAAATTTGCTTTGGTGTGGTTAAAACCTTGTAACTCCACCAGCCAAGGCTTGCGGATGTGAGGCTGGTGTGGTACCATGTGGTGTTGTGAATCAGTTTAAGAAATTAATATGTCAGGATCTGTATTCAATGAATTTCAAAAAGAAAATGAAGATGTGCGAAATAACTGTTGCAGTCTTAAACATGAATTTAAAGCAACACCAGCACCTCATTAGAGTCCTGGGATACCAAAAGAAATTATCTTTTTATACAGAACTATCCAGCAGGCTACTTGTCTAGGATTCCAATCAGTGAAGGATTCCAAGAAACCTTCTATTCCAAAAGTCTATCGAACTATGTTTAATAATTGGTGATTTCCAATGAATATATCTGAATCAGATATATAAATGATATGAAAAAGAATGGATCTTATAATTCCCCACAATTCTCTGTTGACGTTATGGCCTTACGACCCTATCATTCTAAAACATGCATGCAGCATTTTTCTTTCCAACACTCCTGGATCTAAGCTTAAATGTTCTGATCAACGTTAAAATACACAAGCATGGGGGGCGTGGCTACGGCACGTTGCAATATGGCTGCCTGCTGAAGGAGCTCCGCAGGCCAGACTACAATATCCGGCAAATACCATATCTAAAACTCGCCTTGAGTTTGAGAAAAACAGTTGCCCTGTGTCCCGGAACTAGTCTGCTCAGGCGGCGGCACTTTGCGAACCTGCACCCGGCGGAGAACTTCCAACTCGAGAGTCAGCGACTGTCGGCGGAGCTGACGATAAAATGGCCGCCGGCATTTGAGGTGCAGCAGCGAGAGTGAACATTGCCTGGAGGCCGAGAGGCTGCCACGACCTAATCGGCTGCGTGGGTGGCGCCTCGCTGTGCTGTGGCGGCATCGTGGGGCAGCGGCGGAGCATCTCCTGACCCGTGCACGAGGTGGCAGAGTAGCAGCGCCGGCTGTGATCTGGGGGCCGGCGGAGCGGATTGCTGGTGTCTTCCGAGCGACCATGAGGCGGGACTGCAGAGGATCGCCGGATCAGCGGACCTCCACCCCCGGGAGCTGGACACGATCAAGGTAGGAGCGGCGGGGGCCCTGGTCGGCTGGCGCTGTCTTGGGCTTTGCTGCGCGGCTCGGGCCTGCTCTTACGCCGCTGTAGAGCGGGACCCGTGACCGGTGCCGCGTCTCCCCATACTTGCGCGGGCGACCTGGGCCTAGCCTGCCCCCTGCATCCGAGGCGCTCCCCCTGGCACAACTGCTGCGGGTTGGGGTCGGCATACGGGGGCTGCGGGCACCACATAACCCCCCCTCTGCAGGGAACGTGGGGTGGGTTGTTGCCGCGGTGTGCGCGCTGCCTGGGCCGGCCCTCTCTCTGCACGGCGGACAGGGTGGGGCCCCCTGCCTCCAGCGATTGACCCGGGTGGTTGGTTGGTACTGCGAGAGGCCCCTGGTGGCGGTGCTCCTGATTGATACCTGCCCCTCCCTTGGGGAGCATTGACGGCCGGCTGCGGCTGGGACAGAATTCTGCGCCATTGACGCTCTCTCCTGCCCGACTGATCGGGAGCGGGCCGAGTGCTGCCAGAGATAGGCCGCTTGTGGCGGGACCGGTGGACCGCCCACTTACTACCAGGGCGCATGTACTTCTGAATTGGCCCCCTTCATTTTGTATCTACTGATCTCTGGTCGGGCCGAATCTCCCCCAGGACCACTGTTCGCCATAACGCAGTACAACGCACGGAGGGCCACAGCCCGCTGAGGAGCCACTCCGCTGTGACTATGGGCAAAACAGACCCCAAACAACCTAAAATTCCATTCGAGTGCAAGCGCCACACACGCACGGCGGAGGCTCCGATGGAGACGGGCGCTGCTCAGGCTTTGTCTGACAATGCTGATGACCCGGAGGAAGACATGAGGTCCATACTACTAGAGGTGCGATCTAGCATGAAAACCATTGATAGCAAGATTGATGCCCTTGCGACTAGCCTGGACGCGATTAAAGAAAAGGTGGAAGTGCATGAAACCAGATTAGACGTGCTGGAAAATAGACTATCAGACACGCACGACGCCACCGCTGAAACAAGGACACAGCTAGTGAACATGGAGAGAGTGCAGGAGGTCATAAAGATGAAAAATGAAGATTTAGAGGCCCGCTCACGCCGGAACAACATTCGAATTATCGGCCTTCCGGAGTCGACAGCCATCTCGAAAATGGAGCCCTACCTTGATAACCTGCTACGGGAGTTGTTCGGTCCGGTGTTATCTCCGGTTATGATCGTGGAACGGGCGCACTGATCGCTCGGTCCCAGACCAGTCCCTGGGGCGCCACCGCGCCCGATAATAGCACGTCTTCTCAACTACGCGGACAGGGACGCCATCCTCCGGGAGGCGAGAGCTAAAAGCCCTGTCACCCACCAGGGCAACACCCTATCTTTCTTTCCAGACTACACCCAGGCTGTGCAGGCCGCCCGCAGGGAGTTTCAACCAGTAAAAAGAATCCTGCAGTCTGCCTCTGTCCCGTACGCTATGCTATATCCAGCAAAACTGAAAATCACTCACGAAGATCAAGCACACTTCTTTACAGACTCTAAATCGGCCCTGAAATTTGCAAAGCATATCTGCCCCCGAAAACCTGATAAGACTGCCCCTAGGGGCTCAACTTCATCGCCGTCACACGAGGATGCTGACTGCTAGTCCACTCACGTTGATGTTCCTGAAGGGTGCTGGGGTATCTGACCGCATCAGTTCTTTTATCGTTGTTAATCCAGGGATATTGTTATCTGATCACTGAATACTGATGGGAACTATTTATTCACTTTGACCTGTTGCTATGCAGCACAGAAGGGACTCTCCACTGTTGTTCATCCTTTTCCGGGTTCCTCGAGAGTGCTACGCATACTGTTAATGTAGTCTGGCCACCCCGCCGATCGGCAGGTGTTCGCTGCCGTTCCTCCCCCCTAGAGGGTGATCCCCTAGTTGATGGAAATTCTAACTATAGTTGGGGTAATTTTCGGGTTGGGGAGGGGTGTGGGCTCTCGACCTAATTGGGAGGTTGGAGTGGGAGGGGGGTGGGCAGGGGGGCACCGTGCGTTTGAAACTTGCCAATGTACCTGTACAGTCTTGTCAAAGGCAGTCTTGTGTGATTGTATAGACACCATGCCTGTATTTTATACTGTTTATTCGCTGCAACATGGCATTCAGATGCTCACCACACTTGTGTATATTACTACTGTAAGGTCCTATGGGTGAGAAGTACAGACTGCTAACGTGGAACATTAGAGGGCTCAATTCCCCGAAGAAATCCCGACAGGTGCTTGCATATTTAAACCGCCATGGCACCCAGATCGCGCTCCTACAGGAGACGCACCTGACTAGGACCTCCGCTGCACACTTTGCGCGTAAATGGGCGGGATTCATGCTGGCCTCCTCATATTCATCTTACGCCAGGGGTGTCATTATACTGGTCAAGAAAGGGATCCCGTTCACGCCTCATTTGACTCACACCGATGAGGAGGGCAGATGCGCGATGGTACAGGGTAAGTTGGGGGACACATTAATTACTCTCATAACAATATATGGCCCCATAGCTGATGAACCCGAAGTGTTCCACCGTATGTACAGCAAACTCCGTCAATGGCCCGAGACAGCCATAGTGTGGGGGGGGGACCTCAACACCTATCTAGACCCCACACTGGACAAATCCAACCCACAGAGCAATCGTACCCCCAGAGTTGCTCGGAGTGTTAACCACGCCCGGTTGGAATTTGGACTTGTGGATGTCTGGAGACTGCGCAACGCTACAGCTAGAGAGGGCACACACGCCACGCCTGCATACAACAGCTGGTCCAGGCTGGACTACTGGCTGCTCAGTGAGAGCGCAGCGGAGTGGGTGTCGGAGGTCATCAACCACCCGCAAACTCTCTCTGACCATAATCCCGTACAGCTCACTCTACACATCCCCGCTCCCGCCCGTCGCCCGTTCACATGGCGCTTCCGCTCGGAGGCACTTCTGGATCCACTATATAATGACACCGTCCGCAAGGCAATAGAACACTACTTTCTAGAGAATAAGGGCACTGTTGATAGCGCTGCCACACTATGGGAAGCGTTCAAGGTAACTATTCGGGGTGTTTGCATGAGCACCACTGCCGGCATACTGAAGGATCTCAGGACGCAACTTAGCAAGATAGAAACCACTCTAAAAAGCCTCGAGAGAGACTACACAGATAATCCCTCCCTAGATACATTATCGCGCATACAAGCTCTGATTCATGAATACGACGCGGATGCGGACACTGAAATACGTTACATTAACCGTCGACATGTGGCCAGGCGCTATGGTGAGGGAGGGAGACCGGGCCGCACGTTAGCTGGGACAATTAAAAAGCGGGAAGACCACTATCATATTGAAAAAATAGTAGACTCTCAGGGCAGGGAGCACTACACCCCGCTGGACATTTTAGAACAATTCAGAGAGTGCTATGCTGGTATGTATACGACTCGCGGGATGGGACCAGACTCCGCATTTGAGGAGTATTTGGAAAATATTGCCTGTGCATGGCGGTCATAGAGAGTATTTGAGTCAACCGATAGTTGTAACAGATATCAAGGCCGCGATCTATGCTCTGCCGAATGCGAAAGCTCCGGGTCCGGACGGTTTAACTGTGGAATTTTATAAGGCCTATGTGGACCTACTGGCACCATATTTATTGGAGATGTATGCTGAGGCGCACGACACCGGCATATTGCCCCGGTCCCTTCGGCAGGCCCTTATCATTACTCTGTTGAAGAAAGATAAGGCTCCCGAGGCCTGTGACTCTTATAGGCCTCTATCTTTGATTAATATTGATGCAAAGATACTGGCCAAGATTCTGGCCACGAAACTTCAGCCATTAATGCCGTGCTTGGCCCTGCCCGACCAATCGGTATTTATACCGGAGCGTTCCACATCTCACAATCTACGGACCATTTTCGCCATGATGCACGTCCTTGACCCTAACCTGAGCGCCGCAGCGGTCATGCTTGACGCAGCCAAAGCGTTTGACTCTATAGAATGGAAATACATGTTTCGCATCCTACAGCGTATGGGATTCCCGCCATTGTTCCTGGGGTGGATTAGGATATTATACGCGGAACCAGCGGCTAGAATTCGGGTTGGGGGGCTAACGTCTGAGGCTTTTCCTATCGAGAGGGGCACTCGTCAGGGCTGTCCCCTGTCGCCGTTGCTTTTTGCTATTGCCATAGAGCCGCTGGCATGTGCGATACGGCAGAGGCATAGAGAGACTGCCCTAAATTTCAATCACCGACCGGTCGGTATCTCGCTTTATGCCGATGATATGGTGCTGTTTCTGAGGGAACATGTGCGATATCTGGCGCAGGTGCTGCGGGAATACACCAGATTCGGGCTAATCTCCGGCCTCGCCATCAACTGGGATAAGTCAATCATTATCCCTCTGACGGCAGCCACCTCTGCACCCCCTCTGGAATACCCGATAATATGGACAGCAGACCCAGTCAAGTATCTGGGAATCTGGGTCCACCGGGACCCTGAGTCGGTGGTGAGAGAGAACTATGGACGGGCCTGCACAACACTGGATCATCACATAGACACCTGGATAGCACTGCCGCTGTCTCTGGCGGATTGTATCGCTATTATCAAGATGGTGGTGCTCCCCCGCTTCCTGTATCTCTTCTCTAATATCCCAATAAAACTGACACAGGGGTTTTTCACCACATTGCGGACCTCTATATTGCGGCTGATATGGGGAGGCAAGCAGGCCCGAGTGGCCTGGGATATTATCACTTTAGACTATGCCTGGGGGGGTTTTAGCGTGCCGGACCCATATCTATATTATCTGAGTGTGCAGGCACAATATGCGTACTATTGGGTAAATACGCACGACTTTATACCTCATGTAGCGGTTGAGGACGGAGACGCCTCGCCAGTCCCACTTCGCGGCATTATCACTCATGCGCGGCACCCCAAAGACGGAAATAAATACGATCGATGCTACGATAGCAGCTTGGCGTGACATTGGGCGACTTGCGAATAAGTTACCGCTATATGCCCCTGCGATGTCAATAGAGTGGCATGCAGCGCTCTCAGTGATGCAGGAAACCGGCCCCATGCGGCTGCTCAGGGAGGCGGGACTGTCCACTATGCAAGACCTCTATCAGGGCGGCACCTTCCTAGCCCCTGCAGATTTACAATACATCACTAATCCAACCCTGCTCTTTAGATTCGCCTTCCACCGCCTGCGACATGCAATTAGAACGCACTACCCCACATACCCGGCTGAACCACCGACACTACATTCTCTTCAACTATTACCGACCACCCCCACACAACAGAAGCTAACCACGAGGCTGTACAGGGCAATACGGGATGAGAAAGTAAGCAAGCCGGACGGGAGCCTAGCAAGGTGGAATGCTGCACTACCCACACCTATGACACTGAAAGACTGGGAGCATGTGTGTAGTCTCACTAGTAAACTATCACCCAATGGGAACCTCCGCATCCTACATTTTAAATATTTACACCAGACATACCATACGCCCCTTAGACTATACAAATTTGGTTTGAGGGAAGATAGCCGATGCAAACGCTGTGGGCAGGGAGAAGCTGACTTTATGCATCTTGCCTGGGAGTGCAGGAGGGTTGCTCGTTACTGGGAGCAAGTGGTGCACCATATAAAAGAAATGTCTGGTTTGGATGTACAATGTACGTCTCTGGTTTGCCTTCTGAGTTATGCCCCTCATGTTAAAGGAGTTCTGGGGAAGTTTGTACGCATTGCCCTGCTCATGGCTAAGAGGGGAGTGTCCATGACATGGGAAAGCACACGAGCGCCGAGCGTTGCGAACTGGATCAGAGACATGGTCTATTGTAAAGAGACGCTGGAATTATATGCGGAAGAATTGCCGATCTCCTCTAGGCCAAGGGACATATGGGAGCCATTGCGTGTGTACCTGCAAAGACAAGCCAGTACTGACGCCCAGGGTGAAGCAGCCTGAACTCTAGTTATATAAGTGTCTCATTAGACCTACGGAGCATGGACCACAGTACTCTGAATTGTCATATCTCTTTATTATGATGTTGCCTGATCATGTGCTGTATTTGGCTGGTCAAACGCACAAGGGTAATTTGTACCGCACTATTGGTGTTTATTATTTTTGAAATATGAATAAAAAGATTTTAAAATAAAATAAAATACACAAGCACCGGTAGTGGTTACCACATACAGTGTAGGCAAGTAATGCCAAAAATAGCTAGAACACTGTAGTCTCTTAGCTATAAAAGAACACTTCCCCTTCATTAAAAATATGGATTTTTCTGACTTTCTTCTGCGTGCCATGTCCTCTAAGAAATAAACGATTCCTTGCCATAGGAATGTATGTCATATACAATGAATTAAATAAATATTTTGTACAGTCTAAAAAACTGGTGCCTGTTCTTAATATGGAAGCGTGCACTTTTCTGGCTTCTACTCCTCTCACAGCTGCTGCTGAGTTTTGTAGAGGATGTCCCTCAATGCAGGCAATGAGGGGTGACGCTGCTGCTTGTACTGAAAGACGGCGAGTAGCTAAACTTGGCTCATAGGTCCCATACCAAAGATTGGTGACTGGCTGCAGCATGATCAGGGCTGGCTTTCTTTAATGTTGGTGGCGCCTGGTGCGACAATCTTATTTTGCACCCCCCTCCATGGCATCCTCTTCAGATTTCCTCACAACCACCCAGTAAAAGTGCCAATCAGCTCGCCATAGCCTCTCTCACATACATTTCATTCATTTTAAAGCACTGGTAAAGGCTGGCTTCACTATCCACTCAGCTATCCACTTAAAATACAGGACTGTTCTTTTCAGCAGGCATATTACCCTCTGTGCTACTTTATGGTGACTCAAAACTGCCACTAGACAAAAATTCAATCTCTCTCTCTAGCAGAAACATTAATCACAAGAGATATCTTGACATTTTTATTGCTTCCTGAAAGCTGAACGCACATGGAACTCTGCTGCATGTGCTTTTTATTCATAAGCTACTAATAAACATAATGCCCCCCCCCCTGAGTTCGGTGCTCTCGCTCCAGGTGGGCGTCCAGTGCAGTTGCACCGGCCGCACCACCCTAAAGCAGGCCTTGATGCGATCTTTTGTAATGAGCATGCTGAGCTAAACATTGCCTTACAACCACCAATATCAAGCCTGCATGACATTTGGGGTCCTTTCAGAGAATATGCTTTGTGGAAAAGAGTCTGATGTGCACTCAATGCATAGGAAGATAGCCCCGGGCATTAATGTTGATGATTTATAGTGCTGTAGAGTGCTTTTCTGTTACGTGTAATGGAGGTGACTTTCGGCGAAGGTGCGCTGTGGTTTTGTACTATGTGCACAAACCACACACAACAATAATCTAAGTACTGTTGGGGCATATTATCAAGGGCTGGCGATATAATTATCGCCGCTTTAGCGTCCGTTTTCGGGCGAAAAGCGGCGATAATTATATCGCAATATCATCAAGGACACGCTAGCGCGTGTTTCCTTGATGTAGAGCCCGTTTTTCACAGCCTCGCCTTGCATCGCTAATGAGATGCAAAGAAGGCGTGGCTGTGAAAACAACACAAGTTAATATCGCGAAGGCAGCTTCGCGATATTAACAAGGAGAGTGCAGCGATAAAAGAAATCGCGCTACCTCAGCTTTAACTCAGGAATTTAACGTCTGTTAAATTCCTGACTTAAGCATACTTTACATGGGAGATGGATTCTGCTGATACGACCACAGGGTCGTATCAGCAAGGTTATCGCAGTTTTCCATGGAACATCGCTGGAAAACCAGCGATGTTCCATGGAAAACAAGCTATCGCAGGAATAATTATCGCCATTGCGCTATGCGTTGTTAATACAGCGCTAGCATGGCGATAATTATCTGCGGTAGCCGGCGATAACTATTCTCACGCTGTGAACGGCCAGCGATAATTATCGCTGGCCGTTGATAATATGCCCCTGTTATTGTATGTGCTACTTGTCGCCATCTTTTGTCAGCTACTATGGAATAACTTTCTATCCACCTGTATCTTTCACTGTCATCTGTATCATGGCCTGACGTTTTTTTTTGCTTGTATCTCGTTTTCTTTCCCTTTGTTGTCCGAAAAAATTAATAAACAGAATTTGAAAATAAAAGATAAACAAATAAGTACCAGGTAGTGCTGATGTTCTTCATTGTTTGAGGAAACAAAGAACAGAAGTCCCTGCATGCTCACTCTGCCCCAGAGTGTGGCTGTCATGTTCCACAGACCCAGTAGGCACTCATTAACTCAGGTTGGCAACTAGCAGGTCTGGGACCTATGGGCGATCACTGTGAGATGGGCTGTGTAGTGGCAGAACTGCTAGTGATCCTATGTGTACAGTAGTATGTAAGCAGTCAAAGTCCAACAGTCTGGCTGGGATGTTGGCAAGATCACAGACTGGAACTGGGTGGCAAGTGACTCACCACACAGCTGGCTTTCTTTGGCTCCTCCGGTGCCAATGTCCAGGGTCCTTATTCCCTTTCTGCTGGTTGATAGTGAGTTTTTATTATTAGTTTTTTGTACTTTTACATAGTGTGAGGTTGGCCCAAGGGCATTAAACCACTTTATATGTGTACCGTACTACATAAATCATGCTGTTGCGGTGCCACTGGGCAGCTGTGCAATAGTTAAAAAATATATCAGGAAGTGCATCGAATGCAACATAAATCCAAAAGTGTTTATTACATTTCCCCTGGGTGTTTTGGTTGGACACCCAGAGTCTCTTTGTTTTCATCAACTGATCTTCCTTTTACCTAATTATTGTTTAATTTGATATCAACAAGTGCCAGTGTCCCTACAGACATGTATTTAAGGTTCATCCTAAAATGAATTCAGTAGTGGGCAGGGATTTATAAATTGACTTCAAATACGAAAAGAAAATCTGTGTAATAATTCATTAGAAGTAGGTGAACTTTTCCTGTACCAGTCCTCCCTCATTGCCATGGCATTAGGGCACGTGCACTGCTAGCCTGAAGTTTTGTGAACTTTAGTGATGTTTTAGTGTGAATGATACGTTCCTCACTGTGACCTATTCATCATAAACAGTAACAATATCTGTTGATGTGTTACAAGTCGCCAGTGTCTCACTACTTTCAAAGAGCAAAATTATTGGTTTCCGGTACCTCCTGATCCAGTTTACCTATTTGATTGGTAGGTTTTCGTCAATTTTATTGATCAGAATTTTGTACCATCCTATGATGAGACAGAATTTATGTTGATCTAAATAAAAATGTGGTGTTTTAGATGATTGTAACCCCTTTGCTGCTAGGCCTCACCCCCCCCCCACCCCCCCTCCGCCGTGCTAAGCAATTTTTGGGACTATTTGGGGTAGTTAGCGCGTCCTTTTCTTCCAACATCTTGAGGATTATAAAGGTACTCAGGGTTTGTGGATTCCCCTGCAGGAGACTGAGAAATTGGCCAAAACACAGCTAATTTCTGTTTTTATTAGGAAAAATTGAAAAACAGTGCTGCAGAAGCAAGTGTCTGTTTTTTTCCCTGTAAAAGGTATCAACCAAGGGTTTATGGTGCTAAAATCACCATCTTCCCATCTTTCAGGAACAGGCAGACTTTTTTCAGAAAAACCAACATTTTCTACACAGTTTTACTGGGACATAGCCTATTTTTCCTATTTTTTGTGCTTTCAATCTCCTTACAGTTAGTGGTAGAAATAGATGTGAAAGCAATAATGGATCCCGGAGAACTATACATTTCGGAAAATTAGACAACATTCTGAATTCAGCACAGGGTCATTGGTGTAGATCCTTGATTGTTTTTCTATAGAAACAAACACTTGAAATAAAAAAATATTGAGATTGAGTTGGAAAAAACATTTGTGCCAACGTTTTCACCTATAACTTCCTCTAAGTGTGGTAGATTTTTGAAAGCAATAACTCATTACATATGCTCGAACCTTCTGGTGTTGGGGATATATAGGACTTGTAGGTTCATCAAGAATCCGAGGTACCTAGAGCCAATCACTGAGCTGCGTCTTGCAATGGTTTTTCATTGTGTACCGGATATATAGCAATTCATTTGGTAAAATATAAAGAGTGAAAAATAGGTAGCAAGGAAACCTATATATATCCGAAATGGGAACAGAATATAGAGTTTAGAAGCAGTAAATATTTGCACATCTCCAAAATTATGGGTGCCCATACAAGCATGTGAATTACATTTTTCAAAATGACTTCTTTTGTACACAATGTTTTACATTTGGAAGGCTGAAATGCAAAGAAAAACAATTGGTAATAAAACTTGTTCTACTATCCTGTGTTCCCCTAAGTCCCCGATTAAAAGGGTACCTCGCTTGTGTGGGCAGGCCTAGTGCCTGTGACAGGCAGCTGTGGCCCGTGCAGATAAGAGCGGTGGGGCGGTACGGCCAGGTGGGGGGGATTTCTACAGACGATGACAAGGGAAAATTAAATAAATAATTATCTGTCAAAATCCCACCCACCCGTCCCCACCGCCCCACAGCTCTTACCTGCATGGGCTGCGGCTGGTGACAGGAAACGCCCCAATCGCAACATGAACACATCACATTTTTCCAGTGAAAACTGACCCTATTTTGGCAAAGTGCCTAGCTGTGGATTTTGGACCTAGCTCAGCCAGCAACTAGGAAACCTAGCACACCTATAAATGTTTGACAACTAGGCATCCAGGGGAATCCATGATGGGGTGACTTGTGTGGCTCTTACTAGGTACTGTTACCCAGAATGCCTTGCAAAGCCTCACACTTTGTAAAAAAAAAAACAGATTCTCCTCACTATTCTGTGATGGAAAGTTTTGGAGTCTGTGGGGAGCCACAAACTTCCAGCCACCCAGCATTCCCCAAAGTCACCCGATAAAAATGGTACTTCACTTGTGTGGGTAGGCCTAGTACTCGCAACAGGAAACGGCCCAAAACACAATGTGGACACATCACATTTTTCCAGTGAAAACTGACCCTTTTTTCGCAATGTGCCTAGCTGTAGATTTTGGACCCTAGCTCTGCCGGCACCTAGGGAAACATAGCAAACCTATACATTTTTTAAAACTAGACATCCAGGGAAACCCTGGATGGGGTGACTTGTGTGGCTCTCACCAGTTTCTCTTACAAAGAATCTCTTGTAGACATTAAACTTTGTAAAAAACAAAAACACATTTTCCTCACATTTCTGCGATGGAAAGTTCTGGAATCTGCATGGGTCCACAAACTTCCACCAACCCAGCAATCCCCAAAGTCTCCCGATAAAAAGTGTACCTCACTTGTGTGGGTAGTACTAGTGCTCGCGACAGAAAACGTCCCAAAACACAACGTGGACACATCACATTTTTCCAATGAAAACGGACCCTTTTTTTGCAATGTGCCTAGCTGTGGATTTTGGACCCTAGCTCAGCCGGCACCTAGAGAAACCTAGCAAGCCTATACATTTTTGAGAGCTAGACACCCAGTGGAATCCAGGATAGGGTGACTTGTATGGCTTTCACTAGGTTCTGTTACCCAGAGTCCCTTGCAAACCTCAAATTTTGTAAACAAAAACAAATTCTCCTCCCATTTCTGTGATGGGAAGTTCTGGAATATGTGGAGAGCCCAAAACTTCCAGCCACCCAGCATTCCCCAACGTCTCCCAATAAAAATGGTACGTCACTTGTGTGGGTAGGCCTAGTACCCGCAACAGGAAACGGCCCAAAACGCAACATGGACACATCACATTTTTCCAGTGAAAACGGACCCTTTTTTCGCAATGTGCCTAGCTGTGGATTTTGGACCCTAGCTCTGCCAACATCTAAGGAAACCTAGCAAACCTATACATTTTTGAAAACTAGACATCCAGGGGAATCCATCATGGGTGACTTTGTGGCTCTCACCTGGATCTATTACCCAGAATCCCTTGCAAACCTCAAACTTTGTAAAAAAAATAACACATTTTCCTCCCATTTCTGTGATGAAAAGTTTTGGAATCTGCAGGGAGCCACAAACTTCCACCTACCCAGCATTCCCCCAAGTCTCCCTATAAAAATGGTGGTTACTGAGATGGGAGGGAGAAACTGGCCTTTTATGCTACAGTAGTCAGGGCCCAATGTTGATGATGGCACGTTCCTCACAAATGGCTACACCCAAAAGCCATTACAGGATACAAGTTTAGGTAGTGGGCGGAGGACTGTGCCTTCTTAGTTGGTATCTTGTAGGAGGAATAAATTCCAAAGTTCATTGGTTGGTTTCAAACACAATGTGTTTATTTATGTTTTCACCATAGAGCAAAAAACACACGTGTTTCGCCCGTTTGGCCCATTCTTGTTCCTGGGACCGCAGAGGCCGCTTTACTTCACCTACAAGATCCCTATAAAAATGGTACCTCACTTGTGTGGGTAAACCTATTGCCCGCGATAGGAAACAGCCCAAAACCCAACGCGGACACATCACATTTTTCCAATTAAAACTGACCCTTTTTTGCAATGTGCCTAGCTGTTGAGTTTGGGCCCTAGCTCAGCCAGCACCTAGGGAAACCTAACAAACCTGTACATTTTTTAAAACTAGACACCCAGGGGAGTCCAGGATGGCGTGACGTGTGTGGCTCTCACAAGATTCTGTTACCAAGAATCCCTTGCAAACCTCAAAATTTGTCAAACAAAACACATTTTCCTCCCATTTCTGTGATGGAAAGTTCTGGAATCTGAGGGGAACCACAAATGTCCACCCACCCAGCATTCCCCCAAGTCTTCCGATAAAAATGGTACCTCACTTGGGTGGGTAGGCATCCTGCCCGCAACAGAGATAAGTCCAGCTATATAAGCTAGATAAGAGTAGCTAAATTTGAGGTTTGATGGGGATTCTGGGTAAAATAAATGCTGGGGGATCCATGCAAGCCACACCTCCCTGGACTCCCCTTGATGTCTACTTTTCAGAAATGTCTGGGCTTGGTAGGTTTCCCTAGATGGCCGCTCAGCCCGGGACTAAAAGCGCAGGTGCCTTCCTTGCAAAAACAGGTTGTTTTGTCATAGATAGGGGGCACCTGCGTTTTTCTGAAAAGTAGACACCTAGAGGAGTCCAGGGATGTGTGGCTTGTTTGGATCCCCCAACGTTTTCTTACCTAGAATCCCCTGCAAACCTAACATTTAGCTAAAAAGTCACATTTTGCTCACATTTCTGTGTGGGTAGGTTGTTTGAGAGTTCACCACGCCAGCACAAATTCCCCACCTCCCAGCATTCCCCTCTCAGTCTCCCGATAAAAATGCTACCTCACTTGTGTGGGTGCCTAGAGCAGTGTCAGTCTAAAAACCTATGAAATAAAACTGCCCTTTTGGACCCACTTTGGCTCGGGGGCTGAGGCAGCCCTAGGAGCACGTAGGCAGTGAAAGTGAAATGAGTCGATTGGCTCATTTCACTTTCAGAGTAATGACGTCAGCACCCATGCGTGCTGACTGTCATTACTCTGAAAAAAAAAATGCCTCAGGCAGCTGGGGAAGCTCTTCTACAACTCCAAAGGCTGAAAAAGCAAAAAAGAAATCCCTCTGCTGTTTACAGCACAGGGATTTCTGACTGCTGTGCTGAGGACGTAATGGTTACGTCCTTGGCACAGCAGCACCGCAGCCGAGGACGTAACTATTACATCCTCAGCATGAAAGGGGTTAAAATGCAGTTTTATGAATACTTAAAAATTGTAAACGTGCACAAACGTGTAACTTTATATTTGTGAACCAGGCCCTGTATTTTAAAAAGAGGATTTCTGTAGTGCTCCCACCGCTACAAAATCTTCAGAAAAGGAAGAGAATAAAGTGCATTTTTAAAATTCTGTGTGTGTCATACGCTAGTAATCACCCCCCATATTTGCAGGACACTGGGGTACGCTATCTTGTCAGACTTACTATTACAAATGAACTCTGAAGGACACAGCTAGGCACTAGCAGGCTCTACACTGTGCAAATGGACAATGTGGTTACTGAAGCACCATGCAAAGTGAAAGGTGTACTCACTTCCATCAGGGTCCAAGGCAAAAAATAACAGGATGATACATTTAGGTGCGGGCCATTGAAGAGACACAGGGCCCGATTGTAGGAAAGTGGGTTTCTGTTGCAGTAACCCCCCCACTTTTTGCCAGACTACTGATGCACTTTCACTTGATGTGCCGTGGGTCCCTGCCAATCAGGTTCCCAGGGCCTGTGTTCTTTCCCCAAAACCAACCCAATTGGCATCTCTGGCCACAGGTCAGCCCCTGGTAAATGGTACCACAGGTACCCAGGGCACTGTGACCAGGGAAGACCTCTAAGGGCTGCAGCACTTATTGTGCCACCCTTAGAGGCCCTGCACCTCTACACACACACACACTGCCTTTGCAGGCTGCTTGTTTTGGTGCAGAACAAAGTGAAGAGTCGACATGACACACACCTCTGTGTGCCATACCTACAACCCACTGCCCTGGCATAGATCAGTCACACCTCTAGCTGGGTGCACTATACCAGTGGTGAGGGTACAGGTGCATGAGCCCTGTACCCCTACAGTGTCTAAGTCCATTCTTAGACATTGTAAGTGCAGTGCTACCATTAAGAGTATATGGTGCTGGGAGTTTGTCATTACGAACTCCACAGCACCATAATGGCTACACTGAAAACTGAGAAGTTTGGTATCAAACTTCTCAGCACATTAAACCCAGACTGATGCCAGTGTGGGATTTAATGAAAAATGCACACAGAGGGCATCTTAGAGATGCCCCCTGAAAAATAACCTACCACTAGTGTCCAGGCTGAGTGGCTGCTTTCAGCTGCCACCACCAGACATGTTTCTGGACCCCTGGGTCGAGAGCCTGCTGCTCTCTGGGGCCTGAAACAATGCACATCCTGGGACGAGGTGCCAAGCCTCCTCCCCTAGGATGGGCAGGGTTCACGAAGGGGAAGCTTCAAAGGCTTGCCGCCTTTGTGAGCTTCCCCAGGCCACTTGCTGCTCTCAGCAACTGGTCCCCACTGGTTCTGACCCCCACTTTGGGCGGGAGAACCGGAGGGAAAAACAAGTGAGGAAGAGAGGTGTGCCCACATCTGCCAACTCCACCCCTCAGGTGGGGGAGGCGAGGTGAAGCACAAGTCTCAGTCCATGCCATCTTGAAGATGGGGGGACTCAGCCAACCAGGGACAGGCTCATGCCCCCCTCCCACTGGAGGGTGGCATAATAGGGGCTGTACCCACCCCAGGGAAGGGACCCATTGGTCCCTGCCTTTTACCTACCTCTAACGCCCCTAAATCTAGTATTTAGGGGCGCCCCTGAACCTTGCTTCCTCAGACAAGAACCTGCAACAAGAAAGAAGAAAAAGGACCGAACAGCCGTGCCGAAGCTAACAAGAGGAAGACGCCCACTGACTTGGCCCCAACCCTACCGGCCTGTCTCCACCTCGAACCTGCTCCTGCGAAATCCCGGTGTGTCCTGCAGCCAGCAACCTCAAAAACCCCGGAGGACCTGCCTGCCTTCAAGCACAATACTTTGTCTCCCGTGAATACCGGATTTGTTCACCTGCAACCTCTGGCTCCGGCCGGACACCGCGAATCCGCCCCACTCTGCACCCGCCGTCCACGGCCCGAGCTCGAGTGGGAAAACACCATGAGGTGGTCACCCTGGTGATCCTGACCCGAGATCCGGCGACCCCTGACCTGCCTCAAGCCTGCAGCCGACGCCTGCAGCCTAAATCCAGAAGGCCCCCCTAACCGCGACCAGGAGCTGGTAAGAAGATCTGACCCCAAAAGGCACCCCTGCTCCCGACGCCCCGCGGCCTTGTGTGCCCAAACCGACGGTGCCTAACCAACCCCTAACTTCCCAACTTTCCTCTCGAAGTGGTGGTCGCACCCAGAAGACCTTCGTCCCCGAGCCTGCAGTGTCTTTCCAAACCGGAGGTTCTCCATTGAAAACAACAGGGCGTCCGACGTCGAAACAGCACTCTGCACCCGGCTGCCCTAGTGCCACTGAGGGTGTACCTTTGATGCTACTTTGTTTCCCCATTTGCCCTGAGCTAAAGTCCAGGAGCTTTGCTCCCACAACCTAGTGGCCTGCTTGCCAGCAGCCACCAACCGGAGGTCCCCTATCCCCCATTGGATAGAATTGGGCCTCAGCACTCTGCACCCGGCCACCCTAGTGCCGCTGAGGGTGTAACAAGAGTGCATCCTTGACCCTGGGGGACCCCTGAGTCTACCCCCAGAACCTCAACTCCCACTACCAAATACTTACCTCAAAACCGATAACACTATTTTCCTCCATAGGATAACATTGACTGTTTTTCTGTGAAAAGTTTCTAAGTGTGGAGTTTGAGAAACTAAAGAAATTGTTTAAAATTGCATAATCTAACAAAAACGATTTTACTTACCTGCTTTCAGGAAATGTCCCAGAGTAGTATCTAGGTATACTACTCTGTGTAAGCCTTGTAATCTCAAAAGTTACTTACCTGCTATTTTACCAAAAAGCTTATTCAAGTCAATGTACTGTATTTACTAAGTATTGCACTTCTCTGCATCCATACTGTAAATCAAATCAAAGTGCATATACAATTATCATTCAAACTGTATTTCAATCGTATTACTACTGTAAAGTATTTATTGCTTACCTGTGCCAGGCTTGCCTGGTTCTAGAAAATAAAATAACTAAAAGAATATTTTTATACAAAAACAATTGGTCTGAAGTTTAGTCTTTGAGTGTGTGAATTCATTTGCTGACTGTGTGTGTACAACAAATGCTTAACACTGTCCTCTGATACTGCCTTACTGCTCGACCACACTACCACAAATAGAGAGTGAGGTGCTATCTAACTTTACCTCTGCCTACCTTTGGGGATCCACTGGACTCTGTGCACACTATACCTCACTTTGGTATAGTATATATACAGAGCCAGCTTCCTACACCGATTCACAAGGTAAACTTTGACCTGAGTTCTAAGTTTAGGCCTGAAGTCTAAGTTTAGACCTAAAGTCCAAGTTTAGACTTGAATTCTAACTTTAGACCTGAAGTTTAAATTCACAACTGCAGTCTAAGTTTAGAATAAAGTCTATCTTCAGACCTGAAGTCTAAGTTTAGGCCTGAAGTCTAACTTTAGACCTGAACTCTAAACTTAGACTTCGGGTCCACAGTAGTCCACAGAGCCTATTATATTTTCAACATCCAGATGTGAGAGTACAAGAGATTGAACTGCAGTTCTGAAGTTGCTTTCTGGAAGGATCAGGTTCACTTTCTTTAGTAGCGAGTGCTAATACCAAGCAATATGTACACTGCAGGAGAGCTTGGTTTCAAGATTTATTTGATAACAGGTACCAAGCAGTCTTGTTTTTCTTAGCAATGTGTTATTTGAGGGTGAGCTTGGTGTCAAGGGTGATTTGAGTACCGATACCAGTCTTTAATTTTCTTGTCAGTGTGTTCCTTGAGGGAGAGCTATGTGTCGCGGGTGAAGCCAAGTGACTTGACTCTGGTCGAAAGTTGGGCGATGAACCTAGCCAGGACCAAGTAATTGTGCCAGATTTGGACTAGTTGTGGCTTGTTGTTTTGGGAAATAGGTCAAATTTGCTTTGGTGCGGTTAAAACCTTGTAACTCCACCAGCCAAGGCTTGCAGATGTTTAGCTGGTGTGGTACCATGTGCTGTTGTGAATCAGTTTAAAAAAAACATTTCAGCAGCTGCATTCATTGAATTCAAAATTGAAAATGTAGACATGCAAAATTAACTATTGCAGTCCTAAACAGGAATTTAAAGCAGCACCAGCACCTCATTAGAGTCCTGGGACTTATATAGGAATTCCAGGGCTCAGCATTAGAGAGGGTGGGTTCATTCAAGGTATGGTAGCCTTATTACAACATGTATAATACCAAAAGAAATGATCTTTCTGTACACAACTCTCCAGCAGGATACTTGTCCAGGATTTCAAACAATGAAGGATTTAAAGAAACCTTCTATTCCAAAAGTCAATCTAACTATGTTTTATAATTGGCAATTTCCAATGAATATGTCTGAATCAGATATAAATTATTTGATATAGAATGGATCCTATAATTCACCACAATGCTTTGTTGAAGGTTTGGCCTTATGATCCTATCATTCTAAAACATGCATGCAGCATTTCTTCCCAACACTCCTGGACCTAAGCTTAATTGTCATGATCCACATTATATTACACAAACACCTGTAATGGTTGGCACATATAGTGAATGAAAGTTATACCAAAGATAGCTAGGACATCCTAGACTCTTAGCTGTAAAAGAACACTTCTCCTTCATTAATTAAAATATGGATTTTTCTGACTTTCTTTTGGGTGCCATGTCCTCTAAGAAATAAAAGATCCATTTCCACATGAATGTATGCCATATACAATCAATTAAATAAATATTCTGAAAAAGAATCTGCAGAAAGAATTAAGCAAATGGATTAAGCAAATAGATCAGTGGAATGCCTGCACGTTCTAAAAGAGTGCACTCGCTAAATCACATTTTGTTCTCAGCCTTAGAACTCATGAAAGGCAAGGTGAAGTTGTTACAACAGGTACAGGCCTAGTGAGGAGCAATTATACAATTAATATGGGCATTACGTGTCAAATATAGAATAAATTGAAGATGCACCATTTACAGTCAGTGACACACCACCTATTACCTGGTTAATACAAGGTATAATTTCCTTACCCATAACAACTTTTCATTTTCATGACTGTCAAACATATAAATCCATTGGTTAGTATGAAACCATGCAAAATTCACAACTGTTCCTGACATGGAAATTCCTTTTCACCCACATTTGTTTAAATGGAAATGAGAAATTAGCCTGTGTATATCAGTATAGCAAACTGCAGAAATCCTCTTGGACACTCCCTTCTGTGTGACACCATATCTTTAAATGGAATGTGTTGCGTTTTAATGCCAGGGTTTAGTTGTATCTTATCTGTTTACCCCCTTGCATTCATACCCATACATCATGAACTTCTAAATAACAGGTCTTATTTGTTTTTAACAAATGTTACTTGTTTCGGGTTGGAACCTGGCCATCCATACCTGATAACTGTTTAGGACGCAATACAGTGTTGTGGAAAGACCTTGTATCCTCTGCCTAGAAATGATATTAGAAACTTCCCTTGGCCTTGTACGAGCATGAAATCTATGCGTTTTTTGGGACTTGAACAAACTATTGTCTTTTCTTTTACAAAAAGAAGTCCCTTTGACTTCAGCGGTTGAGGTTTATAATCTGCAGACAGCCAGGACTGATTTGCAGATATTGTGCAAACAATAATTAATTAATCTGTAACAAATGGTGTTGTGCATCTTTTTAAGAACATTGGGCCTGGTTCAGTGACTGAGTTTAAATCAGTATTTGGACTGATTCCATCATTTTTTAATTCTCTGTTCTCCAGCCTTTTTGGAGGATTTCCGATCATAATACTGTTAATTGGCTGTAGTATCATCATCTTTCTCTTGTTCCGCCAATGAAATCAACCACATAGAGCACCCATATCCAATTGAATGAGGTTGTGAGAGATTCTAGCATGCTACATGGGACATGCTTGTCTATTTCAACTCAGCGATCACTGGATGCTCATCTTTGCGGAAAGTGAATGGTACAAAAATCCTGTGTCCTCTTGCATAAACTGTCCGACGGACATCAGAAACAGCCCACAGCGGCTCATCCTGATATGGAACTGATCTTACAACCTCTATATGGTTATGAGAAGTGCTGAGCAATACCCCTGTCCCTTCTGCAGGACACCACATACAAAGCAGTATCACCAGTGGCACTTTTTGACGCAGCTCTTGACAAATGGCTTGACTCAGTATTTCGCTTCGAGCCTTCTGGAGAGGAGCCACAACCAACATAAAGTGCCTCAGATGACCAACCAATTGTTGGCCCATCTAGCACATCCACTGTCAAGTACGAACATGCTCAGTATGGATTTTGCAAAGACCACACGTATGCTGCGTGTGCATTCAATGATGGCGACATGTCCTCTGATGAGGAATGAACTTAATAAGTTAGACGACCATTGAATCATGACTTGTATTCATCAAATGTACCACACAGTGAATACCTACTAAGAACTGAAAATAGAAACTTTTTTCTCTCCTTTTTGGATTTTTAAAATTTTTTGATTTATGCCACTTATTTTTAATCTGGCATATCTATATTATCACTGGTATGTTTATTCACCAACACACTATGCTCTGATAGATTATGAAATATAATTTTATCATTAGTTGTAATGCAATGATTACCAATATTTATGCTTTGCTTTCCTCATATTATCACATATGTCTTATTTGTCTTTTATATCTTCAATGCACTAATGGCTTTTAGATTATCTTATGTTTTACTGCAAGTATACTGCATATGTTTTATGAAATTAGACTTGTATTTATCATAGATTAATATAGACAATAACTTGAAAGCATGAATTTCTCTACACAGTCAAAATTCATATTGATTAGACACCCTTATGGCGTCAAATTCAGACGTACAAGCTGGGGATGACAAAGTCCTGCGGTTAGACTCCATCTTATGTAGGCCCCGTCTTCATCTTAGTTCATTGAGACCGCTATCTTTCCCAACCTAAGCAAAGGTAGCTGCCATATTCCCTGATTTATGCAGAATCATTGACATGTATCCCTTTTAACGCAGATGTCGCCAGACCTCATCTTTCTGAGAACTGTAATATTCTCAAGTTCTTCGATCGATGACATAGATACAACATCAAAGGCGACATTCGTCTGTGCCAGATTTCTCCTCCTCACCATGTCAAGGGTAATACGAACACATACAGACATGTAATCAGAGTAATGTAATCTGATTTGACGTCCTTTTGACTTGTATGTTCATCTGAGATGCGTACCTTGATATGCGTAATCTGTGTCAAACATTACTAAACCTAGGTCAGAAAATCCAATTTCTGATAAGATTTAATATATAAGGACTGCCACTTGAGCACTTGGGAGAGAGGTCCTTCGCCCAGAATATTGTCCGAGATTCTGCTAGAGGCGGTCTCACACACTGCCAGTGCACTTCACACTTAGCAGGTGATATTTCTCGCATGAAGACTGAAGCTGATAAAGGGAATTCCTGAAGGAAGACTGACTGACTGCTACTGCAATGATTGTTTGTCCTTCGCGGGGAACACTGTCTTCATGCCTCTACTGATGAAGATAGCAACAAGGTATGCAGGGCGTCTCTTTTACCTAAGAAACTCTAGATTGCAAGCTTGGCCATTCATGCTCCCTTAGTATATAGCATAGAAGTAGGCATGAGGGTGATAGGATCTAGATAACATTTTGAACTGCATTTTAGCAATGCTGAACACGTTCACTCAATCATTTACAAAGCACTGCAAATCACCTGTGATGGTCTCAAGGCACAGGGGGAGGTGGCTGCTTCGTGGTGGCTTCAATCAAGCATCTAGGTCTTGAGTTCTTTCCTGTATTGCTGGAGTGGTGGGACGGTCCTGAGAAGGTTGTTACAATTCCTGGTTGGTGTGAAAAAGAGCATCCTCCACTGTTGGTTAGACAGATTCGGGGGGGGGATCTGCGAGGAAGAGGGAGGCAGATCAGCGGTGTCTGGTCGGTTGGTGGAACATCAGGCATTTGTTGAGGTATGCTGGTCATTCATTGTGTATTGCTCTGCACACGTGTTTTGGGGTAACAAGAGAAGTTACAAAAAACTTAAAGTCTAAAGATTGCGGATCCATAGAATGTAGCTCTTCTGGTGAAAGCGATGAAGCCCACAAATGACAGGGTGCACGGTTTCTGTTTACAGGGACCAACATTGCGGTCTCACAGGCAAGATGGAGCCATTACTGCATCATGTTGCTTTTGTTCTTGTGGTCTGGAGGGGTTCAAATCAGATATTGGCTGTCCTTGCCAGATTTAGTACACACTTGTTTCTGATAATTGTCGTCACCTCTAAACTCTACCTGCCCTCACATATGCAAAATATCTGTGACATCTTCGGTTGACTGCAAAAATGCACGCACAGGGCCATACCCTCCTGTTCACATCTCAGAGTGCATAACAATGGGAAAGAGCTGTAGATAACAAACCACAGAGGATGTTGTATTGAGAGCCTCATTGCTTTACAAAGACACAATGCACAGAGCCAGGCCATGTGACATCTTTTTCGTTTGCCAATTATACTCCTGTTTTAAGCTGTGGAAGATGCTTCCTTCTTAGACTGTTCTTCATCTTTCTGGAGTTTAAACATAGATGACAAAAGGTCTTCTCTCTATGCTGCTAAAAATCATGTCCATACAGAATGTGTAATAGGACAATTGTGGTTTTTTTTTTGAGGTGCACTGCTTTTTCCTGTTCATTGACTTTCCTTTTTTCTGTGTTTTCTAGGTGTTTCTTTTGTTTTTGCTGAAGAGACAAAAAAAGGTAAGCAGCAACAGCTGCACTTTTTAATGTTCAATGCCAGTCAGTCAGTCAAATATGCTCTTCCGAATTCACACATGAATCATAAAAGCTACATTATTACATACATAGAAACATTATTAAAACCAGTATAAAAGTTAAAACGGATTTAAAAAGCAAAAAAAAAAATTACAGTACATAGGTGCAGAAGCAATAACAATCATCTAGTGCATACTCAGTTGCAATTTCAAGTAGGGGCTATAGCTGCTTCCTGCAGTTAATGACGGCCCACAGAGATCGAGACATTACAGCACATATATGGATGTTAGATAGCGTTTGCAATTACAGAAAAGCTGGTCGGTATTGTACAAAGCCCAACTGCAGTAACAAGGGTTTGATGTGTTTTTTCCTCGTCTCGGAAAAATGTTTACAAAACAAAACAGTGTGCATGGTGCTCTGCAAAGAGATGTTGTCAGAAGTACATTTCCCCAGGTCAGATGACCAGTTGTTAATGGTGGGGAAGCTGATTAAATGGTGGAAGATATCCAAGCGAAACCGAGTCAGCACAAACCTGTGGTGCACATTAAGCACATTGGCTAAATAGAATTGCATATTAAAACTGGTCAGTATCATCTGCTTCCTTAGGACAGAAGGTTTAAGAATTTCAGATGTTAGTCTCGTTTCCTCTAGTAATGATATACATTTCATTTTGAGTGCTTTGCGTTGGACGAGAGCCAAGCTCTCGGGATGGTCAAAGTACTTAGAATGGCCAATGTCTGCCAGAAAGTTGTGCACAAATTTGAGCCAAGGTATTTTAAGAGCAGACAGAGATCTAAGACAATCAGTTATGATTGATCGGTTAAGGGTAGTATGTCCAAATTTTGTGCCATACTAAAAATTGCTGTAACATAATCAGGTCTGCAATGTAAGGGGCTCCTAATTATGTGTGGCAGACGTAGGTTGCACTACCTTTAGGAACTGCAAGAAGATTTCTGAGAAAAGCGTTTTCTTCTAGTTGAAGACTATCAATCTGTCCGTGGCCCCATAATTCAGATCCATACATAGCAGTGGGTCTGCATTTAGCCTTGTAGATGGTCAACATTTCCCTCAGATGTTTAATTCCATGTGTATTAGCAAACTGCAGCAGGGCCCTTGTGGTTTTAACAAATTGAAGTTGCTTGGCTTTTATAGCCCGTTGCCACTTCCCAGACTGACTAAAAACTATCCCCAAATAAGAAAAAGTAGTTGTATGCTGGATTTTTACACCCTCTATAAAAATGTCACGACATCGGTAGGCCGTGCGCCCAATTTTTATGGAGTAGGTTTTGCCGATGTTAATTTTCAGGCCATGGTTCTGCATAAAATTGGCAAATTCATCGACTAGACGCTGAAGTCCGATGGGGGTACGAGCCATTAAAACGGCATCATCAGCGTAAAAGAGTGCCGGGATTGGACGATGGCCAACTTGGGGTAGGTCAGCGCACTTGCTTGCCAAGGTGTTGCCTACACTGTTAATATAAATATTAAACAGGAAGGGGCAAGTACGCAAACTTGTTGGACTCCTCTTCTAATGTTAAATGGCTGAGTGCAATTGCCTTTAAGGCCGTGGCGTACTCTGCCCCGACCTAGCGCGTATAGGTCTCTGAGGAAGTTTACAATTGTACGATATACTCCCAGGTTAATCATAATAAGCCATAATTTTTCGTGGACCACAAAATCAAAACCAGAAGATAAGTCCACGAAAACTAAAAACAGATTCCCATCCCTAACGTGTGTGTATTTACCAATAATAAAATCCAGGTTAATGGCCTGTTCTATAGCCCCCAATCCAGTTCTAAAGCCATACTGCAGGTCCGAGAGAATGTTATTAGATTCTGCCCAGTCCTGCAGACGATCCAAGAGAATGCACCCTGCCACCTTCACTAGGGAGTCTAGAAGGAAAATTGGCCTGTATTGTGCTGGACTGTTACGATCGCCCTTCTTATATATTGGGACGATTAGAGACTCAGGCCAGGTTTGCAGAAAACCCTTTTCCCGACAGGCTCTGAAAAGCAAGGTAATGATGGGTCCCCAGAGGTCAATGTTGGACTTAAACATGTCAATGGGGATCCCATCTGGCCCAGGGGCTTTGCCGCCCTTACTTGTCTTTAATGCGACAACTACTTCATCCAGAGTAAAAACTGGATAATTCCTTAAAGTAGGGGGTGAGGTGATGACAGTCTCGCTAGTGGAGGGTGCAGTGGTCAGGGGATTCACAATGACATTCATAGGGGAATATAGATCTGTGAAGTGGGCTAGCCAAGCAGCCTTGGTAATGGCTATCTCAGCTCGGGGGCAATTTGCAGAGTCATAAAAAGAAGAGTTAATAATGCGCCAGAACATAGTATTGTTATTAGACAGACTGGCTTCAAGTAGGCAATTCCAAGTGTCCTCCTTTAAGGTTTTTTTTCGTTGCTTATTGGCCAATTTATATGCTGATCTGCATTCCCGTACCTCCAGGACTTGTCTCGGGTTCCTAGCTAGGGCAAGTTTAAGATTTCTGTGTGTTTTTGAACAAGTTGTGTCGAACCAGCCAGGATGAGATGCCCTGATTTTTCTCCCATTAACATGGAGCCCTTCGCTAATACCCTCTTTTATGTGGTCAAATGGTTGTATGAACTCAAAAGCCTCTGTGTTCTCATCGAGGCACAATTCAAAAGCTAAAAAAAATAGACGGATCCACCAGGGACCATCTTAGTGCATACCCATTACGACAGGAGATGTCAATATTCTCCGAAAAAGTAGCTCTAGGTGCGTCCCCCCTCTGAGTCAAAAGATTAATGTTCAGGGTGACACTTTGGGGAAATTGGTCACTAATTGCAATATCGTGTATAGAAAACCCTAAAACCAACTCAGAATAGCACTGGGAAAAAATATAAAATCAATCACGCTGTTATCTCCTCTGCCATTGTAGGTACAACTCACTGGTATTGGGGTACTGGTAAGCTCGTTACAGAAGTCAGGTTATATTTAAAAAGCAGGTTGTTTAAGGAGTCCCCGTCGGCTGAGTGAAGAAAGTGAGTAATATCGCTATTATCGGGAGAGGTCATCCCACAGACCTTATTGGATGGAAACGGGCAGGTACGGATGGTAAAATCGCCACCCCAAAGAATTATTGGGTTCTTGCAATTAGCTGGAAAGACTGACTCTAAATAGTGATCTAAAATTAAGAGCTATATTAATTTCCTGACTACAGGCATTATTGTAAAAATTTACAATAGCAATGGAGGAGTGTGCAGACAATTGTAAAATAACAATTTGATCAAAAGCACTAGTAGCAATTACAGTTGTATTCAAAGGAGACAACAAGCTTGATATGTAGATGCACAAGCCCCCTTTAGGACGTTCACTGCTGGATTGAATCGCTGAACAGTGATAAGTTTTGAAACCAGTTAAGTGTATTGGGTCCCTGACCAAATTTCCTGTAAACACAAAATGTGAAATTTGGTGGCAAAATCGGAGCACTCACTCGTAGTACTTTTACTGCGTAAGCCGGCAACATTCCAGTACATAACCGTATTGGCTTCCGCAGGAGACTTAGTAACAGTGGAGGAAGGTCTCAGTAATATAGGATCAACAGCAGTACAGGGATCTGGGGGCATGACGAAGCAGGATTTGTGAGACAAACTGGCATCGACAGTGTCTTGACAGGGGGCCCGTGGGGGCTCCAGAGGTGTTACAGGTCCACCCAGATTGCCATTGATAGGGTAGGTGGGATCCCTCAGTCAGTCCACACCGCCGAGAGTAGAAAGGCAGTCAAACCTATTAGAAGTTTCAATTGGAGGAAGTTGTGGGACGGGAAAATGTGCCTGATAGTTTGGAAGGGTTGCTGTTGGGAACAGGACAGGCGGCTGATAAAAGAACCCAAGAGGTAGAACAGCAATCTGCTTTGTGGTGAGGGATGGTAAACTAGCTCTCTCGAGTATTAGCTTCACTAAATTAGGTGACCTGAACGAAATCACCACACAGTCTCCCTCCAAGGTTTTGCTACCCGGGCCCACCCATTTTATTCTCCTGATCATTTTCAGGTCGGCAAAGAGTGCCCCGCCAAGACTTACCCTAGCGTTCAGCCAATTTAAGCATTTGTTCTGAAGGGACTCCCATGATTCAGGTGTTGAACTAGAAACTATGGGAGCATTGGCTAGAATTACCACATAGGGGGTGGCTGCTGGTGGAAGCTCCAGATGGTCCATTTTGAAGGTAGGGAAAACACGTGGTGTCTCCGGGGTGGCAGACTTAGACAGAGTGGAACATTGTGGGTTGATGGATAGTGTAGAAGGGAGATTGCTAGGGTCTGGGTGAGAAGGCAGGGACAGTGGTACAAAATGAGAACTAGACCCTAAAGGATGGTTTATAACTCCTGTCCTCACTGAGGAAACAGAAGGTGGGTGCTGGTGACCTTGTTTGGTAGATAGAGAGGCGCTGTTCGTGCCACCGGCCTTTGTTAAGACTGTAGGAGGAGGATGATAGATGCCTTGTGAAGTTTGCGTGGGTTCCAACCCGGGAAGATATTGTGTCAGTACTGAGAGATCCCTGGGACGGGAGGGACAGGCTGATGTTGTCTGGATCGTTCCCAGCATGTCTAAACGAGATAGCACATTCCTCTCAAACCCTTGAAGTTGCTCCGTGAGAGAGCTAAGTGTGGTCGTAAGTGTATCAGAAAGGGTCTGTACTAAGGCGGTCATGAAGGCGTGTTCTGAATACGGATGGTTAACCAATATTTTAGCAGGTTTGGTAGTTGATGATTGCTTTTGGGACGGTAATTTTTTGGGACGTTTGCCTCCCCAGCCCGCACGCCCAGGCAGAGAAGAAATCTGAGTGGTAGTAATTAAAGTAGTTGAAGGAGTTTTGAAACGTTTACTAGGTGGTTGTGTATCTAGTGTAACAGTTGGTGGGAATTTGAATTGCGTTTATCGGACTCCTTAGCTTCCCACCGTCCGTTTGCAGGTGGGCTACCAGAATTAGCGATGGGAGTTACTACAGGGGCAGCTGGAATCGTGCCAGGGTTACCAGAGTTACCAGATATGTTGTTAGCGCAATTAGTTAAAGATTCCTCAACACTTATGATCTGCTTTTACAGTGCCCCAATTGCACCCGTAATATAGTTCAGAATGGAGGAGGACGGCAGGGTATCCTTTGGAGATTTAGTTGCCCCCCGGATGCTTCCTTTTAACCATGGTCAGTGCAATCAGAGAAGTCCCAACAGATAACGTTTAAAAGAAAACCCTTTGTAATGTAGTAAGAGGTCTGCTGTGAGGAAAAATTAGTGTTGTTGCGACGTGTAAGCAATAGTCACACTAGCGGCCACCAGGGCCCAGGTTTCTAAACCGAAAGTCAACAGTCAACAGCCAAGATGCCTAAAGAGCTTGACACAACGTCAGGCAGTAAAGACAAAGTTGGGACAAAGACACAGTCAAAGCAGGGAAACAAACCTTGGCTGTATGCTCAACGTGCGCAGGATAGTCAAAGTCCCCTGGATACTAGATTAAGTCAAGAAGCCAAGGGGGGTGGCCCTGCCCTGCCTCTTCCTGGCTCTGACGGGCTCGGGACGGACCCGCCCCTGGCTCGGGCTTTGCCCGGGCGAGTCCCGCACCACGGGGGTTGAGTCAGCGCTTTATGCGCGGTGTTGGCACCTCCCCCCTCGTCTGCAGTGGCGGGAATGTCTCCTGTTGCACCCTGGGACTTGGAGTCCCACCAGGGTGTTCAGCGGGCTTTGGTGGTGCGGGCTGCTGCGGGCGATGCACCCTGGGACAGGAGTCCCACCAGGGTGGTACGGGCAAAGTGAAAAGTGTCCTCAGAGTGGCCCAACAAGTGTCCTGCAAAAGCAATGGTTCCCGCGCTGCGGGGGTTGAGTCAGCGCTTTACGCGCAGTCTTGGCATCTCCCCCCTCGTCGGCAGTGGCGGGAATGTCTCCTGTTGCACCCTGGGACTTGGAGTCCCACCAGGGTGTTCAGTGGGCTTTGGTGGTGCGGGCTGCTGTGGGCGATGCACCCAGGGACAGGAGTCCCATCAAAGTGATACGGGCAAAGTGAAGAGTGTCCTCAGAGTGGCCCAACAAGTGTTCTACAAAAGCAACGGCCTATGTTCAATGCATAAAAGAGATTGGTCTGTTGCATCATGCCAATACACAATGTAAGATGTTTACAAAGAAACAACATACAGCAGAGACATTTATGATGCAAGATAGATGCAATGTGTGGACGGGAGTGCAAACATATATAAGAAAGTGAAAATATGTTTTGCTAATTACAAAAGAATACATTCTAATGTTTGTACTGTTGAAATGGTGCCAATAGCAAGAGAACTAGATAAACTTGACACGACAGGCATTCATTTTAGCTGATTGCACACAATAATTATTGATGTACTGTACAAAAACATTTTTGCAGGCCTGACAGGGAGGGATAAAACATTGGAATTTTGCATGCTGCTAATCGATTAATGTGAATATTGATCAAAACAGTGGGAGTGATCTTCCAATGAAATGTTGAGTTGTGGAAAATGCCCATAACATTTACAGTTGTGAACCCTGTGGTCATGAGTAAAAATCTCACATTGGGCTACATATTGAGGTCCTTAGACATGAGGTGTACATGCAGTTGGCTAAAAGTTGAGGTAAAAAATCAAATTAACTACAGAGATGCATAAGTAACAGGGATTTTGAGTAATAAGAAATTGCAAATGAAATCAATTCACAGTGAATTCCTCATTCTACCCTCAGTGACTCATAGAGATCGAAGCTGCCTAAAGAGCCTGGGACAATATTTGTGCCTGCTGTGGTTTTGCAGATCTTATCATTCCAGAACGAGGCCGTAGCAGGGTTAACAGCTCCATCACGAACTAAAAGCCTCTCCTGGTTGGGGTCAGTGACTGTGAGGTTGGGGTGCGGCTGCAGTGCTCCGAGTAGGAGGGTTCCAGACTAATATTATGCTGGACCAGCTTCTTCTGACGGGTCTGACTTCCCTTGAATGGTCCATTGCTGCTATGGAGGCCCTTCTGCAAGTGCAGGGGCACTTATCAGCAGTGTAGTAGCAGCACTTCTGCGTGGAGTTATTCTTGGGAGAAAGAATAAAAATGGCAGCTCTTCAAATCATATGTTACGCTCTCTATCAAGCCACAATCCTGGACCTCGGTCATGTAGGGGCAAATGTTCATCACAGAAGCATCATTTAGTAATGGTGACGAAGATCTGAATGCACATACCACTGCAGGCGCATTGGTTGGACAGAAACAAGCTGTTGCACCCATGTAGCACCAGATATGTTACTAAGTTCTCATACTGTTACTCACCCACCATGCTCCACTACTTACGCTTCTCAAGGCAGCTCTCAAATACATTGCCAGTCCTCTCCTCCCAGCTCACAGCTGGCAGCTTGGAAGGTGTCCTGGCTCTGCACTCTAGGTGGCCAGGCTTTCCTCTATCATTACTCCAACGTCCTTCAACCACTTTTGTATATATCATGAATAATGTGTGTGGTGGCTTATTTTGAAAGCAGGTTAATATGTCAAAATATTTCAATAGTCCCTTGCCACATTACATAGCACATTGTGTTATGAACCACCTTTTGTATTGTTCAGGTGGGGAGGGTCTTTTGTTAATCGTTTATAGATGTTCTCCACCATGCTTGCTGACAGGTAGTGTCTTGTGTTTATTACTCTTTCTGTGGATTTGAAGTTCCTCTTGTACTACTGAGCCTTACCATCAGCACGTCCTTATTACTTAATAATTATAAGGTCAAGACATCAAATATAATGAAAACAATAAAAAATAAAAAAATAAGAAGGTTCTGTTCCCTGACTTCAGTAACTCAAATGTGAGAATTTTGTTCTAAAAGCAGGGTGCAATGTCAAAATATTTACCTTGTCCCTTGCTAAATTAAATAGGACATTTGATCACAATTTCCAATTTTTAATACAGCCAACTAATGAGAAGTAATTTATCCTTAAACAGGTGCCAAGTCAACTCATATAGATTAACGGGTCAATAAAATAAGGTATTCGCAGACCTACGTTTTACTTAGATGCACTTAGAAAAACAACTACTTTCACTTGCAAGTTAGAATTCACATTAATGGTTCACAAAATGGAAATTTATTCTAACGAATCAATGTATTACAAAAATATTTCCAGTACTGCGTAACTTTAAGTTTGACTGAATCTTATCATGGGTGTGTTGCTGGTGTTCCAGGTCAGGGACACCAGTAAAAGATGGCAACACCCAGGGTAATGGACATTTACAAACCATCTGCAGATAGTTTCCTCCCTTGAAAATAGTCACAATAAATCCATCTCCACCGAAGGAAAAAAGAGGGAGGCTTCAAAGGTTGCTGGCTTTGCTGCAGGAGTGGTTTCTCCATGGGATGAGCTGCCTCCCCATGGAGATACAAAAAGGTTCAGCAGTGATAGATCACATCTGCACATAAACAAATGAATAAGGGTTACATGTCCAAGTTCATCACCGTTTACTCCTGATTTCTTGGGAATTCCATGAAAAGCAGGGAAAAAAGTCTGAGCTTTGTTTGTGAATTATACCTTTACTGAAAAGGTGTTTATTTATTGCAGGAGTGCATGAAAGGGCACCATTTTACAGGTCGCAACTCTCTATAGTATTCTCTAAATTATGGGAGGTATGAAATATTTGTAGTGCAAGTAGATATAACAAGCTTTGGCAAAGCCAATTTGTCGCACCTATGTGAGAGCTTTTAGCTTTGCCAATGTCTTTTAGCCATGTTTTACAGCAGCACGGCTACTGTGCAGCATGACTAAAGGTTTGATAAAAAGTACTATGATGTGGCCAACACTGGTCACGTCATAGCAATTTGTTTGTCTTGTGATGGGTTGTGCCAACATGGGCAATGAGAGGGAGGGCGATAAGGAACGGGCAGCACAAGCAATGGGACCGTGGGTAGCAAGCAATGGGATGGTAAATAGGAGCGCAATGATGTGATCAACGCTGGCCAGTTCATAAAGCTTTATTCATATGGCAGATGGGGGGATGAGAGGGGTTGAAAGCTGTCATAGGCTAGACCTATAAATGAGGAGTATCTCTGGGTATCTCGGGAATGGAGCTCCTAAGCTGAGTCTCCTACCTTCTCAGAGAGTCAAAGCTTGCCCACGGACCTATCCAACCAACCAGAGCATGTGTTCCCTCTTCCTCACAGTGCAGTCTAGGCTAACATGTCCTTTTCTCCCAGCTTCACTTTGCTCTCCTGCCAGCCATTCTAGTTTCCCAGCAGCGTATCCTGGCACCTACCAGTATTCCTAGGGAAGGTGCAGCCTGCTTGCCGGCATCTCCTGCTTGCTGACGTCTACTACTTGGAACAGGAAATGGTGGATGTGAGAGGTTGCTCAACCCCATCAACTATTTCCTGTTCTTGGATGTCAAAAAGCAGGGTATGCCAGTGGGCGGGCTGCACCTTCCATGAAACACCAGTGTATGAAATTGGGTTACTGGTTGAGGGGGGGTAAAATGCTGCTCAAGCAGAAACCACAATTCTTGTAAAAGTGAAACACAAACAAACCCCAAATAAGCCTGAGTTTAACCCTCTGGTAGCTTGGCACAAGAGCAGTCAGGCTTAACTTAGAAGCAATGTGTAAAGTATTTATGCAGCACTTCAAACAGTCATAAAGTGAAAACAAAACACAAGAAAACTCCCACATCAATTAAGAAATATAGAGTTAAATGTAATAAATTGCTTGAGACCAAACAACAAAAAAACAATCAGTAGAACCGAAGATATGCAATTGTAAAAATGTAAGTGAAAAGAGTGGCTAAAAGCAGAAGGTGCCAACTGTGGCTATCTGGTTGCGCCGGACGGGGACAAGGTCAGGCCAACCGTGATGGAGCACGGGCAAGATACAGGGACCAATTTAGACCTGCTGAACAAATTTCTTTATATCATTGTTGCAGAGCATTGTGAGATCCCATGTCATTGATGCGTCATACAGAAACTGTAGCGAGGTCCTTCATCAAGAATACGTTGCTCAGCGACAGTTCCGAGGAACTGCGTGGCTGCCATGCGAGGTCCTGCGTCAAGGATGCATTGCACAGCGTTGGTTCCTAGGAACTGCAGGGTTGCAATGGGAAGCTGTGATGCGTCACGCTGCATATGTTCTGCCCAAGACAACCCAGCTGGGCTGAAATATCACCTCTGGGCCCATTTCCAAGGATCCAGGACTGGGGTGGCACCACTTGGGGCACATATCTTACACCAGGCAGAGTCCAGAGTAGCATTCCTTCTTGCTGAGCAGCACAGCAGTCCTTCAGAGTTTTTCATAGTTCCAGAGGTGTACTGAAGAGTTAGGTCTGATGGTCCACTATGTATACCTGTTGTCAACTTTGAAGTAGGAGAAGATTCAAGAGGTTTCCACCCACAGAGAATTTCCTGCCCTAAGCATTTCTAGGGGCAAAAAAGATTAGTTACAAAAACTTTGTAAGTGTGCTCTGGAAGAGGCTTTGTGATATGCAAGGGTTATAGGTGACAGGTCTTGCCCCTCATCAAGTCGGAGCTGGCCTTTTCTGCCAACACCTATTACCACAATACACAAAGACCAACTGCCAGCTATCCCCAATCTTGTGACACAGAATGTAAGCTGCAGGCACCAAATGGTGACATTTTCAGAATTGTGGCTTATCCAAATTTACCATTAAAGAGGGTTTTAAATTACAATTCCTTAGACACCAAACTCGGCATTCCCATCTGCTCCCAGTTGAAGTTATCACTTATTAACTGTAATAGGTTAATCTAATGCTATCCTTTGGAAGAGGTAGGCCACACAGTAGTGAAAACAAATGTAAGGGTTTTTTATTATCTGGACATATAAAACTTAAAAGTATGTGTCCAAATTTTTAAATACACTGCCCCCTGGGCTGTTTAAGGCCTAGACTAGGGGTAAATTATATGCATTAAAAAGGAAGGTTTATGCCTGGCAAAAGGTTTATTTTGCCAGGTCGAAATGGCGTTTTAAAACTGCACACACAGGCTGCATGACAAGCCTGAGAAATGTTTAGAAGGATACTTATGAGATATTGGGTTGTTTTTTGACTAGGGTGGGAGCCCTGGTCAAGCAGCAACCACAATCCAGATGTCAGGGTAAGGCTCAAGCAAACCCCAAATCAACCTGTGCTCAACCCCCTGGTAGCTAGGGCACAGAGCAGTCAGGCTTAACTACGAAGCAATGTGTAAAGTATTTGTGCAACACCTCAAACAGTAAAACAGTGAAAACACCACACAAAAAGATCTCACACTATGTTAGAACAATTGAGAAGAATTTAATAAAAAAAAAAAACAAGACCAAAATGACAAGAATCTATTCACTAGAACTGGAATTATTAATTTTTAGAGAATAAAGTGCAAAATTGGGTCTAAAAGCACAAAGTGCCAACCGCGGCTATCTGGTCACGCTGAACTGGGTCAAAGTCAAACGTTCAGGCCTACAGCGATAGTGCTCGGGTCGGATACAGTCCAGATTAGTCCCGCTGAAGGTTTACTTTCTCGTATTTTATGCCAAGAGTACAGTTTGTGTTGGAGAGGGCTGCACATTGCGGAGAGGATGGGCTGGTGCTTCGCATTGGTAGTCCCCCATGGGCGGTCATTGCTGCTTTACAAAGAGACGGTCTGGCAGTGGCTCACGCAGGATTTCAGTGTTTGTGGTGAGGTCTCCGTGTGAATGGATACGAGGAGCCCAAAAGCTTCATTTGCAAGCCTGTAAGCCACACCAAGGGTCCAAGTTATGAGCGGGACCACTTGGGGTTCAAGGACTCACTGCAGCTGGATCCAGGAGCTGTTAGGGAGCCTTTTATGTCCCTGAGGCTTATATCAAGTGACCAGCAGACTAGCCCTTGGAGTCACTCTGGGGTCCTTTGTTCAAGATGAAGTTGGAGGCACAGCTCTTCTTCCCCAGTCAAGAGGGCAGCAGACAGTAGGTCAGCACAGTAGGGCTGCTGTTACTTCAGTGCAGCAGTCCAGCAGAGTGGCAGTTCTTGTTGCAGCACAGCAGTCCTACTTCCTGGCAGAGTATCCGCAGGTCCAGAAGTATATGGTGGTGTGTGAGGTCCAGTATATATACACAGTTGTGCCATTGAAGTGATGAGAAACTTTTAGAGGCATACCTTTGAAGTGCACAGATGCCCTGCCTTCCTGGTTGTGTCTCCAGACTAACTACAGAGGGTATGTAGCCCTTCGTTTGGAGGCAGGACACAGCCTGTTCACGTGTAATTGGGGCTTTCCGGCTCCTTCCTGCCATCCTGCCAGTGATAGCCCGTCCATTCATACCTAAGCTCCCCTACTGTGTGTGGCTGTCTAGGAGGAAAGCACAAAGCCCAACTGTCACAAACCCCCAGTCATGTAACCCAGATTTAGGCTGCAGGCACCAAATGGCTAAGGCAAAAAAATGCCAACTTTCTAAAAGTGGCATTTTCAGAATTGCAATTTAAAATCCTACTTCACCAAAAGTTAGGATTTTTAATTGTGATTTCAGAGTCACCAAACATGAGGGGTTTACCTGTTCCCATTTAGAAATTGCACCCATAAAATGTAATAAGGTAACTCCAATGTTATCCTATGGGAGAGGTAGGCTTTGCAGTAGTGAAAAACAAATGCAAGAGCTTTTCACTACCAGGACATGTAAAACTTAAAAGTACATGGCCTACTTTTTAAATACATTGCACCCTGTCCCATGGGTTGTCCAGGGCCTAACCTAGTGGTGACTTATATGTATTAAAAAGGACTGTTTGGGCCTGGCAAAAGGCTTATTTTGCCAGATCGAAATGTCAGTTTAAAACTGCACTCACAGGCTCTGTAATGGTAGGCCTGAAACATGTTTAAAGGGCTACTTTAGAGGGTGGCACAATCAGTGCTGCCGGCCCACTAGTAGCATTTAATTTACAGGCCCTAGTTACATGTAGTACCACTGTACTAGGGACCTACACGTAAATTAAATGTGGCAATTGGGTGCAGCCAACGAAACCATGTTCTAGGAAGAGAGTACAACCACTTTAGCACTGGTTTGCAGTGATAAAGTGCGCAGAGTCCTAAAAGCCATCAAAATCGGGTTCAGAAAACAGGAGGCTGAAGGCAAACAGTTTGGGAATATCCCTGCAGAAAGGGCCAAGTCCAACAAACAGCATTGCATAGTCATAGGACAATAGAAAAAATACACTTACTATCTGTAGGCTGGAATTTTCCAACTTTTCACAACTATACATTCATTAGTAAAACTTTGCACACCTCTACTGTATTGCCAACAAGTGTTTTTACTTCATGACTTCGACATAATTCATCTACTTGCGTTGTTAATAATACCAGTTCCGGCTACATTTCCTGCTATTTGCTTCTCCTATGACTTAGTATGAGAACTGATAAAAACTTGAGCAAGTAAATACTGTCTAAGAAGCATGTTTTCATTCACTAGACTGGCCCAATAACAATATCACTAGCAGTGTAAGTGACAGAAAATATTTGTTACCTAAAAGTTTAAGAATTCAATATGTGTACTATGTATGCAAAGCGTAACATTGATACAGTTTCTCTATGATTAGTACAAATCAATAACTTAAATTGGCAGATAAAATGATTTACTTGTAGATTTCATGATCAAACATCAACTCTTCAGGCTGCATGTGGATGAGTCATTAAAAAAATTGTGCACAATGTTCCATTGACAAGTCCTGTGTACATTGTTGATAAGAAACACTTATGGCCTATAACGGAGACATAGGTTTCACATTGTGCTCTAGTTGCAGTTGGTGATTCACAAAATTTTGTATGCCCTCACAAACAGATTTTCTCACACCTAAAATGATGCCACTATTGCACATCTTTAGTATATTGTGGTGTTCCACGTTAAGTATACCTTCAAAATGTGGAGACCAACCACATAAGAGGGGGTTAATAGATTTCTCTAAGGATAACATATCTTCCCTCCGAGAAACAAAAAAAGCTATTTAGTGCCAGTGCAATCATGCATTACATTTAAACATGGATGAAGAAATGCATGATTAATTTATAAGTGGGTAAATTGTTATCTATAATTGCAGCTTCCCAGGCGTACTCTTGGAATTCTTGTGAATGCCAGAAAAGTCAGAAGCTTTCTCAAAATATAGGAGTAAACTTAAGGACCAAATATTCAAGCCTTTTTGAGGATCACGCCTAAAAAACCATGTGGCTGGTACTGTGAAAATGTGTTTCTATTTCATGACTGTGTCATTCTCCCGACCTGGTGTGTTGCCAATAATCCCAATTCTGAATATATGCCCTGCTATTTGCTTCTACTACTACCAAGTCTGAGAACTGAGAGAAACCCTAATAAATAAATACTGTCCTAGAAAAGTATTTACTTTCACCAAACTGGAGTCACTAAGATCATCCATGGAAGCCACAACTAATATATTACCTAATGAAGGAGGAGTTCAGCTTAGTGTACGGTGTTGTCTAAGCATAATATCAATAAATTATGCATGAAAATGTTTGTGAAAGAGGCTTTTTAAGAATCGAGCCCTATGCCTCAACAAGTGTTGTAAGGTAATATATTTGCATTTCTACTGCAGATCTCCTATCATAAGTAATGGCATATTTGAATATGAAGAGTTAGGAAATTGCACCTGACAGTGGGGGTCTAAGTTCCAGACGTACATAGGGGCAGATTTACAAGAAAGTGACGCATCTGTATAGATGCGTCACTTTCCCTGCGCCACTCTGAGAAACCCTTGCGCCACCATGGATGCGCTGTATTTACAATACAGTGCTCCATGGCGCAAGGATCAACAGTTGCGTCAGAAATTCTGACGCATCTGTTGGCCCAAAAGTCACGCATTGCTGGAGTTGTGTCGCAAGCACGACGCAACTCCAGCAATGTATTTTGAGGCCTATACATACTGTACTGCGTCACTTGCGTGCTTGTAGCAGGCGTAAGGTTTTGACGCAGTGGCCTCCTAAAAGTGGCGCAGTGAAATCTTGTAGATTTCACTGTGTCACTTTTACGAGGCCTTCCTACGTGGAAGCGCCCACCCTGCATACATTGGGCATATTTACGTTCCCTGGCGCATCCCTGCATATCAGCAGGGATGCGCCAGGGAAAATGCGTCACGCAAGTTTACCCTTGCGCCACGTCCGATGCGCCGCATTTACAATGCGGCGCATCGATGCGCATGAGATAAGCAGATGCGTGACGCTTCTGCCCGGCGGAAGGTTGGCGCAGTGCTGAAGTCGTGTCGCAGCGCGACGCAACTCCAGCACTGTTCCAGCCTTCCTATCCTAACATGGTGCGTCAATCCTTATGCCTGCTTGAAGCAGGCGTAAGGATTTGGCGCACCAGCATCCGAAAAGTGACTGCGTGAAATCTTGTAGATTTCACCACGTCACTTTTCGGCGTTCCTGCGCCGGAACGCCCCCCTGTGCCAGTACGCCCACATGAAACCTGACGCAGGTTTCATGTGCGCAGGATTTACTACGTGACGCATCTCCTAGATGCGTCACGTTGTAAATATAGCGCAACGTGCGCATGGTTTGCGTCCGCTCGTCACATGCGTGGCGCAGCGGCGGCGCAAAAAGTGGCGCAAGGGGCTTGTAAATATGCCCCATTATACCTGACACAGGTATAATGTAACGCAGGGCTTTACAACGTGACGCATCTCCCTAGATGCGTCACGTTATAAATAGGCCGCATAGTTTGCGCCGCCATTGCGTCACAAAAAGTGACGCAATGGCGGCGCAAGGAGGCGCAAGGGGCTTGTAAATCTGCCCCATAGTGTATAGTTTGCGATTACCAAATACAGAATTTTTGCAATTCGCTATTTGGTAATCGCAAACACCAATGTGCAAATGTGTCTTTGACACATTTAGCGATTCCCAGTGGGTCGCAAATAGACCTGCATCATTAACATTCAAGAGGGAGGTCTTGGGTTTGCGACCCATTTGTAATTGCAAAAATCACAGTGATGGTGGCCTACTGGGGCCAGCAGATCACCATGTCTGTGATTGCTTGTCAATAAAGCAATGTTTTTTTAAAAATACAGCCCTTTTTCCTAAAATGAAAATGTAATGCGTTTCAAAAGGAAAAATTAAAAGATTTCTTTTCATTTTTTAAGAGTAGGCAATGGTGCATTGGACCACTGCCTGCTCTTAAAAAAATGTTTGCAAACATTCTCAAAGGGGAAGGGGTCCCACCTAGTAGGCGGTACAATGCGAATGTTTTGCGACCGCATTTCGGTTGCAAAACATTCACACATACCACTGTGATTCAGTACTAGGAAGGGCTGTCCTAAACACGCCCCTTCCTAATACTGAATCGCAAACCCAATTTGTGATTCGGTAATAGATTACCTAATTGCAAATTGGGGCTTTGTACACTAAAAAAAACGTTTTTGTGGTCGCAAATGGCCCAATGCTTAATGCTATGATCTGGACATTTACAACCGCCCAGAAGCTTTGTACATCTGACCCTAAGTGGTTATACAAGTAGCTGTTCCGTTTAAAGGTACATTGTAATATACAAGGTTAAATTGAAAAGAATATAAGATCGTATGTGAGAGACTGATAACAAACACACATGGCCATTCCTGTCCTACACTGGCTCCTGCCCTACACAAAGAATGAGACTGTATTTGCCCTCCTGGGGAAAGTGGTCACATCCGGCATATTATTTCTCGGATGGAAGCAGCTACTATTGGACATTCAAAGGCCAGCTTATTGCAGGATCCGTAACTGGACCAGTGTTCTTCTTTGGCTTAGAGATCGTTGCCTGAATTATTGTGTATGTTTAGGTGAAAGAACTGACCCTGTCAGTCCACACCATGAGAAACACATAAAGTTAAATCAGGGCAGGTGTTGTATTTACTCTTGTTAGTTAATGAAACTGATTGAACACACTAAAGTTAACTTACAGTGTTTGTTTTTCTCCTGTCATTACAGTTCTCTAGAGTTCTACCGGAGTCCAGACACCTAATTGTTTGAAAAGCAAATGTTCCATCAATATTCCAATCGGTGATGGACGAATTTAAAATGAATCTCCCAAACAGCCAGCCGAATTCCACCTCAACAATTGACTTTAAATAGGCCAAACTGCAGCATTACAGCTGATTCAAAATTGACAAAAATCAAGCAAACTAGGGAAGTAGTATCCTCTGCTGAGATCCACTACCATCTAGCGCAAAGTCAAGATCTGAGTTCCATTGCTGTGACGCAATTTGCAACAGCAACAAAAAGGATAGAGATACCAAGCTACAGTTCACGTAACATGGTCTGAGACAGACCAATATTAAACAAGATTTGTGTTGAGTCACTGTTGAATATTGCCTACAGCATGACCCATGAAAAAGCCTGGGCTTGTAGGGAAAGATCCATCACCCACCTCAACAATGAACCTATTGCCTTTGGCAAACGAGTCTGCAAATACAGTGGCAACAAGCAATAGACTAAAAAAAAGGGGGGACTTTGCTACAGCAGAAAATCAAGGACACTAGCTGCACAATGACAAATTGAAAAAAATTATTTGTCATACATTTTATAAAAACAATCACATTCATACACTAATCATGTTGAAAGCTGTGATCCAAAAACTTCAGAGGAGAATGATATTGGTTCACCATATTCCTCATCAACCTCCATCAAGATCTACAAGTTGAGTTGGAAAAAGCATTGACTTTTTTCATGAACACAACCAAAAATACCCCATAATGGGGAGTAAGAGCCAAATCAATAGAAAAAAGAGTGAAAGGGACCTTCTGTAACTAAATCCATTGCAATCTGTGAGGTACTGCAATGCATCCTTTTTAAAAGGCACAAGAAAACTACAGAAATAGTGCACAAACTCTCCATCAAAACACCTCAACTCTACTCCCGCTCCATCAGTCTATCAAATTTCACTACCTAAATCTGTGGAAGAGCCCTCTCCTCATCCCCTGCACATGGATAGACCTCGCTTGTGCAAGTCCTCCAGCTGTTTGAAGAAAGGAGTACTACAAACACCCAGCAAGATCCGCACCCCAAACCTTTTTTCTCTGCCAGCTCCAAATTGTCATTTCTATTCTCCACTGTGCTATCAGTGGTGCCCTTTTTTGCCTTGGACACAGGCCAGACCTCTATAGTCCCCAGTACATTTGCCATTGCTGCCATATGTTTTCCTGCTTATTGGGGCAGCCCCTCCACTCATATACCTACTTTTCCACCAAAATGCACCAATCCATGTCTTTTTACCCAGAGATTACATTTTGAGGCCTATCAGATCCTCATTTCTGGCCCACATTCCTTTTTGCTACTATCAGCCCCATGGTGATGAGAGTTTTTGTGTGTGGGAGGCGTGTTCAATCTCTCCAGATGTTGAGTACCTCTAGCCAGGGAGAGAGTTATGCTTGGGATCCAGTGACACAGCTCTGCCACGTCCATACAGCCTTCCAGTAACAGTTAGCATAGTGTGTGAAGAAATGTTCCTAATAGGCTCCATCCCCTGGCACAGAGCTCTGACCCTATTTTCCCTATCTTGCACAATATAGATTTGTATATTGGGATCTATGTAGAATGCGCAACTGGATGAGGCAGAAGCTAGCCCAGATTGCTTTTTCTCAGGGCACTAACTGCCTACTCCCATCCCCCTCTTTAGCTTCTCTAGGACATTTGGGTAGTTGTTGAGCAGCTATAGGTAAGTAAGGAGAGTTTCTTGGTAAGGGGTTCTGACAGCAGGTGGTCATTCAGGGGAAGGCGCCTCTGGAACCTATGCTCCCACCGCTATGTGAGTCGCCATAGCTTGGCGTGGCTGGAGATAGGTAAAGACCTTGGTCTCAGCCATCTGGCAGTCCTCCATAAGGACAACCCCAGTGTATCAGCCTCCCATCTTGCCACAAGTCTCCCAGTTTGCTGATTCGTATCCTATCCCATCTGGCAGATCTATCTGTTTTCCCCACTTCAGCCAGTGCCACACTGTCCCATAGCAGGGTGTGATTCTCTAGTGACCTCCTTCCATGTTCTAATCAAGGGTTCGGTATGTGCCGGCAGTTCTGCCCTTGTCTCGGGTCGACAGAGAGCTGTTGGGTAGCCCCTCTCTCCCAAAACCACTGTATCTTAGGGATGGCTCATTGTGCTGCAGAGTTGTATTTCCAGCTATCCAGTAGTTTGTAGGATTCCACCGTGAGTTTGGCATGGCTATCCGCGCCCCCCCCCCCCTTCACACAGCAGCAATGTGATTGTGCCTCTGGTTTTTTCTTCCTCTGTTTGTTTTCATAGAACAGGATAAAACAGTGCAGACCATCTGTCAAAGCGAATACAAACTCCCCTAACCCTCCCCCACTCTCCAACTCTCAGGTTCCCAACAGGTAGAACTGCATGGATATGACCTCAATATCTTACCTAGTATTGAAGATCAAACAAGTGCTCCCAAGTCTGGCACTTTATAAATTGAACAACAAATCAACAATAGGTGTCACAATGGTTACTGATTTTTGAGGTAAGGCTTAGAGATCTCAGCAAATTGCGACAACCATACACAAAGTCTTTCTTGCAAGTAATGTACCAAATGAGCCCACATCTCTTCATATTTATGCCCCGTTTCAAGAATGCAACAGGTAAATTTTTCCTTTGCCAACAATATCCAGAGTTTTACCGTCCATTCTTGCATTGTCGGAATAGAGGAGGTTTCCATTTAAGTGGTATGAGTTGCTTTGCTGCCAGAGTCATGGTGAAAGTCAGTCTCCAAGCCAGTTTCGATATGCATTTAATCTCAGGTGGTCTCAAATTAAGTACCATCGTCGCCGGGTTTCGGTTGCAGGGAATATCCAACCATTTCTCTATATGACTTAGTACTTTCTTCCAAAAGAGTGTACGGCTAGGGTATGCCCACCATGTATACAGCATATCCCCACATTCCCAAGTCCCAGCCAGCAGAGCTGGCATATCATACATATGTTTCAACTTCACGGCTGTGGCATGCCATCACATCATTATCTTATACAGTAATTCTCTATTCTGCAAGCTCTTACATAACGATGGGATAGCCACTCATAGTTTTTGCCATTGAGATGGGGAGAGTTGCATTCCCAAGGACTTGTGCCAGTGCTTCATAAAAGACCACTCCGGTGCTTCTCTGTCAAAATAGGATTCCAAAAACTCCATAACTTTAGGGATCAAGCATTCAGGCTCTACCAGCGTTAATAAGACATTGTTGTGAACAAGTGTATTTTATGTTTGCCATCCCTGAATGGGAGCCCCAAGATATCCGGAAGCTGCTGTATAATGGAAGCTAAGGTCTCTATTATCAATACAAATAAAAGAGGCAAGAGAGGGCACCCCTGTTTCATCCCTCTCGGTAGGGGAATGGTCCAGCATGTTACATTAACAAGGACATTTGTGTAGGTTGTTTATGGTTAGCCGCTATCCAGGGGAGAATGTCAGGCCCCAACCCGATCACCTCTAGCACCTGAAAAAGAAATATTAAGCTGACCCTATCAAAGGGTAGGGGATCTTCCTTAACATAGCCTTTTCAACTAGATGAAGAACTCGCCAAATATTGTCAGCAGCTTGTCTCCATGGGACAAAAATCTGACTGATCAGAGTCAATAAGGTAGGGCCGATGAGGTATAAATCTATTGGCCAGCACGTTTGTGGAAATTTTGATACCCAAATTCAAAAGAGCTATAGGTCCGGTAGGACTTGTATTTATCAGCTGGTTTGCCAGGCTTATGAATGAGAGTAATATTTGCTATCGACATTGAGTGCGTAAACATTCGCGATCACAGGTAGTACAGAATAGTATTACTGAGTGGGGATTAGTTCAGGCGTAAAACGTTTGTTAAAGTGATTAATGAGACCATTCGGTCCCAGGGCTTTGTCAGGTTTCATGGTCGATATTCCATTTAAGACCTATTTCCCAGTGATTAATTCTCTTAGACAGGTACATTAACCTTGGTAAGTCACATATAAGTGGCCTCTTTGAGACAAGCCTTTATTCCATCCACTGAGACAGGGTTCGCACGCTAGAGGGTTGTGTATTAGTCCCTAATAGCTACAGTTTTATCAGCATTTCCACAAAAAATTTGACTCTTGTTGCCCACTAGAGTCAGAATTGTACCAGCCGCCTTCCGTAGGCTGAGCCACCTTGCAATTAAAGAGCCTATTTTATTGGCATGTTCATAAAATATTTGTTGTAAATATAATTTAGAACTTTTCTCACTCTCTCTATAGCCAAAAGGTCAATCAGATCTTTCGGCAAGATGATCTTGGTCTGAGCCTTTAGAGAACCTATCTGTGTATGTTGTTCAGTCACCGCTTTAAGCTCAGCTTCCAATTAGCTTTTGTAAGACTTTCCTATCTCATGCTGCATGGCCCTTTCTGCTATATGGTTGCCCCTACAGGCAGCTTTATATATGTCCCACAGCATATTGAGGAAGGCACAGCTCAGATCATTCTCCTCAAATTAGCTATTAATTGCTTCCCTCAATGCTGTCATGTGGTTCCTATAAATCTATATAGGATCTGCCTGTTTAGACGACATAAACTATGAGATTGGTGTACAGACTGATTCCAGACACCCCCACAGGATATGTTTGCCTGTAGACCAGCTAGCTCACAGTGCCACTATCAGCCCCCCCCTTACCAAGGAGCAAATAGTTTCTGGCAACTTTTGAACATGACAACTCAGACCCCTCAGGGATCGTGGAAACAGTACAGTCCTTTTCACTCAGTCACTAGTGCTCACTTTGTCTCAGAGATATTCACAGAACAAACGGTGGGGACATTTTCAATAAGCATTTATTGAACCAGCGTCATTCAGGTATGAAATACATGTGCTGCAACAACCATGAGACAGAAACAGATATATACTATTACAAGCACCAACAGAGTAAATAAAAGGTAGAATTTTACCATGGTGCTAAAACAGTGAATATATGCTGGCATATTGATTCATGGCAGTAATCATGAGTACTACTACGATGGAAACCCTAACTAGATGTATCTAAGTCAATCACAGAATTTGTAATCAATCAATCAATCTAAGTGTACCTAGCATGTATGTAGGTGTATAGCCAAGAATCTCCTAGGAAAGAGCCAACCCCATTACCTGTTGTTAGAAAATGAAGTACCCTGTCTTGGTCTCGAGTTGGACACCCCACAAGGGATGTCAGACCACTGCCTGCTGGAGTGTCTGCGTGCCGGGACCTCAGCGTCTCGTGTCAGCATGGAAGTTTTCTCTTCTGGCTTGCCCAGCAAAGATGTGGTACTTATATACCCGAAAGGTACCCTCAGGGGTTCTACCTAGATGTGTCATGGTACTGTGGGCATGTCGGCCAAGGAGGACGATAGTGGTGACCCTTGTACAGAGTTAAATATGCAGAATATGGTAATCCTGCTGTGATACTAAGAATACTCATGCATAATAAATTAAGCTAGTTTTCAGAGAAAAACACACAACATTTATTCGGCACCTAACTAGGTCAAAGGTCAGCACAAAAACCATTATGTAGAACAATGGTAGGACAAATGTAGGTAAAAGGTCGTGCAGCTACCTTGGCCTATATTGGAGTACATTGGGGTTCATAACACCCACTCCTCATCCGACTGGACGACAAAATTAACAAATGCTAAAAATGCCCGTTTAAAAAAGCATAAAAAACATTGCTAAATATGATTATAAAACATCTGAAAGCATGGTATGTGTAAAAAACGATGCAAAATACAAAAAAATCTTTATAAGTCCTTTAAATTGTAAATAGCTCTATAAGTCCTCTAAATAGTCAATACACAGTTAGACCAACCAAGCACGCTGAAAGCCATAGTGCTCAGAGAGAGCAAGAATGTAAAAAAATAAAACAAAAATGGTGTTGTCAAATTCCAATTTAGGTTGTTTTGGAAAAAAAGGCCAAATTGTTCCCATCACACGGAGAGCCAAATGTTTATGTGTGCTCTGTGGGAGATGCAACATCACTGCTGCTTGCTTTCACAGACAACGGTCCCTGTAACACCTCTTGGATCAGGTCAACAGAGCAAAGGTGATCTTCTCCGGTTCCCACAGCCGCAGCTGAGGAAGCATTTAAAACATCCCGTGGTGGCTCTAAGAATGCTGACATCAACCTTGGAGTACGCTGAGGACACTGCACCACGTGGGCCTTTAATGGGTCCAGCAGTACCTCCACGTCCGGAGGTGCAACCAATGGAAGTTTTAGACAGATGACACGATGATTTTTATAAGCGAATGGATGAATAACAACCAATTGAAGCTTAACCCCGACAAAACTGAGCTTATCCTTACTGGAGGGTTCTCCAACCCATGGAATTCCAACTTTTGGCCATCTACCCTTGGTAGTCCCCCTCTACCGGCCAGCTCAGTTAAAAGCTTAGGTATAGTGATAAGCAACGATCTGAGCATGAAAGCTCAGATCAGCGCCGTTGTCTCCGCTGGCTTCTTCCAACTTCGGAGAATAAAGAAGATCAGTAAATTCTTGTCCAGGGAAGCCTTGATTTTAGTTGTTCTGGCATTGGTCATCTCCCGCTTGGACAATGCTAACTCACTCTATGTCGGTATTCCGGCATACCAATTAAAACGCCTTCAGCTGGTCCAGAATCAAGCTGCCAGACTGATTTTTTCGCAACCTAAATGGCATCATGTTAAGCCACTGATGAAAAGCCTTCATTGGCTTCCAGTGGCCAAGCGCAGTGCATTCAAGTTAGGATATACTGTTTTTAAAGCCCTTCATGGCAACAGCCCAGCCTTCATTGCTTCTAAGATTTCTCGCTATGTCCCCTCTCGCAATCTGCGTTCCTCCCATCAGAATCTATTGGTCACTCCTATTTTTAAACGTAAGAAACACGGAGGGTCCAGATTTATGGTCTTAGCCCCTCTGTTCTGGAACTCGCTCCCTATGGAGATGAGGTCTCTAACCTCTCTCACTCTATTCAGAAAACAGCTAAAGACCTGGTTGTTCGCACAGGCGTATGGAACCTAAGCCATCCATTCCTGATGCCACCTTTTCACTCCCCCAGCGCCAAGAAACCTTTGGTGAACGTGCGCTTGATAAATGCTTTTAACATAACATAACATAACAGATGTCCATCAGGCATTCGTATCCACAGAATAGGCAGCGGAGAACAGGCAAGATGCAGTCTACCCAGACTGATCTGAATGATAGGAACCAATGCTCACTTGAATCCCGAAGCCGAAGTGTGCCAAGATGGAGTACCATGCATTCACGGCCCCATCGCTCCAAGAGCTGTTTTTCCATCTCTTTGGAATCTGAGATGTCCATTGCATAGCAGGAAAATTATAATCACGATACCCACTACCAGTAGCAGGATCAGCAGAAGCCCTCAAAAAACAGTGACACAGTAGGCACACCACAAAAGAGACTCCACACAGGTTTATATAAAAATATCCATTGTATTATTCATAAAAACACATTAGATCACAATCACTTGTCATGACTTCACAGGGATTACATAAATCACTTGGCCAATCGGGCCACGGTTATAAACATCATAGTTAGGATACACAGCCACTACTGGTAGGATTGCGCTTAGCGTAAAGCAATAGGCATAAACATCATCAGCAGTACACTAAAGCAGCCACTTGTACAGTGCACATATCATAAACACATCATGTCCATCTTAAGCATACCACCATTACTGCTGATCACCATTGCTGTACATATAAGGTAGGTTCCTACATGATACTCCATACTCCTCACAGGTGACCAGGCACAGCAGCATCTGCGCACCCCTAACTGAGATACCAGTACTCTTGGTGCAGTTTTCCCAAGTCAGCAAGTTCCTCATCGGGGGCCCCGTCAAGGGCTCACCCCGCAATGCTGCCCAGGAATAGGTGCCACTATGTAGGCGTCACCACAGGCAGCCACCCGCCATCATGCGGAGCAGCCGCCTTCCCCAACACAGTATCCCTGCCTCCCCAACAGGAAATTCATGGTGGGAGCGGCCCGCCAACTTGCTGTGCCGTCCTTGCTCCCCGGCTCACCTCTGCGAGGGCGGAATTACTGGCAGGCCACGGGAGGACTCCGGTCGGGCCAGGAAAGCAGGGAGCGACGTCTCCCCTCTCCACTCTCGGCTTACTTCCTAGAACGCGGTCCCGCTTGGCTCCACCCACACCCAGGCTCGGCCACGAGGCCCATCACTTCTGCCTGGCTTTCAGCTTCGGCGGGGGCGACTTGCTGGTTTCGTTCTCTGGCCAGCGCTTCGGGTTGGGGCTCCTGCATTGCCACGGTGACCGACAGATGCCGCGCTCAGCTTTGTGTTGCTGCACCTCTCGGGCTCCCGCCACACACTTGGCCCAGATACTCCCTGTCTAGAGCCCAGGGTGAAGGCAGAGCGAAATGCTCGGCACACGCCGTTCCACAACGAGCGCTCCCCCACCGTTACCCAGCGGCCCCAAACAAAGGGGCACCACACTTGCCAGCCACGAAATCTCGAGACACACAGTGCTCCACACGCGCTGATCTCCTCCACAAGCACAGCACAAAAGGAAGTGCCAACCACACCCTTCTCTGTAGGGCTCACCAGTGCTTCCGGTTTCTCTAGCACAGGAGCAGAGAACAGGGTACAGGCAGGCCAGCACGCAGGGCCCCTTAGCACAGGGCAGTCCCTTCAGCCACCCAGCAGGCAGTAGCTTAGCCCCAAACTGCGGTTCCTCCTGGCACACAGCAGTCCATGCAGTGTCTTCTCAACTTCCATGGTGTCACAGCCCCTATACTTATGGTGCTAATGTCTTTGTTCTGGGGGGCACTTCAAACATTACATTGAGGTGCACAACACCCCCATTCACATTGTAAGCCAAGGCCCCAGATACGCCACAGGGGGGTGGAGCCAGCATTGTGGAAGGAAGGCACAGCCCTATTCAAGGGCAGGTGCTACTCTTCCCACCTCTCCAAATGTAGCCCAGGCCTATTCAGCTGTAAGGGAAAACCCCTCCCGCTACTCTAAATTCAGCCAAGGTCTATTCAGCCCAGCGCTGAGTCACCCAGGAAAGGCAGGACACACCTCAACACACCCCAGGAAATGGATGGAGTGAATGCACATCCCCTCTTTCCTGTCAGTCAGAACCAGACGGTCAGTACACATCCAGGCAGGGCACAAAGATACATGAGCACACAGAAATGCCCACTTTTAAAAGTGGCATTTCTAAAATAGTAATAATAAACCTGCTTTCACCAATAAGCAGGATGTATCACTACTATTCCAAACATACCAAACATGGTCACGCTTCCCCTCTCAGATCAGAAATTACCACTAAAGCACATATCAGGGAATCCCCAATGCAAACCTATGAGAGGGCAGCCTCACAGCAGTGAGAAACCAAATAGGCTGTTTGTCACTACCGGTACATGCCACACAGTTAAGGCACATGTCCTACCTTTCACCTACACAGCACCCTGTCCATAGGGCTAGCTAGGGCCTACCTTTGGGGTGATTTACATGTAGCAAAAGGGGAGTTGCAGACGTGGCAACCACTTTATGTGCCACATCACGACGGCAGTGAACTGTGTGCGCAGGTCCTGCAGTGGCAGAGGCCTGAGACAGGTTTGAAAGGCTACTTAGGTGGGTGGCACAAGCAGCGCTGCAAGCCCACCAGTAGCATTTAATTTACAGGCCCTGGGTTTATGGGATACCACTGTAAAAGGGACGTACAGGTAAATTAAATATGCCAAACAGGTGTAGACCAAACTTACTAAGTTTACAAGAGAGAGCACCTGCACTTTAGCACTAATAAGCAGTGATAAAGTGCCCAGAGTCATAAAACCACATACAACAGGTCAGAAAAAATATAGGAGGCAGGCATAAAGTTCTTGGATGACCCTGCAAAAAGGGCCAAGTCCACCAGAGTGACTGCAGCAACGGCAGCAGTTCTCACTGTCACCTTGGCGGCTTCGTCAGCCAATGAATTCCCTTCAACGTGCACGCCGACATACTGATGACTCAGCGTATGTATCGCGTTAGCCTTTTTTCAGCTCTGCCACTTGTTCCCAAAGCAACTTGTGCTCTATTGTGCAACCTTTGGAATCTCTAAACCCATTCTGGCCCCAATAGTGAAGATATTCGTTGCATGACTGGACACAGTAAAATGAATCGCACACTATAAGTGTAGGGAATTCCCGATCTGTATTTTTTAGTGCCTATATTAGGGCTTTTAGTTCTGCCAGCTGTGCCGTGCAATCTCCTAGAGACTGCGTCTGCATATTGCTAGGACGGAATTTACTGTCCCTCATACATCCCTTTACAATCGCACATGCGGCGCTGCATTGCTGTTTACTTCCTAAGGCAGACTGAGCAGAACCGTCAATGTAAATTATGTATTCATACTGATCTAGAGGCATTATTTCATTCGGGAGAGGATATTCACGTTTGTACTGCAGGAATGTTTGCGTTTTTAATGTAGAATCAAATTTGTAGTCTACATCTGTTGCAGTGAGAGAATTAGCCCATTGTATCCATCGTGAATGTAATTCTTTTGCGTTTGGAACGTTGCTTTTGTAACAGCCTCTAAGGTCGGTACTGGATTTACCACAATTATGCGTTTCCCCTGAGCTAGTGCTCTTTCTCTCACTACAGCAGTCTGTACAGGCTGTCAGTATCTTTTCAGTGGATGCAAAGAGCATTTCAGCGTTTGTGTTCAAATGGTATTTGTATGAAATGGGTACAGTTTCGCCTTCATTGAAGGTGAGGTAAGTGTACCCAGATTGGCCCTCCATTACACGTATCACCAAATTCGTGGTGTTCACACGTGTGTGTAAATGTTTGGAAGCTATCATGTCAGCTTGTAAGGAATGGAGAATTTCAACGTGTTCCTGTGTCCAATGTCGAACTGAAAAATCAGGTCTTATTAAGTCGTTGAATGGTTTTACCTTTTCTGCGCAATCCAAAATGTATGTTCTGCCAAAATGTAGGAGTCCTAAAATAGACTGTAGATTTTGCAGAGAGTCTTTGGAGGATGGAGCAGTGCAGATTTTTCTAAAAAATTAGCTGCAAAACTTTTCCCTTCACTTGAGAACTCATATCCTAAAAATAGGACACTAAGGTGGGCAATTTTTGCTTTTTTTAAATTTAATTTGTAGCCCTCCGAGGCGAACCCCAGAATTATGTTGTTCACCCTGGTCAAATGATCCAATAGTTCATCATCCATCAGATAAATATCATCTACATAGGACAATGCCTCCTCATCAAAATTTTGAAGCAACTCTGATACTCTTAATGAAAACAACCCGGGGCTATTCTTATACCCTTGGGGCAATCTACATCTGGAGTGTTATTTCATGAAACTGATGTGGGACGCTTACCCTTGTATCAGGTGTTTCCACCATGATATGCTCATTCAATGCTACTGTCACCAGAAATTCCATCAGGTTCTGGCGAGCTATTGTTACTTCTGCTGCACTGTCTAGCATCGTCAGAGCCCATTCCCCGTTTTGAATTTGAGTCCTCAGTAGTCTGGGCATTTCTTATTTTAAGGCCAGCTACCTTCTTCTTTCTGAATTGAGGTTTTGATTTTGGTTTATCTTTTTTGATAATGTAGTCTGAAGTGCGATGTTGGCCTCTTTGCTTGCCTCGCTCTTCTGATCTGTGGTCTGACCGTCCTTCCCTCTCAGAGTTTTTGATGAACCCTGAAAGGAAGGAGAGGAATGTGTATCAGTATCCTGATACCTGTCAGGTTTTTAATATTGTCACGGTTCCTAAGGTTATATTTCCTGTCAGAGGACTCCTGTTGAGGAGACCCACCTCATGCTTTTGATACATTCTGCTTGTTTTTTGATTGTTTATTATTCCATTTCTTTTTAGAGGAATCGAGTGTTTGCTTTGAGTTATCCTTTTCAAGATTACCCACTAATTGTGGTTTCACTGTTCTAGTTCCCAAATTATCTCTTCCCAGTGAAGCATAGGTTTGTTTGATAACTTTTGGTAATTCCTTTTCCTGTTCTGCAGGAGTGTATTTCCTCAGACGTTGGTGTATGGTCACCGCTGCTGCCACCCCTTTTATTTTCGATAACATAATTGTTGATACATTGGAAAATGTGCCAATCAATTTCATCCCTAAATCCATGGTAGGTTCTGCCGCGTACTCATTCTTCATTTCCTTCAATATTTCTGGTATGACTGCTATTGAGGGGGTGCCATGAGTCCTGGTATAGACGGCAGCGAAAACTGTACCCCAAGTGGTACAATCCTCTATTGGGGGAGCTATTCACATTGGCAAGCAAATTGTCAGTATTCTGTTTTTTTTTATTGCTGGCCTGTGTGTGAAAACACTGCCTCAAGCTGTGCTATTTTCAGTGCTATCCAGAATGGCATTCGCTCACGTTTAGTGGGCATCCTTCCCATAATCGCGTTCAGCGTTTGTGGGGTGATTGTAGTTGTGTTCCCTTGTATTTTACCTGTTTGAGTGACCCTTGTGGGTTGTAGTGTGAGTGTTTGCATAACGAACTGTATCAGATTTCTGTAAAGTTTTATTATTTCTTTGTGAACTAGACGTAAGTCTGCTGCTGGCAATTTGTCAAAATCTGGATGCGGTGTGTAAGCTGCTAGTACCGGACAAGCCGCTCCGTCTCTGCTGAATGGACCAAGTCTCACTTTATCTGTAGTGTGGGAGGGCACCTTTAAACCAGTTTGGGTGCTCCTGGTAAGTAAACAGGACTTCTATGTCCTCGTATGGATTGTATTTGTCTGGTATTTCATCCGCAGTATAAGAATGAAATGTATGTGTGCGTGCATTCGCAGGTGGGAATTTAACCCAAGAATAAGACACCTCTGTTCTGTATGCCTTGTGTGCCTCAATCACGAAGGTAACAGTACCACTTAATGGTGGGACTCTAAAATCTGCTAATTTTAAAGTATGTGCATTTCTGACATTTTCTGAAATGTTTACTGCACCTTCCTGTTCAGCTTCCCCTGCATTTGCATTTAATGCAGGTGCAGCCTCATCTTTGACAGACATTTTTCAAGTTTTTAGTATGGGAAAGAGATAAGGTTTTGCACAATATGGGGAACTATCATCCTTCAAGTTTGAATATATCTACAGCCAATATATAGGATTTATCATTGCTCCCTGCACGGACTCGCGTTTCGGGATACGCTTGCGGTCACTTTCGGCGAGAAGGCTTATCTGGGACTTCCTCATTACGTCTGCAACACTTCTGTAATATTGTGGCTTATTGTAGCAGCACACTTTTGATTTGGTATTTGATTTCTCATATTTGATATCAGTTGATTATTGCGAATACTATAACGTGGATTCGAATATGGACTTGAACTTGGATCTTTGACAGTTAAGCTTCATTTATTCGGAAAAACTTTGAGCTTGTAATACTGTTCCGGGCATTACACACGGCCTTGTGGCGTTTTCAACAAAACTGGAAGATCATTAGGATCTAGAATATAGAACTGCCTTGAAAAAGTCTGTATAGACGAAACACATGTTGGCTGATCTTTGCTGGAAGTATCAATTTAAAGAAAAAACCAACAGTGAAGAAATTGGAGTAATAATTGGACTTTTGTGTATTCTTCGTTTCCGAGAAGAAAATAAATGATTTGTATATTCTCTTACAAGGATTGACATTGCAGATTGAGTACTGTACTTATGTCAATAAATATCCATGACTTGTTATGGTTATGTTAATTATCTATGAGGGTGCTGAATGAGGTTCTAACGAATGCTTATTGGTTGTACATTAGTTTTCTAATGCACAAATGTCACCTTTGGTAGTAGGGTGTCTGAACTGTGATAGCACCTCTGCAAATACAATTCTTCTATGAATCTTTCTCGCCAACGAATCGATTAAGATAAAGTCAGTATATGAGGTGTGGTAATTTTTACATTGGGGACCACTACTACCACGTTTAAAAATTTGAGGATCTACCTAGTCAGCTGTGGCGGATCTTTCCCTCCCCACCCAGATGTCTCTGGGTATATGTCAGTAGGGGTGTCTGCGAAAGAACGACTTAACTACTACGAATTGGCCGTTAAATAAAAACCAAACCAACTTTGGCGGCGCCATGTTGTGTAGTTCCTGTGAACCTATATAGGATCTGCACGTTTAGACAACATAAACTATGTAATTGGTCTCCAGACTTATTCCAGACACCCCCACAGGATATGTTTGCCTGTCGACCAGCAAGCTCACAGTGCCACTATAAGACCCCTCCTCACCAAGGAGTGAATAGTTCTGGCAACTATCGAAAATGACATCCCTGACCCCTCAGGGATCGTGAAAACAGTACAGTACTTTTCGCTCAGTCACTCGTGCTTCCTTTGTCTCAGAGAGATACACAGAATAAACTGTGGGGACGTTTTCAATAAGAATTTATTGAACCAGGGTCATTCTAGTCTAAAATACGTGTGCTGCAACAACCATGAGACAGAATGCGATATATACGATTACAAGCACCAATAGAGTAAATAAAAGGTAGAATTCTACCATGGTGCTAAAACAGTGAATATATGAAGACATATAGATACATGGCAGTAATCATGAGTACTGCTACGATGCAAATCATAACTAGATGTACCTAAGTGAACCTAGCTTGTATGTAGGTGTATAGCCAAGATTCCCCTTTGGAAACAGTCAATCCCATTACCTGATGTGAGAGAATGAAGGACCCCGTCTTGGTCTCGAGTTGGACACCCCGCAAGGAATGTCAGACCACTGCGTGCTGAAGAGTCTGCGTGTACCCTCAGGGGTTCTGCCAGATGTGTCATGGTACTGTGGGCATTTCGGCCAAGGATGACGATAGTGGTGACCCTTGTACAGAGCTATTATGAAGAAGATGGTGATCCTGCTGTGATACTAAGAATCCTCATGCACAATAAATGAGACTAGTTTTCGGAGAAAACCACACAACATTTATTCGGCACCTAACTATGTAGAATAATGGTAGGACAAATGCAGGTAAAAGGTCGTGCAACTACCTAGGCCCATATTGGGGTACAGTAGGGGTCATAACAATGTCTGCCAGCTTAGTCAATCCTTCAGGAGAGTTCTATCATATTTCCAACTGTTTGTTCCACATTTCTCTTGCTGACTTTATCACTCCCAAACTATCATTGTGTGGTCCGAGACCACTATGGTACCATGCTTAATGGAGGTTGCTGTGTCAACCAATGCATGGGTGCCCCATTATGTCTTTCAGTGAATTGGACCTTTGGACATTTAGGAAGAAACTGTATTCCTTCTCATTTGGTTGTTTAGCTCTCCAAAGATTGATGAGGCCTATGTCTGTCAGTATCTGCTTTGTCTCCTAGGAGAGCACTCCCTAAGTATACCTGTCATCGTGGTGTCTATCCAGGAAAGCATCTGGCGCAATGTAGAAGTATCCCAACCACAAAAGGTTTTCTGGTGCCCAGTTTTTGATCTTAGGTATAGGTATAGACGTTGAGTATATCCAGTGCAAGTCCCTAACATCTACCACAAAATAAATATAGCGACCTTCTGCTGAGTCACCTTGGACCCATAGTACTTTGTAATGACAGTGTTTATGTATCCAAATCATTGCCCCCCCCTTTCTTACTAGAGGTAGCTGCATAGTACAGTGTAGTGTATAAGAGGTGTTTCATAAAGTTAGTGTCAAAGTTTTATCAAATGGGATACACTACCTCTAGGAGAACCTCCAGTATTACCCTCCAAAATGTATGTCACTTAACCGGGGAATTTAATCCCTTTAAGTTCCATGTGACTACTTTAACCATGAAATAATAGAAGGGTTGAGATAGCATGTGTCTGTTGCACTATTCAAATCTGACTGGAAGGGCCACTGGGTCGCAATGAAGGTCACCTTTGATACAACACCATATTTCAAAGCATATTCATATTCCTTCACCTGGAGTTTCTTCCCTCCCCCAAATCCCCAACACCCTCCCCACACTCCCTCAAAAACTCCTAGTTCAATGGAAAGAGGAACCAGCACATCCATCTTGCGGTGATGAGCTGCAATGTACCCTTTCATCTCCATCTGCAGGGTACAACCCCCTGCTACCTCCAGCACACTGGGTTGGATGGGTGCATCAAGTCAACAGTTTGGTCAACTGCACTCGGACTGTCCCTCCTATAGGCAAGGCACATGTAGAGTTCAGGACTTGGGCCTTGCACATTTGTAGCTAGATCCTAACATAGAACGTAGTCTGGTAAGCCTTTCTTGGTCCAGAGGTCAGAGGGAGTATTAGTCCATGTCCAATGAGAGCTAGCACTCTCCATATATGCATAGCAAACCTGTGCCCCCCACCATCAAAGCCCCTTTCCTTGTTTGTCCAGTCATCGAGCAGTCCAGCTGGTAGCATCAACTTTCTCCCACTTGTCTCTCAATTTCCAGGGTTGATTCGCTTCCTCCCTCTTTAGGGATTAGGGACTATCTCTTTCCGCCCTTAGGAGGCTATCATCTGTCCTTTCAAGGGGACTTGAGCTGCTTCTAGACGGACCCAGGACTTCCTATGCCTATTCCACATTGCGGATCATGTCAGACCTCAAGTCTAGCTGAAACCACAAAATAAACGGAAATATCCACCTATAGTATATTTGCCTTCTATGCAGCTCAGTAGTCACTGAGGATAGCATGTGTTGCTTGCTCAAGGTTACTTGTGGAAGATCCTGGAAGAGATCTTGGAGAATTAGCTGATCTAATTTTCTGGCTTCTCACATAATATTGTCCTTTAGGTGGGAGAACCCTAGCTTAACTATAATGTCACACAGGCGGGCGCCTGACATTTCCCGTGGTGGGCCCACTCTATGTGTCCAGATTATGGGAATCTCATTAATTGGGCCCTCCTTAATTACAAATTGGGAAAGGGGCTTACAGTACAGGATATTGTCATCACTTTCCTCTGGTTCCAGAACTTTCAGCATTCGCACATTATCTTGCCATGATCAGTCTTCCAAATCTGTACACTTATCCCAGAGTGCTTGTATTTCTTCCTTCATCTTAGATTGGGAATCCAGTATGTTCTTGAGCTCTTTGCTCATAGCAACAATTTAATTTTTGTTGTTTGCCACCCGGTCACCCAGTGCCTTGATTTTCTTATCCATGTCCGAGAGACTGGAAACTAAGTTTGCTTTCAGGGCCTACATTTTTGTTGTCACCATATGCTAAGGCTTATCATGCAAGTCACTGAGACAGCTCTTTAGATCCATACTTCGTTATTGGGGCCCCCAACTTTCCTTTTTTGCTAGCCATGTGGGGCATTTGTTTAATGCAGTAAAATTGTCGCTTTGGGTAGACCTCCCTGCCCCAGGCCCTGGGAATCCCAAATGATTACCAATCCACGTTTGTCTCCTGTACATACGTGGCATTCAGCAGGTCAGTAGTCTTGCCTTCAATCAATCAATCAGGATTTATAAAGCGCGGCTAATCACCCTATGTGGTATCCAGATGCTTGCAGATCCAGGAGGATTATTTGAATAGACAGGTCTTGAGAGCCATTTGGAATTCCGGAAGTGAGATGATGATCTGGAGTTGCGTGGGAAGGCTGTTTCAGGTCTTTGCTGTGATGTGGGAGAAGGGGCATCCTCCACTTGTGCTTTGGTAGATGCTGGGAGTATGGGCAAGTGAGAGGGAGGCAGGGAGTAGTCTTCTCAATGGTTTGTGGAAGTTAAGGCGATGGGTAATGTAGGCAGATCCTTGGTTGTGTAAAGTCTTGTGTACATGGATCAGCAGCTTAATCTCTTCTGTAGGGGGAGCCAGTGGAGTTGCCTGAGGTGGGGTGTGATGTGGGTTCATCGTGAAAGGCCAAGGATGAGTCTGGCTGCAGCATTCTGTATGGTCTGAAGTCTTTGTAAGAGGTGTGAGGTGATTCCTACATTGAGAGAGTTCCTGTAGTCCAGTCATCTGGTGAGGAAGGCCTCTGTCATGGTGACGTTTCGTGTGTAGGGGTAGATACTTGAAGATCTTATGTAGCATATGCATATGGAAGCGGGCGAAGGAGACAGAGTTGATCCGGGATATCATGATGAGCTTGTTGTTAATGATGATGCTGAGGTTTCTGGCATGGTTGGAGGAAGTGAGTGCTGGTCCTAGGTGTGATAGCCACCAGGAGTCATTCCATGTGTTGCTGCTGTTGTCAAAGTTCAGTACTTCTGTCTTGTCTGTGTTCAGAGGCAGGCAGTTGTTCTTTATCCATTCAACTACGCTTGTCATGCATCTGTGGAAGTTGGTTCAGGTGGTGGTGTGGTCATTGTTGAATAAGAGGATGAGGTGGTTGTCATGTGCGTAGGATATTATTTTGAGACTGTGGGATCTAACGATGTTGGCCAGAGGGGTCATTTATGCATAGAAGGAGGGGCTTGGCCATGATCGCCACCAAGATGGCCGCACACTTGTGAGGCTCCGGTCTGGTAGTCACTCTGTTCTGCTGCTTGCCGATGTGAAGACTCAGCTGAAATAGCGGCAGACCTGAAACCTGCAGTGCTGGTGACTGGCAGCGAATCCGGATGCTGATTTCGAGTGGAGGGGCAGGTAAAACCCACAGGACCAGCAAGCCTTGGATAGGGGCGACGGGAGAGCCTGAGCCAGAGATCGCCCGACCTCGTTGATCGCTGCGCTCCCTCCCTCCACCCCTCCACGTTTTAGGAGCGGGTAATCCTACTCTGCATTCCCTGTCAAGTACACTATGAGCTGCTGCGGCCCGTGGGAGGAGTGCGGGCCGTAAGGGATTGAACCTCGTCTGGCGGTGAAGTACGCCAGATGCGGGCTGGATGGAGCTTGTAACTGAGGCCTGTTCCCTGTGTGCGCGATCAGCAGCAGGAGTCCTTTGTGCGCCTGGATGTGGCGATGAGAGGTGGGGGTGAGTAATTTTTCAGCCTGGCATAGCCCCTGCGTGTGTGCGCCACCGCCCTGCCTAGCATGATATAGAGACCGCCATTATGAATTGGGCCCTATACAACAATCCTATACATGTGTGGGCCCCATGGCATGGAAGTAACACTGGCAGCAAACGACCACCTGTTGTAAACCTGTGGGCTTGGCACGCTGCTCGATGCCCTATATACTGCAACCGTGCACCACCTGCATCTTCTACAGGCCGCTCTCCAAGCAGGACTAAAGTGCCCTTACATTGCATGGAATCTTGACCACCCTCTGGGGAAGCACCTCCAGCGCATGAGGAAACTCAAGTCCCACGGCCTAGTCCCTCGCTACCTATCTGAGACAGAGAGGAGGAGCACGGGCATTACCATTGCCACTACTGGAGCATCACTACTTCAGGACTCCATCATGGGCCACTCAGACCCGAAACAGAGGAGGCTTACATTTGACCGTGCCGGACCTATGGGGAGCCGTTGCTCCAAGTCCGACTCTGAGGAAGCCACCGGTCGGTGCACTGGACGGGGTCCCGAGTGTGATATTGCCGTCGTCATGGCTGAACTGTGGGCTGAGTTTGACGCCATGGAGGCGCGCTTTGATAGCTTAGCAGGCTGTATGACCAAGATGGGCAAGCAGATGGACAGACATGGGGCCCATATTGATACCTCCAGCATAGAAGATAACACTGCCTCAATGCAAAAACGCTTGGAGAAAGTGGAGCGGATACTAAAACAGGTGGCGATCAAGAACGAAGACTTGGAGGCGCGTTCCCGAAGGAATAACATTCGTATCTCTGGAATTGTGGAGACAACCAACATGGGAAACCCGAGGACTTTGTGGAGCTACTCTTAATAACTCTCTTTGATCGCTCTAACTTCTCGGTGAGCTTTGTGGTGGAGCGGGCACATCGATCCCTGGGCCAGCGGCCCCCCGAAAGCGCTCCACCACGATACTTCATAGCCCATCTTCTCAACTATAGAGATAGAGACACCGCGCTCCAGAAGGCCAGAGAAGGGGCCTTTGCAACACCAGGGCTCAAATCTCTCCTTGTTCCCAGACTTTACTCCAACTGTAGAAGATGCTAGAAGGAAATATAATGATGTCAAAAATGCACGCCACAAACTGGGTGTGCGGTACTCCATGCTCTACCCGCTCACCGGCAAGTGGAGCACCGGGGGTGCATTAAAAGTCTTGATACACCTGCGGCTGCGGTGGCCTTTTGCAAAACTGTTCGCACCGGATCCCCAGGGGCTGGCAGTTCAACCCCGGACCGTGACGAGGCTGGGGGAAATGAGAGCCTGTTGTCAAACTCCCGAGATGTCTCTACATGAATGCCCCGTTCTTAACTAGAGAAGTGGGAACTGACAAATCTAGGACAGATCTCTAAGATACAGCTGATTATGGCGTTGGCACTCAGCCCACGCTACAATACCGCACAGCGGCGATTGCATTAAAACTGCGTATTTTACTGTTCTTATGGGACTGCTGGTGACCAAGTAGTCACCACACCTTCATCGTGTTCACCAACCTTTATTTCTTGGGGTTTAGTATTTGTGTCTTGCACTGGTTAAATGGGATCCGCTGGATGTCTTTAAATCTGGTGTGGGTGGGGGTGGGATATTGTTTGGGGCTTTTTTGCTGAAGGTTGCACTGTTTTTTATGACACTGCATGTCATGTATATATGCATGATACCCACACCACCACACATTACATAGACTTATTGCCCGAGCAGCGCCTTCTCATCTCTGGTACACAGCATGACTAACATAGTAGCTTTGTCGGCCATTTTGTGGAACATACGTGGTATTAATAACCCTCGCAAGGGGAAACAAGTATTGTCCTACCTTAATAGACACTCTATCAAACTCGCCCTCCTTCAGGAAACACACTTACTCCCACACCCTGAGCAGGTGTTTGCCAAAAACTGGGGTACACACTGCTATTTCTCATGTCACAACACATACTCACGAGGCACCTGTATCCTGATCCATAGGACAGTGCCCTTTATATGTCACTCCCACTACTCCGACCCAGGAGGTCGATACCTGGTGGTGGACGGAACACTTGGGGATAAAAGTATTTTACTAGTAAATATCTACGCCCCTAATATCGATGACCCAGACTTCTTTCGAGACCTCTACTCTGGACTAGACAGTTTTGAGGCAGACCATCTAATTATGGGTGGTGACCTCAACATGCTACACTGCCTGCAAACCGACACCACCAGTTCGCACCCATCAGATAAACCCCGGGCCAGGGAGATATGTCGGCATATCATTGACACCTGTACACTGCATGACGTGTGGAGGACGTATCACCCCACTGATCCCGGTTTCACGTTCTATTCGGCACCACACGTGGTTTAGTCAAGGTTGGATTATTGGTTTATGTCAGCTGGGTATCTGAGATCACAGTACTCCCACGAACACTTTCGGACCATAACCCTGTCTTCTTGACGCTTCGGGTGCCACACAGCTGTGGCCTTGAACGCTGTTGGAGGTTTCATGGCGAGGCACTGCGGGACCAAGTGTTCCGCAGTGAGCTACAAAGCTCTGTCTTTGAGTACTTTGAGATAAACGCTGGAACAGTGTTTACACAGGCCAAGTTATGGGAGGTCTTTAAAGTGTATATTCGGGTCATGTGCATCTCCAAGCAGGTCGGGATCCTGCGGGATATCCGCACACAACTGGGCCGGGTGGAGGGAGAGATACGGGACTTGGAGCTTAAAGCAATAGCAGAGGGAGATCACCGGTTGCATAGACGGGCGGAGCTCCTGGCTGAATACTGAGATCTTGCAGACGGGGAAACTGCGTACATGGGTAAATATGCCCAGGCACACTGCTACGGCAAAGGGGAGAGGTCGGGCTGTACCCTTGCACGTGTACTGTATCCCAATAGATCACATAACTACGTGGTGGAGGTATGAACTGAGGGCGGGGAGACTATAACGGGTGGGGATCGAATCATGGCTAGCTTTAGGTCATACTACCAGAACTTATACATCTCTCATGCCCCTTATGACCCAGCTGCAATATCTTCATATCTCACAGAGGTTGCGATGGTGTGGCTTCCGGATGGACATAGGCAATGTTTGTGTGAACCGCTAAAGTGATGCAGGCCATTGATGCCCTAGATGGAACTAAGGCCCCTGGCCTTGATGTCCTGACTGGGGCCTTTTATAATGCCTTCAAACAACAGCTCGCCCCACACCTTTTTGCTTTATGCAACAAGGCTATAGAGATTGACACCCTTCCCCCTACACTTTGTGAGGCGGTACTGACTCTGCTGCTAAAACCGGGCAAGGACCCTCGAAACTGCGCCTCATATCGCCCCGTATCACTACTTAACTTATTTAATAAAATCTTGGCGAAGGCACTGGTGACCCGATTGGCACTGCTAATGGAGCAGCTTATCTCATCGGCCCAATCTGGACTTGTTCCGAACAGGACCACCTCTCTCAACCTTAGAACAGGCTTTGTGGTGCTCAACAAAGTCTCCCCTGTTGTACCCGTGGCAGTGGCCCTGTTAGATGCAGAAAAGGACTTTGACTCTCTTAAGTGACCTTTCCTTCAGGTAGTCCTGGGTAAACTCGGTAACGCCCCCCATTTATTGCATTGGTCATGCTCCTATACACCAACCCAGTGGCCCGGTTACGAGTGAACAGCAACCTGTCTGATGCATTTCCGATCCTACGTGGCACTAGACAGAGTTGTCCGTTGTCCCCCCTCCTATTCATTATAGCAAGGGACCCCTTGGTCAGGGCGTTGCAGGAGCACCATCTGCATCGTGGTTTTACAGCTCACGCATGGCCCACTTTTGATGTCATTATATGCAGACAACATCCTATTATTTATTCTGAACCCCCACCTCAACCTCCCCCCGTTTATGCAGGAGATAGCACGATTTGGGGAGCTCTTTGGCCTTTGCATAAAGTCTGAGCTGTTCCCACTGACGGAGGTGACCCACCCACCACCGGCAGAATTCCCTCTTAAGTGGGCCGTGGATGGTACTAAATATTCGAGCATACATATCCACAGAGATATAAGGAACTAGTCATACAACGAAACTATCGCCCAAGACTAGCTGATGTTGAGGTGCAGGTTGACCGCTGGATCTTACTTCCCCTGTCCATGGCGGGCCGAGTGGCCAAAATAAAAATGGTAGTTCTGCCTTGTTTCCTATACGTTTTCTGCAATATCTCCCTGTATCCTTGTCCCAACACATTTCAGTACAGTTCGCAGTGCCCTGATACGACTGATCTGTGCTGGGGCCCGCCCCCATATTCGGTGGGACATGCTCATACTTCCCTACGAGCGCTGTGGCCTAGGAGTCCCAGACCTACAATATTATTACCTGGCTGCCCAGTGTCAATACACATACCACTGGTATCACCCTGATGCACGGATACCCTGCCTGCGCCCAGAAAGAGCGACGTTGGAGGGAATTCTACACTCTCAGATCTTACCTAAGGGCATACCGCTAGACGCCAAAGACATACAAACAGTGTCCACGACGTGCTGGGCATGGCGACATTTGCAACGCCTACTGGGGGGGGCACTCTACTCCATTGCTATCCCGATGCACGATAACCCTTGGTTACCACTCATGTGGGAGAAAATAGTTCAGCGTACATTACACAGGCATGACATACACACAATGGAAGACTTGTTTCCAGACGGACATGTTGGCCCCCTGATCGAAGACCCATGGGACGGGGACATACCATAAGGGTCGCCTTGATTAGTACAGGGTGCTACACTTACATAAGTGTGCACTATATACTAACCCAGCTTCTCACATACATATATATCAAGCCATACTTTCAATAGGTTGGTTTCATTACTTCCATATCAATAACTCTTCCAGTGCCCAACTTTCCCTCCCTCAAGTGTCCCACCCTCCTCCCCTTGCCACATCATGCAACATCGGTGCCCTGTCAACCAAAGCAGCCGGAATAGCTGCTGGTGCCTGAGCACGACTTCTCGCCCCAGAGTCATTCTGTTGTACAGCCATTGGGTGAACCACTGCATCTGCACGGCAGGGTGTAAGTCTCAAGGTCTGGCACTGCCAGCCCACCTTCTTAAACAGGGCGTTTCAACATAGCCAGTGCCATATTTCTTCGGCTCGTACTCAAATGCACGTGATGAGGAGCTAGTCTAGTTCCCTAAATATAGTGCATGATATAGATGTAGGTAAAATCGCGAAGAGGTATAGCAGTATGGGAAGCGACACCATCTTAATGAAGGCAACTCATCCAGCAACCGACACTGGGAGCGTTTCCCAAAAATCCGCAGTAGCCTCCAAGGATCAACAAGCCACCCCTACATTCAAATCGAACAGGTCTCCAGTCTCATGGAATATCTTTACTCCCATATATTGCAGGCAGGTGGGCTCCCATATCATTGCGCTCAGGGTCGCAGGAGGCCATAGAGCAGCTCTCACCGGGAACAACCGTGAATTTCGCCAGTTTATTCCCAATGCAGATAGGTCTCGAAATCTCTCTAGTAGTCTCATCACCCCTGCTGACTTCATATCCGCATAATGCAGGCAGTGCTTAATTTGAGCCGGTGCTTTCCGGTGCTCAGCACCGGCACTTAATTGGTTTCCGGTGCTCGGCACCGGCACCTAAATGTCAAAACCATACTTAGAACAGTCCACCACCTGGTGGCGCTGCTCATCTAATTTAGAGATGAGCAGAACAACGGTAGTTTAGGACTACAATACACATTAAAATTGCCAATACCTGCCTCCCCAGCCATTCCTTTAGCTTTGGGGACCTGGAATAATCGGAACTGTCACATTTACATGTGAGAGAGATGTTTAGTAGTTGTTTTGGCAGCGATGACAAGGGCGATGGGTGGTGCAAGCTGCAGTGGCCTCCTGGTCAGAGCCCTGGCACTTAATATTTTACAAATTAAGCACTGAATGCAGGAATAATAGCTAAATAATAATTAGGAAAGGGTGGTATTTAAGGCACTCAGAACAGTATATCGAACCCTACACCATAATGGCCCTTGGCCCATCAGATCATCCTTTCAGTGGTACACACCAGGCAGGTTTTTGAGATCAGCTTCCCAAAAAAAAGTGATTGTTCCGTTTTGAAAGGCCAGATGTGGTGGCCGCTCCCTTTCCATTGCACGGCTAAGCTATGGAACACTCTTCCCATTCATAGTGCAAAGAGCAGGTCTTTTTCATCTTTTAGGGAACTTTTTAAAACTTGGCTATTCTCCTCCTGGCTCAGTTTGTCAATACTTTGCTGTCAGCAGATGTTAGTGTTTTCCTTGATCCTCTCAGCTTGTTTGACTTTTTCTTTCTAGTTTCTCGTCTGCTGTGCCTTGATTCCTTCGGGTTTAACACGCTATATAAATGTATTTTTCATTTCATTTCATAGAAAGTCTTCAGCATATACAGCTATGTGGTGTTTAAGCCTCTGACTTCCAATCCCCTGTAGGGGAGCTCTGTCCAAGTGCTGCAGGCCAGGGGCTCCATCGCGAGCACAAAGAGAAGCGGCGATAATGGGCATCCCTGCCTGGGGGCCTCGTCCCATGGCATACTATCAATGGCCTTCTCTATATCCACCGTGAATATCACTGCTGCCGGTTTATCGTATGTATCATCACCCATCAGTGCCAAAAGCCACCAGATATTAAGCGCTGTGTTGCGGCCTGGGATAAAACCAGCTTGGTCCGCATATACTAATGTAGTCATGTAGGGTAAAAGTCTTGTTGCCAAGATTCGGCTCAGTATTTTATAATCAATATTAAGCATTGATATTGGCCTATAGGCCTTCCTATTGTGGGGGGTCTGCCCGGTTACAGCAGCTGGATCGCTAACGCCCCATGAGTGGAGATCAGTAGCTGTTCCGAAGTCCACACTGCCTTATATACCTCTACCAGCTTGGGTGCCAGTGTCTCCGCATACGTTATGTAGAATTCAACTGGCAGCCCATCGGTGCCAGACATTTTCTTCCGCGCCATCCCTCAGCATCTTCTCAGTTGAGCTCTGGCTTATAAGGTGGATCCAGAAAATTGTCCACTACGTGTGGGGAGTTGGGGCACTTGTATAAAGATGGGTATAAGGATTGTAGTACTCCCTAAAGTTATCATTGATATCATTCTGCCTATAGAGCCTTTCCCTTAGATCTGTTTCCAACTCAATAATCAAGGTGCCTCTCTTAGCAGGGTTCGCAAGCCAAGCTAGTAGTGATCCAGACTTTTCTCATTCCGCGTCTGCCTAGACCATTTACTTTCTGTAGTCAAAACACCTGAGCATCTCTATCCGCACTCCAGGAGTTCCCTGGATTCCAGCAGTATCTGCTGCAGGTCCAGGCACCCAGGCCGCCAACATTCTGCCTCTATCAACTCTGCATCAGGGGTCTCCACCTCCCCTAACAGTGTACACCTAACTGCCACCGAAAATACTGTATGATACTGTCTCCAGTCGAGTGTTGAAAGACCGGGTCTTCCAATATCTCATCCTTCAGTTTCCACTTAGGATTACAGGGTGATACCACCTAGTTCAAATATAATAGCACTATATTATGATCCATCAGATGTTCTTGTTAAGTTTACGATATCATGTATTGCCCTGTGTACTTCAGGAAGGTGTCTAGTCGCACATGCACCTTGTGGAGGCTCGAAAAAAAGGAGTAGTCTCTGGTCATCACGAGTCTACCAGTCCCCATTGTGACGGCCAACCTGCAAATCTACGAGCAACCCTGATAACATAGGAGTCTCCCAATGGTGGATGCAACCTATCTAACGTTGGTTCAGCAACGCTGTTGTAGTCCCCCCACTCCACTCAGGACAGATTGCACTAGATAGGGTGACAAAACCCAGCACAGTTCCTGTAGAAAGCCCACCTGGTCTACATCCAGGGCATAAAGACTTACCACCACAAGGTCTCGTCCAGCCAGTCTCTGAGTCACCACCACATAGTGTCCCGCCTGGTCCATAAGTTCCCCGGTTCTCTGAAAGGGGCCCCCAGGGTGTATCCAAATAGGGTGCCCCTTGTAAATGCCAAATATGTGGTGTAAAAGGTCTGGGCTCGCCATCGCCTATGAAGCATCAGTCTTTCCTTAACAGTGAGATGTGTTTCTTTTAGTAGGGCTATATGGACAACTCCCCTTCTCTTAAGGTAAGAAAATTCCATATAAAATTTGGATATGTTGTTCTACTCCCAGACATTGCAGGATAGGAACTTATATTTCAGGGAGGTCTCCGTAAGGTAGTTGCTATCTCCTCCCTCCGCAGGCTTGTACTAAAGCTGCTTCTACTGTAAATCCTGCCCTCCCATATCCAAGACCTATGTCATGCTCCCCCAAGGGTACAGCTCAAACAAAAACAACAACAACTATCCCAACTCCCCAAGTAGGCAACATCCCCCATCCAAACTAACATTCCAACTGCAACCACACGCATGCACAACATACATTAAACTCAAAGTGAGGGGTGTACCAATATGGACGCCTCCCGGCCAGCTGCCTCACCACACAGCATCATGTGGTCAGTATACCCGCACTGCTGAGGGGTCCAAATTCTTCTCCAGGGTTAATGCGGGGTCACCCGATTGGTGTTACCCACCCAGGAGCTGTTTCCAGTTGATCCTAATGTACTTACAGTCAAATTAGATTATCAGCTGTCTGGGGTGTCAACAAAAGTAATACAGTATCTGAGCCCCTCGAAGAGACCGATCCTTGATCAGAATCAGAGTCTCGACTACCATCTTCCTCCTTCATCGTTCGGGGGACTCACTCTTGATCTGCTCATTGTTGCCACCATTTACAGCGCTCGCAACTGTTCATGCTGGACCTCCGCCCTTGAGGAGACTGCCTTGTTGAGGCTCTGAGCTCACCTTATTCCAAACCGACATACGTCTCAAGGGAGCCGGGTTACTATGAGATGGTGGCCACTGATCTATTTATTCCCCCACTTTTTTTGGTGATCTGAAAGACTGCACACCTGCTGCATTACGCACTCAGATCCTGGCAGGAAACAAAATTGCATACTTGTACGAAGATTGCTCTGTATATACTATACCAAAATGACGTATGGTGTGCACAGAGTCCAGTGGAACTCCAATGGTAGGCAGAGGTAAAAGTAGATAGCACCTTACTCTCTATTTGTGGTAGTGTGGGCGAGCAGTAAGGCTTTATCGGAGAGTAGTGTTAAGCATTTGTTGTACACACTCAGGCAGCAAATGATGTCACACACTCAAAGACTCAACTCAGACCAATTTGTTTGTATCAAAAATATTAAGTTATTTTATTTCTAGAACCAAGCCAAGCCTGGTTCAGGTAAGTGAAATAATACTTTGCAGAATCTTATGCAATGTTTTACAGTTGAATGCAGGTTCAAATGCAGTTGGTTGAATTACAGGTAAGTCAATATTTTGAAATTACTTTTCAGTTACTTTACAGATTACTTTGTACGTTACTTTTTAGATTACTTTTTAAGTTACTTTTTCTACTCAGTGTGGTATGCCTAGATAATCACACTGGGACATTTCCTAGAGAAAAGGTAAGTAAATCAGTTTTTGTACATTTGTAGTTTTTTCAGTGTTTCATACAAACCAACTCCACACTTAGAACAATTTTCAAGAAAAGCAGTCAATGGAATCCGATGGAAGGAACTAGACTTATCGGTTTACAGGTACGTACAAGTTTGTGGGAGTTGGTATTCTGGGGTTATAACCAGGGTCGAGGATGCACTCTCAAAGCTCCCTCAGTGACATCAGGGCGGCCGGGTGCAGAGTGCTGAGGTCCAATGTTATCCAATGGAGAATTGGGTGTCGGGCTCAGGGAAAAGGGGGATCGGAGTTAGCACCCAAAGTACACCCTCAGCGGCGCAGGGGCGGCTGGGTGCAGGGTGCTGGTTTGGGGTCGGGTACCCTGTTGATTTCAATGGGGATTCTTCGGTTGCAACAAAGACTGCAGGCTCAGGGACGAAGATCGCCTGGAGGTGACCACTGGTTTGAGAGGTAAGTTGGGATGCCTGGGGATGCTGAGACACCGTTGGTTGTGCCACCCAAGGCTGTGGGACGTCGGGTGCAGGGGTGTCTTTAGGCATCGGGTTTTTCTTACTAGCTCCGGTCGCTGTCGGGGGGATCCTACAGAAAGAGACTGCAGGCGTCGTTTGGAGATTCGAGGCAGGTCAGAGATCACCAGATCTCAGGTCAGGATCGACGGGGGGATCTCCTCGTGGTGTTGGGCCACTTGAACTCGGGCCGTGGGAGTCGGGTTCAGAGTGGTGCAGACTCACGTTTTTGGCCAGAGCAAGAGTCTGTGGGTGAGCAAATCCGGTGCTCACGGGAGAAAAAGTCTTTGACTTGGAAGGCAGGGCAGGTCCTCTGGGTTCTTGAGGTTGCTGGCTGCAGGACATACCTGGATTTCGCTGGAGCAGGTACGAGGTGGGGACAGGCCGGTAGGGCTGGGGCCAAGTCAGTGCTAGCAAGACCTCTGACCTCCTGGCCAGTGACCTGCTCTCTCCCTCTGCAGCTCCACTGCTGTGCCGCTGCCGCTGCCCTTTGCAGTGCTCGGTGTAGGTAGGTGTTTGAGCTACTGTCTGGATTGTGTTGTGCCCGGATTGTGTTGTGCCTGTTTTTCTGCCCTGTATCTTTAGTTGTTATTGTTGCCTTTATTGTGCCATTCTCTGTATTGTTGTCTATTTTCTGCCCATTTCCCGATCCCTTTCCCACCGCTGCTGCCCCCGCGGCCCCTCCCCCCTGCCAATTCCCGCTCCCGCCTCCCAGCTATGTCTCCCTCCCCCTTCCCTATTTAAATGGTGGCCACTGCATGGCCGCGCCAAAGGCAAGCCCACCTGCGCCCGACCACGACCAGCGCCAGAGACCCTGGATCTCCAACCACCCACTGCTACGACTCAGCTGCCCTCCTCGCACTCAACCCAGGAAGGAACAACTGCCAGCTGTCCATGCTGAGCACCACCCATGGCCAGTTCTCCTGCCATTACTGCCGCCAGACCTTCACCACCATCCACACCCCCACGGCCACCGCCCACATGCCAAACGCCAACTCCTCCGAGGCACTGGGGTGCATCCACCTCAACGTGCGCTCCCTGCACAGACACGCTGTAGAAATCTGGGACCTCCTCGACACCCTCTCGCCAGACGTCGCCTTCTTCACAGAAACCTGGACCAACTCCACCTCCGCCCTTGACATCGCCACCGCCATCCCAGACGGATAAAACATCCAGAGGAAGGACCGCCCCAATCCCCCAGGAGGAGGACTTGCCATCGTACACAAGAGCTCCGTCTGACTCACGATCTCCAGCTCGAGCGACAGCCAGCCCACCACCGAACACCTCCATTTCCAGATCCAGACCACCCCCAGAATTACCCTAAGAGGCACCCTTTCCTACAGTCCCCCCGGACCTCGAACCGCGTTCACCACCAGCATCGCCGACCTCATCGCACCCCACGCCAACGCCTCCATGGACTACATACTCATTAGAGACCTCAAATTACACCTCAATAACCTCAGCAACCCCCAACTCCGCCACCCTCCTGGACAACCTCGGCCTGAAACAACTCGTCGCCACCCCCACCCACAAGGCAGGACACACCCTCAACCCCATCTTCGCAGGAGCTAACAACATCCACTTCAGCCACACCACGCAACCTCCATGAACAGACCACCACTCTGTACACTTCCACGTCCCCAAACACACGGCACCCAAACCTGCACCCCACCCCCCACGAAGAAAATGGAGCAAAATCACAGAGGAGCAGCTCAACTCCACCCGCAACGCTCCCGCCTCCTCAACCAACCCCAACCTCGCAGCCAAAGAACTCCACAGATGGATCTCCAACTGCGCAGACAAGCTTGCACCCCTACGTAACCCCGACAGACAGTGCCCCAGAAAGGCCGCCTGGTTCACCGACGACCTCAAAGAATCCAGACGCACCTGCAGACGTCTCGAGAAGAACTGAAGAAACAGCAAATCCTCAGAAGACCAGACAACCTACAAGAACGCCATGACAGAATACCACCAATGCATCCGATCCACCAAAAGGACCTTCATCCAGAACAAGATCCTCGCCAATGCCATCAACTCCAAGGAATTCTCAGCGTCATCCAGGAATTCACCAAACCCCCCAGCAAAGCCATGGACATCACCCCCTCCCAGGACCTCTGCAACAAGCTCAGCTCCTACTTCCATCTGAAGATCAAGGGCCTCTACAACAACTTCAACGACTCCAAAGCCACTCCATCCTCCAGTAACACCATCCAACCCACCATCTCCTCATGGACCCCAGTCACCACCGAAGACACCGCATCAACCATGAAAGGCATCCACTCAGGAGCCCCCAGGGATCATCTTCCACAGAGCCGCCGCCGCCATCGCTCCAGAACTACGACGCACCATCAACACCACCTTCAAAACTGGCATCTTTACCGATGATTGGAAACGCGCAGAAGTCAGACCTCTACTGAAGAAGCCCTCAGCAGATCCCACGGACCTCAAGAACTAACAACCCATCTCCCTCCTCCCCTTCGCGGCCAAACTCACCGAGAAGACCGTCAACGTCCAACTAACGAAATTCATCGAAGAAAACTCCATCCTCGACCCCTCCCAATCCGGATTCGGCAGCAACCACAGCCCAGAGACCACCCTACTCGCCGCCACGGACAACATCCGCACCCTCCTCGACCAAGGACACACCACAGCCCTGATCCTACTCGACCTCTCTGCAGCCTTCGACACCGTCTCTCACCGCACACTCACCGCCAGACTCCACGAAGCCGGCATACAGGGGACCGCTCTCAACTGGGTCGCTCCTTCCTCGCCGGCAGAACCCAAAAAATCAGACTTCCACCCTTCCTCACCGAACCCACGGAAATCAACTGCGGAGTACCCCAAGGATTGTCGCTCAGCCCCACGCTCTTCAACATCTACATGGCCCCCCTCGCCGCCATCATCAGACAGCACGGACTCAGGATAGTATCCTACGCCGATGACACACAGATCATCCACTCCCTCGCATCCACAGAGCAAGAACGGGTGTAAGAACCTTCTCCTACATTGCGGCCAAGACCTGGAACGGGCTGCCGATTAACATCAGACGCCCCCCCCAACCTGCACTTCTTCAGGAAGACCCTTAAGACCTGGCTCTTCGACTGACCAGAGCTGCCCCCCCCACTGGTGAGTAGCATGCTTAGAATTTCCCCGATTGATTGATTGAGTGGGAGTCTTCCTCTTCTAGGTTCAGCACGCCTTCTCGGTCCTTCTTCTTCTCTTCTTCTTGTCGATTCTTGTCTGAGGAGGCAAGGTTCAGGGTTGCCCCTAAATTCTAGATTTAGGGGCCTTACAGGTAAATAAAGGTTGGGACCAATGGGTCCCTTCCTTTGGGGTGGGTAGACCCCCTATTATTCCACCCTCCGGTGGGAGGGAGGCATATGCCTCTCTCTGGTTGGCTGGGTCCCCCCAACTGCAAGATGGCAGGGACTGAGAGTTGTGCTTCACCTTGCCTACCCCACCTGAGGGGTGGGGTTGGCAAAGGTAGGCACACCTCCCCTCTTCACTTGGTTTTCCCGCCGATTCTCCAGCCCAAAGCGGGAGTCAGAATCGGTGGCAGCCAGTTGCTGGAAGCAGCAAAGGGCTGAGATAGCTCACAAACGCAGCAAGCCTTTGAAGCTTCCCTTTGTGGACCTTGCTCATCCTAAGGGAGGAGGCTTGGCACCTCGTCCCAGGATGTGCATTGTTTCAGACACCCGAGATCAGCAAACTGTGGACCCAGGGGTCCAGAAACATGTCTGGTGGTGGCAGCTGGCGAGCAGCCACTCCGCCAGGAAACTAGAGTTAGGTCGTTTTTCAGGGAGCATCTCTTAAATGCCCTCTCAGTGTATTTTGCATTAAATCCCATACTGGCATAAGTGTGGGTTTAATGTGCTGAGATGTTTGATACCAAACTTCCCAGTTTTACTTAAAGCCTTTATGGTGCTGTGGTGTTTGTAATGACCAACTCAAAGCACCATACTCATTAATAACATTACTGCACTTACAATGTCTAAGAGTTAGCTTAGACACTGTAGGGCTATAGGGCTCATGCCCCTGTACCCTCACCACTGGTATAGTGCACCCAGATAGAGGGGTGGCTGACCTATGCCAGGGCAGTGGGTTGTAGGCATGGCACACAGGGATGTGTGCTTTGTCGACTCTTCACTTTGTTCTGCACCAAAACATGCAGCCTGCAATGGCAGTGTGTGTGTGTGTAAAGGTACAGGGCCTCTAACGGTGGCACAATAAGTGCTGCAGTCCTTAGATGAGTTCCCTGGCCACAGTGCCCTTGGTACCTGTGGTACCATTTACAAGGGACTGACCTGTAGCCAAAGAGTGCCAATAGGATTTTGTCTCAATACAGTTTTAGGGAAAGAACATAGGCCCTGAGTACCTGTTTGGCAGGAACCCAGGGCACACTCAGTCAAAGTACATCATCCGTTTGGCAAAAAGTGGGGGCAACCATGCAAAAAGAGGGCACTTACTTACACACACCCCCAAATGAAAGAGGATGAGACATTATCCTTTCCCTAGAGAGTCTTCATAGTCTAAGTGGAAGAACCTGGAAAGTCCATCTGCATTAGCATGGGCAGTCCCATGTCTGTGTTCCACTATAAAGTCCATTCCCTGTAGGGAGATGGACCACCTCAGAAGTTTAGGATTTTCACCTTTCATTTGCATTAGCCGTTTGAGAGGTCTATGGTCAGTTTAAACTAGGAAGTGAATACCAAACAAGTATGGTCTTTCGGCACCAAACCACAGCAAAGGCCTCCCTCTCAATGGCCCTCCAACGCTGCTCCCTGGGGAGTAGCCTCCTGCTTATAAAAGCAACAGGTTGGTCTTGGCCTTAATCATTGATATGAGATAGGCCTGCTCCTATCCCTAGCTCAGAGGCATCAGTCTGCACAATGAACTGCTTGGTATAGTCTGAGGCTTTGAGAATTGGTGCTGAGCATATTGCCTCTTTCAGGGTGTCAAAAGCCTTTTGACAGCTAACCATCCAGTTTACCTTTTTGGGCATCTTCTTGGAGGTGAGTTCTGAGAGGGGAGTCACAATGTACCCATATCCCTTAACAAACCTCCTGTAGTACCCAGTCAAGCCAAGGAATGCTCTGACTTTCGTGTGGGTTGTTTGAGCTACCCAGTCCAGGATGGCCTGGATCTTGGGCTCTAAGGGTTGCACTTGGCCTGCACCAACAAGGTGACCCATGTATACCACTGTTCCCTGCCCTATCTGGCATTTGGATGCCTTGATAGTTAGGCCTGCAGTTTGCAGGGCTTTTAAAACATTCCCCAGGTGGATCAGGTCATCCTGCCAGGTGGAGCTAAAGACAGCAATATCATCTAGATATGCTGCACTAAAGGACTCCAGTCCAGCATGGACTTGATTCACCAAACTTAGGAAGGTGGCAGGGGCCTTCTTTAAACCAAAAGGCATAACAGTAAACTGATAATGCCCATCAGGTGTGGAGAATGCTGTCTTTTCTTTTGCTCCTAGCGAAGCCAATGCCAATCTGCCAGCACCCTGCAGTTAAGACAAAGGTACTTAGAAATTTGGATGCACCCAATTTGTCTATCAGTTCATCAGCACTTGGGATAGGGTGAGCATCTGTCTTGGTGACAGAGTTGAACCCTCCATAAAGCATACAGAACCTAATTTCTCTCTTTCCACCCTGTGGATGAGGTTTGGGGACTAGAACCACTGGGCTGGCCCAGGGGCTCTCAGAGGGTTCAATAACCCCTAACTCCAGCATCTTGCTGACTTCAGCTCTGATGCTTTCCTTAACTTGGTCAGATTGTCAATAGATCTTATTTTTGATAGGTACACTGTCCCCAGTTTCCACATCATGGGTATACCAGTTTGTCTGACCAGGGGTTAAGGAAAATAGCTTAGCATACTGCTGCAACACTTGCTTGCAGTCAGCCTGCTGTTGGCAGAGAGGGTGTCTAAGTAGACAACTCCATCCACTGACCCATTTTTGGGGCTGTAAGAGAGAAGGTCCGGGAGAAGTTCACTCTCTACCTCCTGATCCTCATCAGTCACCATCAGCATGGTGATGTCGGCCCTGTCATGGAAAAGCTTAAGGCGGTTCACATGGATCACCCTTTTAGGTGTCCTGCTTGTGCCCAGGTCTACCAAGTAGGTTACCTCGCTTTTCTTTTTTAGGATGTGGTAAGGGCCACTCCATTTGTCTTGGAGAGCCCTTGTTGCCACAGGCTCCAAAACCCTCACCTTTTGCCCTGGTTGGAAGCTTTTTGGTCACACCAGTGCTTCTGGAGCTCCTGGCTGGCTTCAAGATTTTTGGAAGCTTTTTCCATGTACTCTGCCATTCCGGACCTTAGGCCTAGTACATAGTCCACAATGTCTTGTTTGGGTTCTTGGAGAGTCTTCTCCCAACCCTCTTTTACAAGACAGAATGGTCCCCTAACAGGATGGCCAAACAGAAGTTCAAAGGGGGAAAACCCTACTCCCTTCTGAGGCACCTCTCTGTTGGCGAAAAGCAAGCATGGTAAGAGGACAACCCATCTCCTTTTGAGCTTTTCAGGGAGCCCCATAATCCTGCCTTTCAATGTCTTGTTAAACCTCTCAGAAAGACCATTGGTTTGTGGGTGATAGGGTGCAGTAAACTTGTACTGCACTCCACACTCTTTCCACATATGTTTTAGGTAAGCAGACATGAAGTGTGACCCTCTGTCTGAATCCACCTCCTTAGGAAACCCTGCCTTGGTGAAGAAACCAATGAGGGCCTTGGCTACTGCAGAAGCTGTAGTAATCCTAAGGGGAATTGCCGCAGGATACCTGGTGGCTTGATCCACTACCACCAGTATAGATTTGTTTCCTGATTCTGTGGGAGGTTCAAGTGGACCCACTATGTCCACACCTAGCCTTTCAAAGGGAACCCCAATCACTGGTAGTAGAATTAAGGTGCCCTTTGGGTGTCTACCTGTTTTGCCACTGGCTTGACAGGTGACACAGGAGCTGAAAAACTCCTTTACCGTCTGAGACATCTGGGGCCACTAAAAGTGGCTAACAAGCCTTTCCCAAGTTTTGGTTTGGCACAGATGTCCAACTAGGGGGATGTCATGAGCTAAAGTGAGTAAGAACTCCTTGTACTTTTGAGGCACTACCACTCTCCTAGTGGCTCCAGGGATATGGTCTCTTGCCTCATTGTAAAGTATTCTCTCCTCCCAATAGACTGTGGGTACCACTGACATCTCCCTTTTCCTGTGCAGCAGCTTGCTGCCTCAGGCTCTCAAGAGTTGGACAGGTCTGCTGTCCAATGCACAGCTCTTCCCTAGTGGGTCCCCCTGGGCCTAAGAGTTCAACCTGGTAAGGGTCAAGTTCCATAGGCTCAGTTCCCTCTTGGGCTTTCAAGTCCTTTCCCTAAGGAGAGGGCTCCTGATTCATTTACTGTTCAGAAGCTGGTTTCCCAGTCTTCCTACATTTCCTCTTGGAAGGTTGGGCCATTCTTCAGGCTCCAACACTTCTTTTTCATCCTGTTTTCGGCTCTGTGCTCTTGTCTTGACACACACAATCTCAGGGATGTCCAGCATTGCTGCATGAGTTTTCAATTCTACCTCATCCCATGCTGAGGTCTCCAGGTCATTACCAAGCAAACAGGCAGCTGGGAGCTTTGGAGAGACCACTACCTGTTTCAGGCCAGTAACCCCCCCCACCCCAGTCTAATGTCACCATAGCCATGGCATGGTTAGTAGTAACACTGTCAGCGTTGGTGACTGCGTATGTTTTCCCAGTCAGGTATTGCTCTGGAGAAACCAGTGTATCTCTCACCATAGTGACACTGGCACCTGTATCCACCAGGGCCTCTATTCTAGTCCCATTGATCCAGGAGTATTCAAATACTTTAAGTTGGGTGGCCACACAGCTAAAGTGACAAACTCAACTTCACACTCTGTGATTAGAACTGCTTCAAAGTGAACACTGATTTTCTCTGGGCACACTGTTGATCCCATCTGGACTGACTACACCAGTAGTAGCTGTAGGAGGAGTAGGGGGCTTCTTGCTAGGACAAGTAGCATCTCCAGTTAAGGGTCCCAACTTTTTACAGTTGAAGCACCAGGCCTTTTGGGTATCAAAGTTCTTCCCTTTATATCAATTACTGGACTGGGAAGAATTTTGGGACCCGCCTCCCTGAGCAGGTTTTAGGGGCCTTTTTGAAGACTAAAGCTTTTTATCTTTGGAGTTCTCACCCCCTTACCCCTGGGGAGGTTTTGTAACCCCTTTCTTTTGGTCACCCTAAGTGGCTGTTTCTGTTACCCTTGTCTTGATCCAGTGGTCTGCCTACTTTCCCAATTCTTGGGGAGAAAATAGACCGAGGTCTACCAAATGCTGATGTAACTTTTCATTAGCGCAATGACTCAAAATATATTCCTTCATAAACAAATTGTAAAGTCCATTGAAATCATGCACATTATTTCCAGTTAACCATCCATCTAGTGTCTTAACAGAGTAGTCAACGAAGTCAATCCAGGACTGATTTTGGGTTTTGTGAGCCGCCCTTACTCTAATTCTATATTCCTCAGTTGTGAGTCCAAAGCCCTCAATCAGAGTATTCTTCATGAGGTCATAAGACCCAGCATCTGCCCCTGTAAGGGTCAGGAGTCTGTCCCTGCATTTACCAGTGAACAGTTCCCAAGGGAGTGCACCCCAGTGTGACTTCTTCACCTTTATCATTTCACAGGACCTCTCAAAGGCTGTGAACCATTTTGTGATATCATTACCCTCTTCATGTTTAGGGACAATCCCTTTTGGGATTTTAGGATCATAAGATTGCTCTTTATCCATATTAATTGTGTTGCTGTCACCAATGATGGGAGCTAAGCCCATCTCTGTTCTCTCTTTTTCTAGAGCCAGGAATCTGGTCTCCAGATCCAATCTTTTTGTCAACCTTACTAAAAAGTTGGTCTCCTCATTAAGGCAGTCATCAATGTCCTCAGAAGCACCTGACCCACCTGTGTGGGCTCTAGGTACTGTGAGTGATATTCTTGGAGTAAGGGCCACTGGGGCCTTTCTCTCCCTATGAAGTGAGGGTGGGGGGGGCGGTTGGAGGGTATCCTCATCCCCTCCATCTTCTTCCCCTTCTTCCCATTCTCAGAGGGATGGTCCTTAGCATACCCTGCCAACAGCTCCTGGAGCTTTTGTTTGGAGGGATGGGACCCCATGGTAATATGTTTAAGTTTACATAGAAACCTTTACTCCCTAAACTCTAAGTGGAGCTAAGGGGCGAGGTCGAGCTCCTCAACCTGGTTCTCTATGTCATGGTTATCTTCACTAACAGCTGGGTTTTGTTAAGAGACATTTAAAAGAAAAACTTCAAACCCCTCCTACCCCTAACTAAAGTGAGCTTTTATTTCTCTAAAATTCTAAAGGAACTTAAGCAAGGCCCTAAAAAGACATTTAGTAATTTGGAAACATTTGTCAATTCAAAAATTCAAAATTTCTAAAGACAATTTAGGAGTTCTGTCGTGTGATCAGGTGTTGACCAAGTCGGTCCAACAAATGCAAAGTTGTATATCCCACCGCTGATCCACCAATGTAGGAAGCTGGCTCTGTATATACTACTCCAAAATTAGGTATAGTGTGCACAGAGTCCAGTGGAACCCCAAAGGTAGGCAGAGGTAAAAGTAGATAGCACCTTACTCTCTATTTGTGGTAGTGTGGGCGAGCAGTAAGGCTTTATCAGATGGTAGTGTTAAGCATTTTTTGTACACACTCAGGCAGCAAATGATGTCACACACTCAAAGTCTGAACTCAGACCAATTTTTTTGTATCAAAAATAATATTAAGTTATTTTATTCCTAGAACCAGGCCAAGCCTGGTGCAGGTAAGTGAAATAATACTTCGCAGAATCTTATGCAATGTTTTACAGTTGAATGCAGGTTGAAATGCAGTTGGTTGCATTACAGGTAAGTCAATATTTCGAAATTACTTTTCAGTTACTTACAGATTACTATGTACGTTACATTTTAGATTACTTTTTAAGTTACTTTTTCTACCCAGTTTGATATGCCTAGATATCACACTGGGATATTTCCTAGAGAAAAGGTAAGTAAATCAGTTTTTGTACATTTGCAGTTTTTGAGTGTTTCATACAAACCAACTCCACACTTAGAACAATATTCAAGAAAAGCAGTCAATGCAATCCTATGGAAGGAAATAGAGTTATCGGATTACAGTTAAGTACAAGTTTGTGGGAGTTGGTATTTTGGGGTTAGTACCAAGGTTCCCCCAGGGTTGAGGATGCACTCTCAAAGCACCCTCAGCGGCACTAGGGCGGCCGGGTGCAGAGTGCTGAGGCCCAATGTTATCCAGTGGGGGATAGGGGGCCTCCGGTCGGTGACTACTCACGAGCAGGCCTCAAGGTTGTGGGAGAAAAGCTCCTGGTGTCGGGCTCAGTGCAAAGGGGGATCCGAGTTAGCACCCAAAGTACACCCGCAGCGGCGCAGGGGCGGCTGGGTGCAGGGTGCTGGTTTGGCGTTGGGGGCATTCTTGATTTTAATGGGGATTCTCCGGTTGCAACAAAGACTGCAGGCTCGGGGACGAATATCTTCTGGAGGTGACCACCAGTTTGAGAAGTAAGTTGGGATGCCTGGGGATGCCTGGGGATGCTGGGACACTGTCGATTGGGCAACCCAAGGCCATGGGACGTCGGGTGCAGGGGTGTCTTTAGGCATCAGGTTTTTCTTACTAGCTCCGCTCGCTGTCGGGGGGATCCTACAGAAAGAGACTTCAGGAGTCGTTTGGAGATTCTAGCCAGGTCAGAGATCACCAGATCTCAGGTCAGGATCACCGTGGAGATCTCCTCGTGGTGTTGGGCCACTCGAACTCGGGCCGTGGGAGTCGGGTGCAGAATGGTGCAGACTCGCGGTTTTGGCCAGAGCCAGAGTCTGTCAGTGAGCAAATCCGGTGCTCACGGGAGAAAAAGTCTTTGACTTGGGAAGCAGGGCAGGTCCTCTGGGTTCCTGAGGTTGCTGGCTGCAGGACACACCGGGATTTTGCTGGAGGAGGTACGAGGTGGGGACAGGCCGGTAGGGCTGGGGCCAAGTCAGTGGGAGTCCCCCTCTTCTTAGTTCAGCACGGCTTCTTCGGTCCTTCTTCTTCTCTTCTTCTTATCGATTCTTGTCTGAGGAGGCAAGTTTCAGGGTTGCCCCTAAATTCTAGATTTAGGGGCATTACAGGTAAGTAAGGTTGGGACCAATGGGTCCCTGCCTTGGTACACCCCCTATTATTCTACCCTCCAGTGGGAGGGGGGCATATGCCTCTCTCTGGTTGGCTGGGTTCCCCCAACTACAAGATGGCGGGGAGTGAGAGCTGTGCTTCACCTCGCCTCCCCCACCTGAGGGGTAGGGTTGGCAAAGGTGGGCACACCTCCCTTCCTCACTTTATTTATTTATTTTATTTGTAGGTTTTATATAGCGCCTGAATCACCCCCGAAAGGGTATCTCTGCGCTTTGGACTGTGCTGCTAAGCAGGCTGACGGGCAATTGTTAAAATAGAGCGGTCTAAAGAAGTTTCCTGAAGCGCAGATACTCGGGGCATTGTCTCAAGTGAATAGGGAGCTGGTTCCAGAAGAGGGGAGCAAGGTAGGAAAAGGATTTCCCACCTAGCCTTGTTTTCCTGACCCGGGGGACTAAGAGAAGCGATTTGTTTCCTGACCTGAGGGTCCTGGTAGGGGCGTAAGGCTTGAATTTCTTAGAGATGTAGAGAGGACCTTTATTATGCAAGGCCTTGTGGACGATGCAGCAAACTTTAAATTTAACACGCTTGCAGATAGGAAGCCAGTGGAGCTGTCGAAGAAGAGGAAGGGAGGCAGTTCTCGGCGGGGCATTCATAACAAGGCACGCTGCAGTATTCTGGACCACCTGCAATCTGCTAAGCGAGGACTCATTGGCCGAGACCAGGAGAGCATTGCAGTAATCTAACCGGCTCATTACCATGGTCTGAATGAGGGTTTTACGAGTGGAATCCGGAAGGAGAGGGAAGACTCGTCGTAGCAGGCCCAGAACATAAAATCAGGAACCGGCAGTGTAGGCAGCATGCTCCTTCAAGGACAAGGCGCGATCAAGACAAATGCCCAGGTTTTTAACAAGGGCCTTAGGGCCAGGGGAGGAGCCAAGGGCTACCGGCCACCAGTCTGGTGTCCACAGCAAAGGTGCATCTCCGAAGAGCATAATCTCTGTCTTCCCTGCGTTGAGTTGGAGAAATTGCTTTTCATCCAATTTGCTATAGCTGCCATTCCCGCAGAGAATGTGGACTGAGCCGACATGGCAGATTTGTTAAATGAGAAGAGGAGCTGGGTGTCGTCAGCATATGAAATAGGCGTAAAGCCACAAGATCTGAGGAGGTTGGCCAACGGAGCAAGATAGATGTTAAACAGAGTAGGGCTCAAACATGAGCCCTGGGGGACTCCCTTGGTCAGTTCCATCGACTTCGACCAAAAAGGGCCAAGATTGACAGTCTGGGAACGGGAGGACAGGAAGCTCGTCATCCACTGAAGAGCAGGGCCTCTAAGTCCAATCTCCTCCAATCTCCTGAGCAAGATCTGGTGGGATACCGTGTCGAACGCGGCAGAGAGGTCCAACAGCACGAGAATCGTTGAATGGCCACTGTCTAAGGTCATCCTGATGTTGTCCGTGACCTCCAACAGGGCAGACGCCGTGCTGTATTTGGGCCTGAAACCAGATTGAGAGGAATCCAAACTACCTGTGTTTTCGACATGGTTGGACAGCTGTTTATTAATGTATTTTTCCAATACTTTGCTCAGGAGAGGTAGTAAGGAGATGGGGCGGAGATTGGAGAGCTCTTCCATAGGGATCTTGGAGTTCTTACGGATTCGGATGACCTGTGCCGCCTTCCATTCTTGGGGAAGGTAGCCCTCTCTCATAGAGAGGTTGAGGATTGTGCCTATGGGCAAGGACAGTTGTTTGGAGAGGGAGGTGACTACTTTAGCTGGAGTAACGTCAAGGGGGGAGCCTGATTTTACTGTGTGAAGTAAGGCTTCCACCTCCTCGGAGGATATAGGGGGAAAGCTCTCCAGCAGTTGTGTTATTACGGATGCTGGCGGGTAAGGAGGTGGAGCATCCGGTTGCTGGCTCCCGGAGGGGGAGATCTTATCATAGATAAGTTCAATTTTCTGCGAGAAATACTGGGCAATGTCATCACAGAGAGCTTGGGATAGGGTCTCAGGATTGTCACAAGCCTTAGGACTAGTAAAGGATTTGAGTATCTGAAATAAGGTTTTGAGGCCGTTTTGGTTTTCCCGCCGATTCTCCAGCCCAAAGTGGGGGTCAGAACCGGTGGGAGCCAGTTGCTGGAAGCAGCAAAGGGCTGTGGAAGCTCACAAAGGCGGCAAGCCTTTGAAGCTTCCCCTTTGTGAACCTTGCCCATCCTGGGGGAGGAGGCTTGGCACCTCGTACCAGGATGTGCATTGTTTCAGACCCCCGAGAGCAGCAGGCTCTCAGCCCAGGGGTCCAGAAACATGTCTGGTGGTGGCAGCTGGCGAGCAGCCACTCAGCCAGGACACTAGAGTTAGGTCGTTTTTCAGGGGGCATCTCTAAGTGCATTTTTCATTAAATCCCACCCTGGTATAAGTGTGGGTTTGATGTGCTGAGAAGTTTGTTACCAAACTTCCCAGTTTTCATTAAATCATTATGGTGCTGTGGAGTTCGTAATGACCAAAACCCAGCACCATATACTCTTAATGGCATTACTGCACTTACAATGTCTAAGAATTGGCTTAGACACTGTAGGGGTACAGGGCTCATGCCCCAGTACCCTCACCACTGGTATAGTGCACCTAGATAGAGGGGTGGCTGACCTATGCCAGGGCAGTGGAATGTAGGCATGGCATACAGGGATGTGTTCAAAACAAATCTAAGAAGGAACCATCCCTGGTTCCACCAAGCTGCACAGCCTTTTCACAGTATGAATCCAATGAATTAAATTCAACCATATTCTTAACCATATTTTTAATTTACTTTTCTCCATGTTTTTATGCAAATGTTTCTCATCCTTTTTTTGACTATTCCTTCAATTCGTTTTATCCATACCATTAATTCCACGACGATGTTTAAAACAAACTCCAGGGCACAGGTTGGTTCCACATGTCATGATGTTTATTAAAAACCCAATGCATTTTGGGAAAACACGTTCCCTTCGTCAGGGGCATCTAAAACATAATATAAACATAATATAAAATAAACAGGACGATTTTTAACCCATCATTATTCATATTATCATTGTAATATGCATTTTCAAATCACCATACGTTTTTTGTTACTCCCAAATACATAGCAGAATAATAAATAGTACATACAACTATGTCTATTTCATTATCTGATTATAAACAGATTCTTTGATTATAAAATATTTTTACACTGGAGGATACACAATTGTGCACCCGTATCCGTTTCCGCATTAAAGCCATAGTTCAGTGTCCTATGTAGCCTATTTTCCCTTTGTTTATCTTTCCCCTCTATTATTTTAACTCTGACCCTCGCACGCTTACCGTGACATGTGCTTATTCCTCTTTAAAACCAATTCGACAATGTCGATTCCATTACAAAAAATTCCAGAGTTGTAGCATTATCCAGTTTTTCAGAGCGTGCCGCAGCGCGAGTAATACGTTTAACTATGAGCTACATCTAACAATCAAGGCCTGCTTTCTCTTTGTATATGCTTCACCAAAAAGGATGACGCTAATGGTTCAGTCCGTTGTTTAGTTCAAGGTAAATGCTAGTTATTCACCTGATGGTAATGAAGCAGGGCGGGAAAAAAGAGAAAGCAGGCCTTGATTGTTAGATGTAGCTCATAGTTAAACGTATTACTCGCGCTGCGGCACGCTCTGAAAAACAGGATAATGCTACAACTCTGGAATTTTTTGTAATGGAATCGACATTGTCGAATTGGTTTTAAAGAGGAATAAGCACATGTCACGATAAGCGTGCGAGGGTCAGAGTTAAAATAATAGAGGGGAAAGATAAACAAAGGGAAAATAGGCTACTTAGGACACTGAACTATGGCTTTAATGCGGAAAGGGATACGGGTGCATAATTGTGTATTCTCCAGTGTAAAAATATTTTATAATCAAAGAATCTGTTTATAATCAGATAATGAAATAGACATAGTTGTATGTACTATTTATTATTCTGCTATGTATTTGGGAGTAACAAAAAACGTATGGTGATTTGAAAATGCATATTACAATGATAATATGAATAATGATGGGTTAAAAATCGTCCTGTTTATTTTATATTATGTTTATATTATGTTTTAGATGCCCCTGACGAAGAGAACGTGTTTTCCCAAAATGCATTGGGTTTTTAATAAACATCATGACATGTGGAACCAACCTGTGCCCTGGAGTTTGTTTTAAACATCGATCGTGGAATTAATGGTATGGATAAAGCGAATTGAAGGAATAGTCAAAAAAGGATGAGAAACATTTGCATAAAAACATGGAGAAAAGGAAATTAAAAATATGGTTAAGAATATGGTTGAATTTAATTAATTGGATTCATTAAGTGAAAAGGCTGTGCAGCTTGGTGGAACCAGGAATGGTTCCTTCTTAGATTTGTTTTGAATGCATCGCAAGAGGCGAAGCGCAGAACAAGTTTTGCACGCCATGAAAGTGGAATCAGTTTACATTTGGACAAAATAGCAAAGAATGAAAAAGAAAGAATAAAAGAGGTGTGCATCTCACTGACCCAATTTCATAATACAGGGATGTGTGCCATGTCGACTCTTCACTTTGTTCTGCACCAAAACATTCAGCCTGCAATGGCAGTGTGTGTGTAAAGGTACAGGGCCTCTAAGGGTGGCACAATAAGTGCTGCAGCCCTTAGAGGAGTTCCCTGGCCACAGTGCCCTTGGTACCTGTGGTACCATTTACAAGGGACTGACCTGTGGCCAAAGAGTGCCAATTGGGTTTTGTCTCAATGCAGTTTTAGGGAAAGAACATAGGCCCTGGACACCTGTTTGTCAGGAACCCAAAGCACACTCAGTCAAAGTACATCATCTGTTTGGTAAAAAGTGGGGGCAACCATGCAAAAAGAGGGCACTTTCTTACACAGACCCCCAAACGAAAGAGGATGAGACTAACCTTTCCCTAGAGAGTCTTCATTGTTTAAGTTGAAGAACCTGGAAAGTCCATCTGCATTGGCATGGGCAGTCCCAGGTCTGTGTTCCACTATAAAGGCCATTCCCTGTAGGAAGATGGACCACCTCAAAAGTATAGGATTTTCACCTTTTATTTGCATTAGCCATTTGAGAGGTCTATGGTCAGTTTAAACTAGGAAGTGAGTACCAAACAAGTAAGGTCTTCCAGAACCAAACCACAGCAAAGGCCACTCTCTCAATGCCACTCCAACGCTGCTCCCTGGGGAGTAGCCTCCGACTTATAAAAGCAACAGGTTGGTCTTGGCCTTAATCATTGGTCGGGGATAGGACTGCTCCTATCCCTAGCTCAGAGGCATCAGTCTGCACAATGAACTGCCTGGTATAGTCTGGAGCCTTGAGAATTGGTGTTGAGCACATTGCCTCTTTCAGGGTGTCAAAAGCCTTTTGACAGCTAACTGTGCAGTTTACCTTTTTGTGCATCGTCTTGGAGGTGAGTTCTGAGAGGGGAGTGACAATGGACCCATATCCCTTCACAAACCTCCTGTAGTACCCAGTCAAGCCAAGGAATGCATTGACTTGAGTTTGGGTTGTTGGAGCTACCCAGTCCACGATGGCCTGGATCTTGGGCTGTAAAGGTTGCACTTGGCCTGCACCAACAAGATGACCCATGTATTCCACTGTTCCCTCCCCTATCTGGCATTTGGATGCCTTGATAGTTAGGCCTGCAGTTTGCAGGGCTTTTAAAACATTCCCCAGGTGGATCAGGTGATCCTGCCAGGTGGAGCTAAAGACAGCAATATCATCTAGATATGCTTAACTAAAGGACTCCAGTCCAGCAAGGACTTGATTTGCCAACCTTTGGAAGGTGGCAGGGGAATTCTTTAAAACAAAAGGCATAACAGTAAACTGATAATGCCCATCAGGTGTGGAGAATGCTGTCTTTTCTTTTGCTTCTGGTGCCATGCCAATCTGCCAGTACCCTGCAGTTAAGTCAAAGGTACTTAGAAATGTGGCTGCACCCAATTTGTCTATCAGTTCATCAGCTCTTCGGATAGGGTGAGCATCTGTCTTGGTGACAGAGTTGAACCATCTATAGTCCACACCGAACCTCATTTCTCTCTTTCCACCCTGTGGATGAGGTTTGGGGACTAGAACCACTGGGCTTGCCCAGGGGCTCTCAGAGGGTTCAAAACCCCCTAACTCCAGTATCTTGCTGACTTCAGCTCTGATGCTTTCCTTAACTTGATAAGACTGTCAATAGATCCTGTTTTAACAGGTACACTGTCCCCAGTTTCCACATCATGGGCACACCAGTTTGTCTGACCAGGGGTTAAGGAAAATAGCTTAGCATACTGCTGCAACACTTGCTTGCAGTCAGCCTGCTGTTGGGCAGAGAGGGTGTCTGAGAAGACAACTCCATCCACTGACCCATCTTTGGGGCTGTAAGAGAAAAGGTCAGGGAGAGGTTCACTCTCTGTCTCCTGATCCTCATCAGTCACCATCAGCATGGTGATGTCAGCCCTGTCATGGAAAAGCTGAAGACGGTTCACATGGATCACCCTTTTGGGTGTCCTGCTTGTGCCCAGGTCTACCAAGTAGGTGACCTCACTTTTCTTTTCTAGGATGGGGTAAGGGCTACTACATTTGTCTTGGAGAGCCCTTGATGCCACAGGCTCCAAAACCCACAGCTTTTGCCCTGGTTGGAACTTCACCAGTGCAGCCATACCAGTGCTTCTGGAGCTCCTGACTGGCCTCAAGATTTTTGGAAGCTTTTTCCATGTACTCTGCCACTGTGGACCTTAGGCCTAATACATAGTCCACAATGTCTTGTTTGGGTTCTTGTAGAGTCTTCTCCCAACCCTCTTTTACAAGACAGAGTGGTCTCCTAACAGGATGGCGAAACAGAAGTTCAAAGGGGGAAAAACCTACTCTCGTCAGAGGCACCTCTCTGTAGGCGAAAAGCAAGCAGGGTAAGAGGACATCTAATCTCCTTTTGAGCTTTTCAGGGAGCCCCATAATCATGCCTTCCAATGTCTTGTTAAACCTCTCAACAAGACCATTGCTTTTTGGGTGATAGGGTGTAGTAAACTTGTACTGCACTCCACAAACTTTCCACATATGTTTTGGGTAAGCAGACATGAATTTGACCCTCCTTTGGAAACCCTACCCTGGTGAAGACACCAATGAGGGCCTTGGCTACTGCAGGAGCTGTAGTAGTCCTAAGAGGAATTGCCTCAGGATACCTGATGGCATGATCCACACCACCAGTATACATTTGTTTCCTGATGCTGTGGGAGGTTCAAGTGGACCCACTATGTCCACACCTACCCTTTCAGAGTGAACCACAACCATTGATAGTGGAATTAAGGGGTCCTTTGGCTTTCCACCTGTTTTGCCACTGACTTGACAGGTGCCACAGGAGCTGACAAACTCCTTCACCTTCTGAGACATCTGGGGCCAGTAAACGTGGCTAACTAGCCTTTCCCAAGTTTTGGTTTTGCCCAGATGTCCAGCTAGGGGGATGTCATGAGCTGAAGTGAGTAAGAACTCCTTGTACTTTTGAGGCACTACCACTTTCCTAGTGGCTCCAGGGTTATGGTCTCTAGCCTCAGTGTACAGTAGTCCCTCCTCCCAATCGACTCTGTGGGTACCACTGACATATCCCTTTTCCTGTGCAGCAGCTTGCTGCCTTAGGCTCCCAAGAGTTGGACAGGTATGCTGTCCAATGCACAGCTCTTCCCTAGTGGGTCCCCCTGGGCCTAAGAGCTCAACCTGGCAAGGGTCAAGTTCCATAGGCTCAGTTCACTCTGGGGCTCTCAAGTCCTGTCCCTGAGGAGAGGGGTCCTGATTCTTTTGCTGTTCAGAAGCTGGTTTCCCAGTCTTCTTACCTTTCCTCTTGGAAGGGTGGGCTATTCTTTCAGGCTCCAACACTTCTTTTTCACCATGTTTTTGGCTCTGTGCTCTACTCTTGACACACACAATCTCAGGGATGTCCTGCGTTGCTGCATGGGTTTTCAATTCTACCTCAGCCCATGCTGAGGTCTCCAGGTCATTACCAAGCAAACAGGCAGCTGGGAGCTTTGGAGAGACCACTATCTGTTTCAGGCCAGTAAACCCCCCCAGTCTAATGTCACCATAGCCACGTCATGGTTAGTAGTAACACTGTCAGCGTTCGTGACTGGGTAAGTTTTCCCAATCAGGTATTGCTCTGCGGAAACCAGTGTATCTCTCACCATAGTGATACTGCCACCTCTATCCACCAGGGCCTCTATTCTAGTCCCATTGATCCAGGAGTATTCAAATACTTTAAGCTGGGTGGCTGTAGGAGAGTAGGATCTGCTTCACATGGGTACCCCCACTTTTTGCTGATGCTTCACTGTTTTTCGACTTTAGTCTGGCTGGGGCCCTGCTAATCAGAACCCCAGCCTAGCTGCTTCCTCTCTAAAATGGTTTCCATGTGCCTTAGGCACATCACTGATTGGAATCTGGAGTGCCCTTATAAGTCCCTAGTATATGGTATACTATGTACCAAGGGCATAGGTACCTCAGAGGCCTACCAGGGGCTGCAGCATGTATTATGCCACCCCTGGAAGGCCATCCAAACTGACACCACAGGTCTGCTACTGCAGCCTGGGTAAGGTGGTGCATGCACCCCTTACTGTGATATAGGTTACCTATATCACTAAATACATACACACATATAAACCTATAAGTCACTCCTAAGGCAGGCCTTATCAATCCTAAAGGCAGAGTGCATGGTTCCTATGTGAGAGGGTGCCCCTGCATGAGCAGGGCCCCTCTGCAGCGTTCGGAGACCCTTCTCTGATGCTGTTTGTAGTGCAGCCTGACCATATACTCTTAAGCGCATTATAACCTCGCGTTAAATGCTAACTTTGGAATGGCTGCACCTAAACATGTCGTGTTTGGTGTCAAACATCTTGGAATACTACCCCCCGCCAATTCTGGCGGCGGGGGTAGCATTCCACCCTTCTAGAGGGAAAGACATGTTAACTCTGACTAGCCCGGTAACTTCTTTCCAAAGCCCTGGCATCACAAAATGGATGCTGCTGCCACAGACACGAGTCTGGCCTCCTGCTGCTGGACGAAACTCCGGCAGGGGAGGCCTGGACAATAGGTTTCCTGTCCCAGGGAGGTGTGACCACCTCCCCAGACAGGATAATGTGTATTGGGGCTGGGCGGGAGCACCATCTGTGTGCTTTGAAGTCCTGCACTGGGGGCACATTTGGTGTCCCTGTGCATACCCCAGTTCAAACCGGATCAGGGGCTTCCAGCCCCTGCTTTGGCGTGAACTGGACAAAGGAAAGCGGTGTAGCCACCCCTCTGCCCTGACCCACCCATAGGTGGGGCCACAGAGTAGTCCAACCCCTATCCTTAGTATAAGTATAGGATCCCAGTCCTTAGGACTTTAGATTATCCCTGGACGAAACTCTGAAACAGAATCCTGGACCTTCGACGCTCTACTAAAGACTAGAGGACAGAAGAATCTCCCTTGGGGTCAAGGAGTGACTCCCCTGCTTGGCAGGCACCAAAGAAGCATCTGTCCGGTTCGCATTTCTGAAGCTCCCGTCGGACGCTGAAGTCATCGCATCACCAGAGGTGGATTCTCAGACTTCCCGAGGCTACCCTGAGTCCCCAGCAAAGCTGAGGCCCGTGGCTATCGTGGGTGACTTGAGACCGTGACCCCTGGACACCGAGCACATTTGCAAGTGCATCCTCTTCTGGGTCTCCCAAGAAGTCGTGCTTTGGGCTCCGAGTAGCCCTAGCCTCCAGCACCACCTGTACCGAAGATCATTGGCCCCCACTCCACGAGTGTCCTGTAAGCCAGATCCACGTGCGGCATCACGAGGCTCCTTCGCGGTCGCTAGCCCGTTGGCTAGTAGCCCTTAACGAAGGCCAATATTTTTCTAACTTGGCATCCTAGTTGCTCCAGGCCTGCCCTCACTTACCTTCGCTGGGTGAGTTCCCCAGACCTTGCTGGTCTGCACCATCGACGATCTTCCTCTGCATCGAGACTTGCCGTTACCAAGGCTTGTTGGGTCCAATCCGGTCGCCGACACCTCAGCACTCGACAGACATCGTGTACCAGCCCGAATCCTGCTCCTGGTCACCGACAACATCTCCTGGACCTCGTGGCTGAAGAGTCAAGACGACCATCAACGCACCTGAAGCACTCGACATCAGTGGGCATCTGTCCATCGCCTTCCTGGTCACTGGCTAGTGACCCAGACTCTGTCCCCTCTGCTTTCAGGTTCTTCAGAACTCCGATCCACTCTTGGATCCACCCGGACACTTTTCACTTGGTCGCCAGCAGCACTTTGCAGCAGATCGCCATTCAAATCGACGACGAAACCCGACCCCGAAAGGCACCTATGCACCCGGCTTCCCTGGGTGAGGTAACACGAGTACTCCGGTGCTCCTGTGGGTAGAGACTCTTCAAAGTCCTAGATCTCAAAGGGTTTGGTCCAAGTCCTCTTTTAAGTGTCCCTTTTCTCTAATTTCCCGATCACGACTTTCTCCATAGAAGTCAACGGCGTATCGCGGTTGTGTATTTACACTGCACGCGTCTCCCGTGGGTCCCCTGTGTCACTACCTTGGGTGGTTCCTTGTGGTCCAAGCACTTCTAGAGGCTCTAGGCCTAGTGTCTAGTTCAGTCGTGGTTCTTATACCACTTTATTGGTATATGGTTTGGTACGCCCCTAGGGCCCAAACGTGTATTTGTGCTATTACTGTGTTTAAATAACTTCTAACTTATGTACTTCGAACTCTAGCCTCATAAAGAGACTAGAGGGGTGTGTTTAGCAATAAATACATATATTTTGAATATATACCTGGTGTGGTGCTCTTTCATTTGATCACTCAAGAGATTATAGACTGGTAAAACAAGCTGCTTTACATTCCTTCAAGACTTAGCCTGAAGGCTGCTCTCCATAGCTACCACTAGGATAGCTTTCAATAAAGGTTGTCTTTAACCTATCTCCAATAAGGGGTTGTTTGGACTGGTGCAAGGTGCCCACTATAATTAGTGGACAGCATATGCCAGGCCAACTTCTCACATTGGTGTGCAGCGTGTGGGATTCCAGCTTGCTATTGTTTTACCAGATAATCTCAATTGAATTGATCAACTGAAAACCACTAAAGGTACCTAAGGTACATATAATTTAAGCTTAGAATACAGTAAGTTCTACTGAACTTAGAGTTGTGTGTTAAGGGATAGCACAACCCTTTCTACAACTCAAGAGAGTTTAGTAGGCCACACTAGAGTAGGTAGTGCATACACCACACCACACTAGTAATGTCTTTAAGGGTAGGATCTAAAGAATCCTTGCAGGAAGCCACTGAGCTTCCACCCTCCAAGTATGATACACTCCCATTCTTGGAACTGAGAGCTTTATGCAACTTGAGAAAAATAAGGACAGGCCAAAGCCCCACCACCCAACACCTCAAGGAGTTGTTGGTGGCTTATGACCTTAGTAGGCCCTTGGGGACTGAAGGGGCAGGAGCTGAGGGTGGGGCAGATGATGAGGATGGGACCAGGGGTACCAATACCCCCAGCCCCCCCTCTGAAACTGGCCAGGAGGGCGACAATGGCCCTGACCTGGATAATCCAACCCCTCCTGAGGAAGATGAAGAGGAGGATCAGAATGATGCCCCCTTTGTCCCCCCAGGAAGGATTGTGAGTGTGCCCAGAAGGTCTAGATCTTCTTCTCAGGAGTCTAACCACTCTGGCACCTCAATAGGGAGCTCTGTCTCATCTCATAGGAGGGAATCCTCTCATGAGAGAAGAAAGAGGCTGGTTCTATATGAGGAAGCTCAGCTTGAACTCAAAAAGAAGCAACTAGCCATAGACAGGGAGTCCCTAGATCTCTTTAGAGAGAGAAGAAAGTTGGGACTAGAGTCCCATGGTGGCAGCCATGTCCCTAGAGATAGGGAAAGGTCCTATGACCATAGGAACCTGAGCAAGATTGTCCCTCCCTATCAGAATGGGGATGACATCCACAAGTGGATAACTGCTCTAGAGAGGGCCTGTAAGGTACAGAAGGTCCCTCAGGAGCAGTGGGCAGCAATCTTGTGGCTCTCCTTTGCAGACAAAGGTAGAGATAAGCTCCTCACTGTTAGAGAGGAGGATGCTGATAATTACAAGGTCTTGAAGAGTGCTCTTATTGATGGGTTTGGCCTAACCACTGAACAGTACAGGTTGAAGTTCAGAGATACCCAAAAAGCACAGACTCAAGACTGGGTAGACTATGTGGATTGTTCTGCCAAGGCTCTGGAAGGCTGGTTGATGGGCAGTAAGGTGTGTGACTTCTCAGGATTGTACAATCTGATAATGAGGGAGCAGATTCTTAATAACTGTCAAAATCAGCTGTTGCATCAATACCTGGTAGACTCTGATCTGACCTCTCCCCAAGAATTGGGAAAGAAGGCAGACAAATGGGTCAGAACCAGGGTGAAGCAGAAGGTACAGAACCAAGGTGGGGAAACCAAGAAGCAAGATGCTAAGAACTCTGAAAAGGGTGGGGAGAAGGGTAAAGATCAAAAGTCTTCATCAGGCCCCCAAAAATCTTCTTCTGGTGGGGATTCACAGTCTACCAAAGGGAAAGGCCAAAGAAAACCATGGTGCAAGGTCTGTAAGCAAAAGACCCACTGGACCAGTGATTGCACCAAGTCCAAAGACTCCAGTCCAGCACCCACCAATGCCCCTAAGGCACCTGTTCCCCCTAGTACAGTTGGTGGGAGTGCTCCAGCCAAGGGTTTAGTAGGGTTCACCCTGGGTACTGAGTTGGGCTCTGACCTAGTCAGAGAACTGACTCAGGCTGTGTTAGTCTGTGATGGAGGCATGGATGTGACCTCCTCTGTGAGTCCCAGTAATCTGGGCAAGTACAGACAACAGCCTTTAATCAATGGACGTGAGGCTTTGGCATTTAGGGACACAGGGGCAAGTGTCACAATGGTGACACAAGACCTTGTGAATCCTGGGCAAGTTATACTTGGTGAGATGTACCAAGTGACCAATGCTAGCAATGTCAGAACAGACCATACTCTGGCAGTTGTTAACTTCTCCTGGGGAGGGGTAACTGGCCTTAAGAAGGTTGTGGTAAGTGCAAACCTACCAGTCGAATGCTTGCTTGGCAATGACTTAGAGACTTCTGCTTGGGCAGAAGTGGAGCTCAGGACCCATGCAGAAATGCTGGGGATCCCTGCAGATGTGTTTGCTGTGACCAGGTCACAAGCCAAAATGTCTAACACTGAACAGGCCTTGGATTCTGGAAGAATGGACCAAGTGCCTTCCAAGAGGAGGAGTAGTAGGGTTAAGGCAGTGCCTTCCCCCTTGGCTCAGGAGGAAGATCAGTCCCTTGAGGGGGATGATCTCAGCCCTGAAGAAGGAACTGTCCCAGAGGAACTGGAACCTGACCAGGTTGAGTTCTTGGGGACAGGGTGACCTTCTAGGGCAGATCTGAGCCAGGAGCAGCAGAGCTGCCCCTCCCTTGAACCCCTCAGACAGCAAGCTGCTGCTGAGGCTGCTGGGAAAGCTAGTGGTCCCCATACAGTGTATTGGGATGATGGACTCCTGTACTCAGAGAATAGAGACCCCAAGCCTGGTGCTACCAGGAGGTTGGTTATACCTCTGAAGTTCAGGGGCTTCCTATTGACCCTAGCCCATGATATTCCCTTAGCAGGTCACCTGGGCCAGAACAAGACTTGGGACAGAATTGTCCCTCACTTCCACTGGCCCCACATGTCTGAAGACAGCAAGGAGTTTTGTCGCTCCTGCGTAACCTGCCAAGCCAGTGGCAAGGCAGGTGGCACTACAAAGGCCCCCCTGATACCACTACCTGTGGTGGGGGTGCCCTTTGAAAGGGTAGGGATTGACATTGTTGGTCCCATGGATCCCCAAACAGCCTCTGGGCACAGGTTTATCCTGGTGGTAGTGGATCATGCCACCAGGTACCCAGAAGCTATTCCCCTCAGGACCACTACAGCACCTGTGGTGGCAAGGGCCCTCCTGGGAATCTTCTCAAGAGTGGGCTTTCCTAAGGAGGTAGTCTCAGACAGGGGTGCTAACTTCATGTCTGGGTACTTGAAAGCAATGTGGAAGGAGTGTGGAGTGACTTATAAGTTCACCACACCCTATCACCCACAATGCAATGGTTTAGTTGAGAGATTCAACAAAACCTTGAAGGGCATGATTAAAGGGCTCCCAGAAAAGCTTAGGCGTAGATGGGACATACTCTTGCCCTGCCTTTTATTCGCATATAGGGAGGTGCCTCAGAAGGGGGTTGGTTACAGCCCTTTTGAACTTCTGTTTGGCCACCCTGTGAGGGGTCCACTGTGCTTGGTGAAGGAAGGATGGGAGTTACCTCTCAAGCCCCCAAAGCAAGATATAGTGGACTATGTACTTGGTCTCCGCTCCAGGATGGCTGAGTACATGAAAAAGGCAACCAAAAACCTTGAGGCTAGCCAGGAACTTCAAAAGGCCTGGCATGACCAAAAGGCTGTTCTGACTGTCTACCAGCCAGGACAGAAGGTGTGGGTGTTGGAGCCAGTGGCCCCAGCAGCTCTCCAAGACAAATGGAGTGGACCCCACACTATTGTTGAGCAGAAGGGTGAGGTCACTTACTTAGTAGACCTAGGAACACCCAGGAGTCCCCACAGGGTTCTCCATGTCAACAGGTTAAAACCATATGTGGACAGGGCAGACATGGGCTTGCTCATGGCTACTGATGAAGGGCAGGAGGAAGAGAGTGACCCACTCCCTGACCTGCTCTCACAGAACCCTGACGATGGGTCAGTTGATGGTGTAGCCTTGGCAGGCAGCCTCACTACCCAGCAACAAACTGATTGCAGGCAAGTTCTCAATCAGTTTAGACATATGTTTTCACTGACACCCAGTCAGACCACCTGGTGCACTCATGAAGTGGACACTGGGGACAGTCTGCCTATTAAAAATAAGATTTATAGGCAACCTGACCATGTCAGGGACTGTATCAGGACTGAAGTCCAGAAAATGTTGGAGTTGGGAGTTATTGAACCCTCAGATAGCCCTTGGGCTAGTCCAGTGGTCCTTGTACCAAAACCTCACACCAGTGGTGGAAAAAGAGAGATGAGGTTTTGTGTGGACTACAGGGGTCTCAATGCAGTCACTAGGACTGATGCCCATCCAATACCCAGGGCAGATGAGCTCATAGATACTTTGGCCTCTGCCAAATATCTCAGCACATTTGACCTAACAGCTGGCTACTGGCAGATCAGACTAGCTGATACTGCAAAGCCCAAAACAGCATTCTCAACCCCTAGTGGGCATTATCAATTTGTGGTAATGCCCTTTGGTCTGAAGAATGCACCTGCCACTTTCCAGAGGTTGGTGAATACAGTTCTCACAGGTCTGGAAGCCTATAGTGCAGCATATCTAGATGATATTGCTGTCTTTAGCTCCACCTGGGAGGATCACCTGGTCCACCTCAGGAATGTTTTACAGGCCCTGCAAAAGGCAGGCCTGACTATCAAGGCCACTAAGTGCCAGATAGGGCAGAGTCAGGTTGTGTACCTGGGCCACCTTGTGGGTGGAGGCCAGGTTCAACCTTTGCAGAGCAAGATCCAGACTATCATGGACTGGACTGCTCCCATTACCCAGACTCAGGTGAGAGCCTTCTTAGGCCTGACTGGGTACTATAGGAGATTTGTCAAGGGGTATGGATCAATAGTGACACCCCTGAATGACTTAACTTCTAAGAAAATGCCCAAAAGGTTCCGTGGACAGTTAGCTGTCAAAAGGCATTTGATGACCTGAAGCAGGCCATGTGCACTGCTCCCATTCTACAGAGTCCTGATTACTCCAAGAAGTTCATTGTTCAAACTGATGCATCTGAATTGGGGGTAGGGGCTGTACTGTCACAATTGAATGAAGAAGGTCAGGATCAGCCAGTAGCTTTTATTAGCAGAAGGCTGACCCCTAGAGAGAAACGTTGGTCAGCCATAGAGAGGGAGGCCTTTGCTGTGGTCTGGGCTCTGAAGAAGTTGAGGCCATACTTGTTTGGTACACACTTCCTGGTTCAGACAGACCATAAGCCCCTCTTATGGCTAAAACAAATGAAGGGTGAAAACCCCAAACTGCTTAGGTGGTCCATTTCCCTACAGGGGATGGACTTTACAGTGGAACATAGACCTGGGAGTAACCATGCCAATGCAGATGGACTCTCTAGGTATTTCCACTTAGAACATGAAGACTTAACTGGGCAAGGTTAGTTTAATGTCCCTACGTTTGGGGGGGTTGTGTAGGAGAGTAGGATCTGCTTCACATGGGTACCCCCACTTTTTGCTGATGCTTCACTGTTTTTCGACATTAGTCTGGCTGGGGCCCTGCTAATCAGAACCCCAGCCTAGCTGCTTCCTCTCTAAAATGGTTTCCATGTGCCTTAGGCACATCACTGATTGGAATCTGGAGTGCCCTTATAAGTCCCTAGTATATGGTATACTATGTACCAAGGGCATAGGTACCTCAGAGGCCTACCAGGGGCTGCAGCATGTATTATGCCACCCCTGGAAGGCCATCCAAACTGACACCACAGGTCTGCTACTGCAGCCTGGGTAAGGTGGTGCATGCACCCCTTACTGTGATATAGGTTACCTATATCACTAAATACATACACACATATAAACCTATAAGTCACTCCTAAGGCAGGCCTTATCAATCCTAAAGGCAGAGTGCATGGTTCCTATGTGAGAGGGTGCCCCTGCATGAGCAGGGCCCCTCTGCAGCGTTCGGAGACCCTTCTCTGATGCTGTTTGTAGTGCAGCCTGACCATATACTCTTAAGCGCATTATAACCTCGCGTTAAAATGCTAACTTTGGAATGGCTGCACGTAAACATGTCGTGTTTGGTGTCAAACATCTTGGAATACTACCCCCCGCCAATTCTGGCGGCGGGGGTAGCATTCCACCCTTCTAGAGGGAAAGACATGTTAACTCTGACTAGCCCGGTAACTTCTTTCCAAAGCCCTGGCATCACAAAATGGATGCTGCTGCCACAGACACGAGTCTGGCCTCCTGCTGCTGGACGAAACTCCGGCAGGGGAGGCCTGGACAATAGGTTTCCTGTCCCAGGGAGGTGTGACCACCTCCCCAGACAGGATAATGTGTATTGGGGCTGGGCGGGAGCACCATCTGTGTGCTTTGAAGTCCTGCACTGGGGGCACATTTGGTGTCCCTGTGCATACCCCAGTTCAAACCGGATCAGGGGCTTCCAGCCCCTGCTTTGGTGCGAACTGGACAAAGGGAAAGGGGTGTAGCCACCCCTCTGCCCTGACCCACCCATAGGTGGGGCCACAGAGTAGTCCAACCCCTATCCTTAGTATAAGTATAGGAACCCAGTCCTTAGGACTTTAGATTATCCCTGGACGAAACTCTGAAACAGAATCCTGGACCTTCGACGCTCTACTAAAGACTAGAGGACAGAAGAATCTCCCTTGGGGTCAAGGAGTGACTCCCCTGCTTGGCAGGCACCAAAGAAGCATCTGTCCGGTTCGCATTTCTGAAGCTCCCGTCGGACGCCGAAGTCATCGCATCCCCAGAGGTAGATTCTCAGACTTTCCCGAGGCTACCCTGAGTCCCCAGCAAGGCTGAGGCCCGTGGCTATCGTGGGTGACTTGAGACCGTGACCCCTGGACACCGAGCACATTTGCAAGTGCATCCTCTTCTGGGTCTCCCAAGAAGTCGTGCTTTGGGCTCCGAGTAGCCCTAGCCTCCAGCACCTCCTGTACCGAAGATAATTGGCCCCCACTCCACGAGTGTCCTGTAAGCCAGATCCACATGCGGCGTCACGAGGCTCCTTCGCGGTCGCTAGCCCGTTGGCAAGTAGCCCTTAACGAAGGCCAATCTTTTTCTAACTTGGCATCCTGGTTGCTCCAGGACTGCCCTCACTTACCCTTGCTGGGTGAGTTCTCCAGACCTTGCTGGTCTGCACCATCGACGATCTTCCTCTGCATCGAGACTTGCCGTTGCCAAGGCTTGTTGGGTCCAATCTGGTCGCCGACACCTCAGCACTCGACAGACATTGTGTACCAGCCCGAATCCTGCTCCTGGTCGCCGACAACGCCTCCTGGACCTCGTGGCTGAAGAGTCAAGACGACCGTCAACGCACCTGAAGCACTCGACATCGGTGGGCATCTGTCCATCGCCTTCCTGGTCACTGGCTAGTGACCCAGACTCTGTCCCCTCTGCTTTCAGGTTCTTCAGAACTCCGATCCACTCTTGGATCCACCCGGACACTTTTCACTTGGTCGCCAGCAGCACTTTGCAGCAGATCGCCATTCAAATCGACGACGAAACCCGACCCCGAAAGGCACCTATGCACCCGGCTTCCCTGGGTGAGGTAACACGAGTACTCCGGTGCTCCCGTGGGTAGAGACTCTTCAAAGTCCTAGATCTCAAAGGGTTTGGTCCAAGTCCTCTTTTAAGTGTCCCTTTTCTCTAATTTCCCGATCACGACTTTCTCCATAGAAGTCAACGGCGTATCGCGGTTGTGTATTTACACTGCACGCGTCCCCCGTGGGTCCCCTGTGTCACTACCTTGGGTGGTTCCTTGTGGTCCAAGCACTTCTAGAGGCTCTAGGCCTAGTGTCTAGTTCAGTCGTGGTTCTTATACCACTTTATTGGTATATGGTTTGGTACGCCCTAGGGCCCAAACGTGTATTTGTGCTATTACTGTGTTTAAATAACTTCTAACTTATGTACTTCGAACTCTAGCCTCATAAAGAGACTAGAGGGGTGTGTTTAGCAATAAATACATATACTTTGAATACATACCTGGTGTGGTGCTCTTTCATTTGATCACTCAAGAGATTATAGACTGGTAAAACAAGCTGCTTTACATTCCTTCAAGACTTAGCCTGAAGGCTGCTCTCCATAGCTACCACTAGGATAGCTTTCAATAAAGGTTGTCTTTAACCTATCTCCAATAAGGGGTTGTTTGGACTGGTGCAAGGTGCCCACTATAATTAGTGGACAGCATATGCCAGGCCAACTTCTCACAGTGGCCACATAGCTGAAGTGGCAAAGTCAGCTTCACCCTCTGTGACTAGAACTGCTTCAGTGTGAACCCTGATTTGCTCTGGGCACACTGTTGATCCCATCTAGACTGACTACACCAGTAGTAGCTGTAGGAGGAGTAGGGGGCTTCTTGCTAGGACAAGTAGCATCTCCAGTTAAGTGTCCCAACTTTTTACAGTTGAAGCACAAGGCCTTTTGGGGATCAAAGTTCTTCCCTTTATATCAATTGCTGGACTGGGAAGAATTTTGGGACCCACCTCCCTGAACAGGTTTTTGGGGCCCTTTTGAAGACTTAGGCTTTTTATCTTTGAGGTTCTCACCCCCTTTCCCCTGGGGAGGTTTTGTAACCGCTTTCTTTTGGTCACCCTAAGTGGCTGTTTATGTTACCCTTGTCTTGACCCAGTGGTCTGCCTACTTTCCCAATTCTTGGGGAGAAAATAGACCGAGGTCTACCAAATGCTGATGTAACTTTTCATTAGTGCAATGACTCAAAATATTTTCCTTCATAAACAAATTGTAAAGCCCATTGAAATCATGCACATTATTTCCAGTTAACCATCCATCTAGTGTCTTAACTGAGTAGTCAACAAAGTCAATCCAGGATTGATTTTGGGTTTTGTGAGCCGCCCTTAATCTAATTCTATGTTCCTCAGTTGTGAGTCCAAAGCCCTCAATCAGAGTATTCTTCATGAGGTCATAAGACCGAGCATCTGCCCCTGTAAGGGTCAGGAGTCTGTCCCTGCATTTACCAGTGAACAGTTCCCAAGGGAGTGCCCCCCAGTGGACTTCTTCACCTTTCTCATTTCACAGGCCCTCTCAAAGGTTGTGAACCATTTTGTGACATCATCACCCTCTTCATGTTTAGGGACAATCCCTTTGGGATTTTAGGATCATAAGATTGCTCTTTATCCTTATCAATTAAGTTGCTGCCATCATTGATGGGAGCTAAGCCCATCTCTGTTCTCTCTTTTTCTAGAGCCTGGAATCTGGTCTCCAGATCCAATCTTTTTGTCAACCTTACTAAAAGGTTGGTCTCCTCATTGAGGCTGTCCTCAATGTCCTCAGAAGCACCTGGCCCACCTCTGTGGGCTCTAGGTACTGTGAGTTATATTCTTGGAGTAAGGGCTACTGGGGCCTTTCTCTCCCTATGAAGTGAGGGGGGGGGATGGAAGGTATCCTCATCCCCTCCATCTTCTTCTCCTTCTTCCCATTCTCAGAGGGATGGTCCTTAGCATACCCTGCCAACAGCTCCTGGAGCTTTTGTTTGGAGGGATGGGACCCCATGGTAATATGTTTAAGTTTACAAAGAAACCTTAACTCCCTAAATTCTAAGTGGAGCTAAGGGGCGAAGTCGAGCTCCTCATCCTGGTTCTCTATGTCATGGTTATCTTCACTAACAGCTGGGTTTTGTTAAGTGACATTTAAAAGAAAAACTTCAAACCCCTCTTACCCCTAACTAAAGTAAGCTTTTATTTTTCTAAAATTCTAAGGGAACTTAATCAAGGCCCTAACAAGACTTTTAGTAATTTGGAAAAATTTGTCATTTCAAAATTTCTAAAGACAATTTAGGAGTTCTGTCGTGTGATCAGGTGTTGACCAAGTCAGTCCAACAAATGCAAAGTTGTATATCCCACCGCTGACCCACCAATGTAGGAAGCTGGCTCTGTATATACTACACCAAAATGAGGTATAGTGTGCACAGAGTCCAGTGGAACCCCAAAGGTAGGCAGAGGTAAAAGTAGATAGCACCTTACTCTCTATTTGTGGTAGTGTGGGCGAGCGGTAAGGCTTTATCAGAGGGTAGTGTTAAGCATTTGTTGTACACACTCAGGCAGCAAATGATGTCACACACTCAAAGACTGAACTCAGACCAATTTTTTTGTATCTAAAATATTATTAAGTTATTTAGTCCTAGAACCAAGCCAAGCCTGGTGCAGGTAAGTGAAATAATACTTTGCAGAATCTTATGCAATGTTTTACAGTTGAATGCAGGTTCAAATGCAGATGGTTGAATTACAGGTAAGTCAATATTTCGAAATTACTTTTCAGTTACTTACAGATTACTATGTACGTTACATTTTAGATTACTTTTTAAGTTACTTTTTCTACCCAGTTTGATATGCCTAGATATCACACTGGGATATTTCCTAGAGAAAAGGTAAGTAAATCAGTTTTTATACATTTGCAGTTTTTGAGTGTTTCATACAAACCAACTCCACACTTAGAACAATATTCAAGAAAAGCAGTCAATGCAATCCTATGGAAGGAAATAGAGTTATCGGATTACAGGTAAGTACAAGTTTGTGGGAGTTGGTATTTTGGGATTAGTACCAAGGTTCCCCCAGGGTCGAGGATGCACTCTCAAAGCACCCTCAGCGGCACTAGGGCGGCCGGGTGCAGAGTGCTGAGGCCCAATGTTATCCAGTGGGGGATAGGGGGCCTCCGGTTGGTGACTACTCACGAGCAGGCCTCAAGGTTGTGGGAGCAAAGCTCCTGGTGTCGGGCTCAGGGCAAAGTGGGATCCGAGTTAGCACCCAAAGTACACCCGCAGCGGCGCAGGGGGGGCTGGGTGCAGGGTGCTGGTTTGGCGTTGGGTGCATTCTTGATTATAATGGGGATTCTCCGGTTGCAACAAAGACTGCAGGCTCGTGGATGAAGATCTTCTGGAGGTGACCACTGGTTGGGGAGGTAAATTGGGATGCCTGGGGATGCTGGGACACTGTCGGTTGGGCCACCCAAGGCCGTGGGACGTAGGGTGCAGGGGTGTCTTTAGGCGTCGGGTGTTTCTTACCAGCTTCGGTCGCTGTCGGTGGGATCCTCCAGAAAGAGACTGCAGGCGTCATTTGGAGATTTGAGGCAGGTCAGAGTACACCAGATCTCAGGGAAGGATCGCCGGGGAGACCTCCTTGTGGTGTTGGGCCACTAGAACTGGGACCGTGGGCGTTCGGTGCAGAGTGGTGCAGACTTGCTGTTTTGCCCAGAGCCAGAGTCGTGGGTGAGCAAATCCGGTGCTCACGGGAGAAAAAGTCTTTGACTTGGAAGGCAGGGCAGGTCTTCTAGCTTCTTGAGGGTGGTGGCTGCAGGACACACCAGGATTTCACTGGAGCAGGTTCAAGGTGGGGAAAGGCCAGTAGGGCTGGGGCCAATTCAGTAGGCGTCCTCCTCTTCTTAGTTCAGCACGGCTTCTTCGGTTCTTCTTCTTCTTCTCTTCTTCTTGTCGATTCTTGTCTGAGTAGGCAAGGTTCAGGGTTGCCCATAAATACTAGATTTAGGGGCATTACAGGTAAGTACAGGTTGGGAGCAATGGGTCCCTTCCTTGGGTACACCCCCTATTATGCCACCCTCCAGTGAGAGGGGGGCATATGCCTCTCTCTGGTTGGCTGGGTCCCCCATCTGCAAGACAGTGGGTACTGAGAGTTGTGCTTCACCTCGCCTCCCCCACCTGAGGGGTGGGGTTGGCAAAGGTGGGCACACCTCCCTTCCTCACTTGGTTTTTCCGCCGATTCTCCCGCCCAAAGTGGGGGTCAGAATTGGTGGGAGCCAGTGCTGGAAGCAGCAAAGGGCTGGGCTCGCTCACAAAGGCGGCAAGCCTTTGAAGCTTCCCCTTCGTGGACCCTGCCCATCCTGGGGGAAGAGGCTTGGCACCTCGTCCCAAGATGTGCATTGTTTCAGACCCCGAGGGCAGCAGGCTCTCGACCCAGGGGTCCATAAACATGTCTGGTGGTGGCAGCTGGCGAGCAGCCACTCAGCCAGGACACTAGAGTTAGGTCGTTTTTCAGGGGGGCATCTCTAAGATGCCCTCTAAGTGCAGTTTTCATTAAATACCACACTGACATCAGTGTGGGTTGAATGTGCTGAGAAGTTTGATACCAAACTTCCCAGTTTTCATTAAAGCCATTATGGTGCTGTGGAGTTCGTAATGACCAACTCCCAGCACCATATGCTCTAAATGGCATTACTGCACTTACAATCTCTAAGAATTGGCTGAGACACTGTAGGGGTGCAGGGCTCATGCCCCTGTACCCTCACCACTGGTATAGTGCACCCAGCTAGAGGGGTGGCTGACCTATGCCAGAACAGTGGGTTGTAGGCATGGCACACAGGGATGTGTGCCATATCGACTCTCCACTTTGTTCTCCACCAAAACATGAAGCCTGCAATGGCAGTGTGTGTGTGTAAAGGTACAGGGCATCTAAGGGTGGTACAATAAGTGCTGCAGCCCTTAGAGCCCTTCCCTGGCCACAGTGCCCTTGGTACCTGTGGTACCATTTACATGGGACTGACCTGTGGCCAAAGAGTGCCAATTGCGTTTTGTTTGAATGCAGTTTTAGGGAAAGAACATAGGCCCTGGGTACCTGTTTGGCAGTAAACCAGGGCACACACAGTCAAAGTACATCAGCAGTTTGGCAAAAAGTGGGGGCAACCATGCAAAAAGAGGGCACTTTCTTACAATACTGTACTCCCATCTAGTGGAGGCGCCGTTTAGCTCCAGGAACTTGGTCCTCTGTTGTTTGATCTCTCTAGTGGGAAAATTATGACACTACTGTTCTCCACTTTCAGGTCGCCATGCAATCTGGACTGTTGCAGTATGTGGTCCCAGTTCTTCTAGTGAAGTAGTTTGGCCACCACCGAGCGATGCTGTGCCCCAGGAGATTGTGGTTTCGCCAGCACCCTGTGTGGCCTCCCCAGGGCAAAGAAAGGGAAGTGCCCATCCAGTGCAAAATCATCCCTCAGCCAATTTTTCCAAGAAAAGCAACATATCAGGCCCATCAGCACGTTCAGGGAGACCTATCACACAAATATTATTTCTCCAGGCCCTATTTTCATGGACCTCTGCTCGGTATTCCAAGGGCTTGACCCTACTCTCAATGCATGCAAGGCGTTCTCTCAAGGTCTCCATCTCCGTGAGGAGATCTGTCAGCGTTCGTTCTGTGTTCATGACCTGTTCTGCTAGACGCCTCTTGTAATCCTTCAGGATCCCCATATCCACCACTATCATTTCTTTTCTTGACTCCAACAATTCCCGGGAGTCAGATTTTGCCTGCAAATGATCGTTTAAGGTGGCCCCTTTGGTACTACCTTGATGGTTGGCTGTTGGTTTATCGCCCCCCTCAATTTAATTGGCCCTTAACGAGGGTGGCACTCTGTGATCCATTTCCTTTTTTGGGAGATTTTACCCATGGTAGTTCTTGCAGGGTAGTGGAGTCGGTCATAAGCCTGATGGTGTCCCAAATTATCCTATGTATGTAGGTGGAAGGTTCTCCGCCAGTCCAGTTATGGTCAGAAGGTGCCACCGCTGGAGTGTGTCTGCTCCCCCTCCAAAGTCCATACTACGGTGTCAGGGAAAATCTTAGCAGATCAGGGCTCTCAGGATTCCTGACGGGGCCTGTGCTACGTAGCTGCCACGAAGTCCATATACTGTGGTAGGCCTTCACCACTCACTGTTCACCAGCAGAGTCAGTGCTTGATGTCCTTTATTCACATCCCGGCTTCCTATCCCTCATGGGGCCTCCTCGCTCCCTGTCCGATGCGCTCTCCTCAAAGATCAGCATCTCTTTGTGCAAATAAGGCTCCCCTGGGGGCCAAGTGCCACTTGTTGTTCCCATGACCTTCTGTAGGCGACTCATTGTATTTTCAGGCCGTCCGCCTACCCAGTCTGGTCACCGTTCCCCTGCCACTGCTAGAGAACAGCAGTCTCCGGGTCCTGTGTGTTGCCTCACACCCACACTCGGGGGCTTACAATTTCCCCCACTGCTGCTTGAGCTCAGCAGCCGATCTATCGGGGTCCTGTGTGCGGGCTCACACCCCCACTAATCAGCAGCACCCTGCTCTCAGGTGCCTTGGGCGGATTCTGCGTCACACGCATGTGTCTGCTCCTAGGCAGGAGAATCCTCGGTGCAGGTAAGTTTCCCCCGGGGCCCCGTTCTCCCTCTCATTGCCATTGCGACTCACTGTGACAGTCCTGCTGTATTTTTGGGGCCATTTGCCTCTCACTGCCGCTCATCCTGGGGTTCCGCTGCTCAGAGGTGCCACCCACTCTGCTTTCTGGTGCTTGCACACGGTCTTCAGCAGTGCCGCTCAGACACTGTTTGTCAGCATGGCCGCTCAGCTGTTGGCTCCAACCGCAAAGTCCCAATCGGGGACATCTGGGTCTACAAAGTTGCAGCCTCCTCACTCCTGGGGCAAAGGGAGCTCCCCCTATCTTATGGGGCCCCCTTGGCTTGAGATTGAGGCAGGATATTGCTGAATGGGGCCGTCCAGCGGGAGCTCTGATTTTCTTGACTCTCGCATTGCTCCATTGGTGTACCATGAACCAGTTTGAAGATGACCTTACTTAGCTGAGTGACCAGTACTTTTGTTTGGATCTTACTTTCTAAATTAAGCAGTGACATAGTCCATAGAAGGCACAGCTAACTGGCAGTTTGCTGACTTTCAGGACTGCCATTATGGTGGCTAAATGTTGGTCATAGGGTAACTGGCCTATTTCATTGGCTTCAAGAAATATAGGTCTCATGCACAGGGCTTAGGGTCCAAGCTATTCTTTCATATAGTTCTTTGGAAAGTGTGTTCAGCTTCACAGCTTTCCCAGTTGGCCCTACCTACCTCATCTTCTCCTATGTCTTAATCTAGTTGCTTTGCTTCCTCTGACATGAGGACCAAAAGGTGCAAATTTTTGACGAAATCTCCTATGTCACGTGATGACTTGCTCATGGTGGACTTATATAGGGCTTGATAGGAACTCGCAAATTCTTCCATTATTTCTGTGTACCCCATGACTGGTGGCTCTTTCCTCCTCCATATTTTCTGTACCCTGTTTCTATCCCTCTCTCTCTTGCTCAGCCATGCAAGGAACTTTTCCGCTTTCCTAACTGCCTTGTTTAGTCGATACTCGGAGCCCAGGTTTGCAGTTTTCGCTTTATTCTCAGAGAGCTCCTGGTAATCTTGTCGTAGTCTCAGTCAATGGCCTATTTCTTTTTCAGCGCTCCGTCCATCATCTCCTTGTGTTTGCTTTGTTCGCCCTAAGTTGGCAGGGTATGCCCAGACGTGGGTCCCTTGCTCACTTTGCCACTGGATTCAAGCTAGCCTGGCTGATGAAGGGTGTGACCCAGAAACCGGTCCCAAGATGCTTGTTTCCGGTTCAGGGAACACCTTGCTTGGCAGTTCGGGCTGGACTGTTCCCACGAGGCACAGAGTCAAGACTGATTTGCATATGGCTGGGTCTGAACTGAGGTGGCGAAGTGAGCTAAAGAATGATGATGGATTCAACCCAGATCTGTGACTGGGGGTGAGTGTCTGAAAAGTTTCAGCGCTCCGTCCATCATCTCCTTGTGTTTGCTTTGTTCGCCCTAAGTTGGCAGGGTATGCCCATACGTGGGTCCCTTGATCACTTTGCCACTGGATTCAAGCTAGCCTGGCTGATGAAGGGTGTGACCCAGAAACCGGTCCCAGGATGCTTGTTTCCGGTTCAGGGAAGACCTGGCTTGGTAGTTCGGGCTGGACTGTTCCCATGAGGCACAGGGTCAAGACTGATTTGCATATGGCTGGGTCTGAACTGAGGTGGCGAAGTGGGCTAAAGAATGATGATGGATTCAACCCAGATCTGTGACTGGGGGTGAGTGTCTGAAAAGTTTCAGCGCTCCGTCCATCATCTCCTTGTGTTTGCGCTATTTCTTTTTCTTCCAACATTTGAAGCTACTGTTTGAGTTGTACGATATTACCCTCTAGCTTAACAGCTTGTTTCCTCTTCTGTTTCCTCAACCTCCTTATTAGGGAGATAGCTTGCCCTCCTCTGCACTTCCTTGTAGGCTTCCTATGATATAAGCTCCAAGGTTACGGACCCACGTTTTCTTCAAAGTAGCGGACAGTGCCTGTTCTCAACTCCTCAGTGATGCTTCTATCTTTCAAGTACCATGGGTCTAGAGCCTAGGCCCGTCCCTATCCGCATACCGGCCATGGAGCTTGTTCCACATCAGCAAGTGATCTGAGTTCCCTCTTGCCATCAGTCTAGGGTTAGCTTACCTCACAACCTGGCCACATTGAGTAAGGAAATAATCTATATGGGATAAACTGTTGTGTGGTATGGAGTGGAAAGTAAGTGTGGGTGGTAAACTCTGCTCCACTGGCAGAGTTCAGAGTTCTGCCACTCTACGCTACGCTTGAAGCATCCGAGTTATGCCAATTTAAACTATGCTAACTGCCGGCGGAGCAGAGTTCAATTTACCGACATGACAAGTTTAGCCACCATGTGGTATTGGTAGGCAATTCGCCTTCTCCAGGGTGGAAATGCAGAGAAGGCACTCCTGGGGATTTCTCCTCTGGTGGAAGGAGCCTGCTTCAACAGTAATGAACTTTTCACCTGTGCACAGAACCCGGGACCTCAAATGATTCTCTGGCTATCCGCGTGCTGATCTCCACCTCCTGCTCTGTGGCCGCCTCTTCTCCCCAGACTCGATGTGCTAGCCTGTGCTGTCCTGGGTCCATCTCCTGGCTCAGAGAGGAGGCAGGCTTCGGTGCCCGGGCAGCAAGAGAATTTGCTGGGAAGAAAGAAAAAGGGTATTTCCCACCTGGCACCTTCGATTGTCAATGTCCACTCCGCACCTGCGCCCCTGAAAATCCTACTGGAAATCCTGCAGGTAATCATGCTCCTCCTGATTATATATGCATGTTGCTGAGAATAGCCTTAGGGTGCGTGGAGGCACCCAGTGGTGGATGAGAGTGGCTCGGGTGCATGGGATAGACTGGGGGTGTATGCCATTGTATCGGCGGGCTGTGGGGTTGTCTCAGGGTACATGGCTGTGTTTCCGGTGAGTCTTCTCAGAATGTACTGACACAGAGGCTCTTCTCTAAATGCACAAGGTTGTCTCTCATTCTGCTCTCGAGTCGAGCGCATGGCATTGTTTCAGGGTGCGTCGGGCTATCTCAAGGGGAAGAAGGTCTAAGTGACATGGGGTAGTCTTGAGAGGAGGGGTTTTCTCAGCGCGCTGTTACCTCGGTTGCTTTTTTGTTACAAAGTACACGCAGTGTCTCGGGTTCATAGAATTGTAGTATGTTGAATGGAGTTTGCTTGGGTTGCATGGGACCACTTTTCAAAGCGTATGGGACTGGCTCATGTGCACTGGGTTTTGTCAGCGAGCTGGATGTCCTCTCAGGGTGCAGTAGCTGACCTGTATTCCGGGCGTTATCTCGTGGTGGAAGAAACTAGGGGGCATATTCTCAAGGACTTATCGCTGAGTTAGCGGCACTTCATCGCAGCCAAAGTGGCGATAGATTTATCGCCCTATTCACAAGCTGGTGCTAACAGCCGATATCGCCAGTTTTCCTGCGACAACAAACATCGCCACGGATGACACCGGCAACTAACGCTAATGAGATGCAGAGTAGGCATTCCCGTGCAAAAACCCGCGACAACACCACTTCGCAACATTCTCAACGACCAGCCAGATCGGCGATAAGATCACAAAACATGCGATAAGGCACGTTAGCTGCAGGGAATTAACACCTGCTCTTACCTGGTATTAAGTCGGACGATAACCTGCACAAGAAATGGGAGCCCAGACCACAGCCACAACAGAAGAACAACAGATGCCATGTAGCTACTGATCATGCAGCCGGACACCCAAGAGGGCCACAACACCCACCGCCACCACCCCCAGGACCCCCCCCTTCCCCGGGCCCTACCCCGGACAAAGATATTTCACATCAACTTTACGAAATCATGAACAAAAGAATTTGCCTGATGTCGCACAAGTACAACAATTAACATTCATGTGTGGTCAGAAAAAGGAGAATCATTCATTCATCTTTGACTTTCCAAACAAATTATTTTATTCAAATTTAACTCAAAACAACTATTCGGAAGAGTCATGGCGGGTCTTCTCTGGACAATCTGTAAGACACAGCCTGCAAGACAAAATTCAAGATAAGAAGGTGTGTCATGCGCTCATCAAAGGACAGAGAGAGAAAGAAAGAGAGAGAGAGAGAAAGAAAGGGAGAGAGAGAGTGAAAGAGAGGGAGAGAGAGAAAGGGGGAGAGAGGGAGAAGGAGAGAGAGAAAGAAACAGAGGAAGAGAGAGAGAGACAGTGAAAGGACAAGAGGGAGAAGGAGAGAGAGAGTAACAGAGGAAGAGAGAGAGACAGTGAAAGGAAGAGAGGGAGAGGGAGAGAGAGTGCCGACACTGCGGACCCAGACCTCACTGCTCACCTGCTGCCCCCGGTGTGTCTCCAACCACGTGCCGGTATACACTGCAGTCCACCAGGTCCCTTAGCTGAAACAGAGTCCAGATTTATGAATGGCAGAGTTCATATCATTGCACACGCCATCATCGCTTGGCCGCCCCTGCGCACACAGGCTGCTGCATCCCAGCCCCTCCCGCCGCCCAGCGGTGTTTGCCCGCCCCTGCGCACCCAGGCCTCACTGCTCACCTTCCGCCACCAGCGTGTCTCCAAGAGGGCCCACCACGTGCCGGTGCAAGCTCCAAGCCCGGGGCCCACGACCTTGGCAGCCTCCACATCATGCATCCCCACCCCGCGGGCCACCAGGTCACACACGTGATTCTGGGTCTTGATTTCACAATGGCAGAGTTCATATCAGTGCACACGGCATCATCGCAGGCTGCACACCCGCTCAGCTCTATAGGTGCCACTATCTCTGTGAACCGCGAGGCAACGCCACGTGGCGGTAGGCCTGCGCTGCCTGCTGACTCAGGCCTACACTGCGGTCCAGCAGGGCTCACACAAATCCTTACCAGTCCGGACCGCCAGGACGGCGCATCATCGCAGGCTGCACACCCGCTCAGCACTTAAGGTGTCCCTACCTCAGTGCACCGAAAGTCACCGTCCCGTGGTGGTAGGCCCGTGCCAGCCGCAGTGTATCCGGTGCCAGCAAGTTTGTGCAATGCAAGACATGGACCCTTTCTGATTGAGTCTCGTGATATGCCAGGCGGACGCAGCCATGTCACCTCCGGCAGTGGGGAAGAACTGGGACACGTAGCGTTGTCGTCCCCCCCTTTATACGTAAGCCGAGTGGGCTGGGTCGGCGTACGCCAGGCCAGCGTAGGGGTGTGAATAATTATCCCTGGGCTCTGGGCGTGGTTCATTTCTGAGCTGGACAGTAAACCAACTGATGCGTGTGTCTCTGTTGCAGTGTCTGCGCCACATGGCCCGCAATCGACAATGTTGCAATGTTGCATGCACCCGGAGGGCGGCCGTGCACGAAGGGATTGTACAAGGAGCGCAAGGCCGCTCGGGCTCTTGGCTCATGCATGCCAACTGTTGTGTGTGTATCGCTATTGGTGCACCATAAGCCTAAGGCCTAGCCTCAATTGCAGCGCGAAAGCCACATCACATTTCTAGAATGCAAGCAGTAGTCAGACTAACATTAGGGATGAAAGCTCCTTTGTCTCAATACATAAGGCGGAAGGACATCTGCACCTCCGACCTTAGTCTTGCATGCTGCAGGCACCCCCTGAGAGAGATACCATAGCAGATGATGACGACTCCCACACTACGCACAGCGCTAATGAAAGACCAACGTATCCACACCCCACACACAGAAGTTCTTGCTCGAGGTACTCTTGCATGGAATGCCCTTGACACTTACGTACACAACAACCCATACGTCCAAACGTCTCACACACATACAACTCATTGCTCCGAGCTGTGGCATATCATCCACATAACTGCCGCAGGTCAGAAGAGTGCCGCTTCTACGAGAGCCACCAACACAATGGCAGAACATCCTGGGCGCATGCACAACGCCTGTCACGTGGAACTGTACCGTGACCGAATGCTGCCTGTTATTGTCTGATGCATTGGTCTGCATGTTGTGGCCCTTGTCTTGCCCGTACTGACACGCACATGCTGATAAAGTCTACGCAACTTCACTAGTGTTCAACTGTGATGAGTGTTGATTAGAATGACAAATCGTGTGTCTCAACGAGCATTGTCCGTACACAGGGAGGGACTGACTGATGCATTTCACTTAGGGGTGAGTCCCTATTGCCAGCTCCACCTCTGTGAGCCAGACATAGTGTTTGGGATAGTTGCTGATAGACCTGTGCTCTCACGTGTCTTCAGCAATGTGAGTATGGTGTCCATATTCTTGCCATGTGGATCAATGTGATCCATCACTACAGGCTGTGTCCACCCAGTTGAGTGTGAGTAGGTATGCGAAGAGATATTCTGTTGTCAAATGTGATGGTGGACACTACTTTAGGCCTGCCAACGACTTTGATATTTCATACCCAGCCCTATTTCTAACATTGCGTGGGGCAAAGTTGAGAAATTGCGTGATTGTTGTTTCAGAGCAATGAGGCCACAGCTAGTGCACACATTCCCAATCATCTCACTTCCTATGTGTGTCACGGTCAAACATGCGCATTGCTTTCATTTCCCAAGGTGTACCTTTTTGGGCAATCAATGTCCTTACATTCATCCATACTTTCATACTTGATCGATTATGGACATGACACATCTGTGTGAATTTGAATGATTTATTCACATTCGGTGGAGTGTCGGTGCTGGAGCAGTACATGGCCATGCAAACCCCACATTACATTGTAGCCCAGTGGAGGGCCAGCCAGAGTCATTTAGGGATTGACAAGTACATCGGAAGAGGAAGAGTACAGTCCGCAGTCTGATTGCTGTGTCATTGGTAAGCAAACAAAATATGGCAGTCCATGTCGAGGTTCAAGGTGAGTGTCGCAGAGTGTTTCGGGGGACAGTGGGAGGTGTTGTTACAGGGCATGATGCAGAGGGCAGAACCGAGCTGAAACAGGGCATATGGCGGAGAAGAATGCTACTGGGTCCTTCATACTACAAAGGTGGAATCACCCGCATCTTCGTCTTCTATGTCATCTGTCTGACATGTGGGTGCTGATGTTCGGTCTGCAGCACTGTGTGCCACTGACACATCAGGGGCCGGAGATGTGTGTGTAGAAGTACCAGCAGCATTCATCAGCGACTGCCTTAGTGGTAGCAATGCGATGATGAGGATCTGCAGGGCATGGAAGATCCCAACAACTTTTCGCTGGTGTGCATCCATGGCAGCCATTCTTTCCGCATGCATCCGCTGCATGTTCTCCATTATCCTCAGCATCTGTGCCAACTCTCGGCTGACATCGCTGAGGCCACTCTGACTAGACAGTTTGTTCTCCTCTCAGAGTCATGACTCCAGCAATGTCGGGCATGGATTGTTGGACATCATGGAGCGAAATGTGGGTGTCCGTTAGGGAGTGTACGTGGTCCCTGATGGGGACTTAGACACCCACGTATGTCATCTAGTTTGGCTGCCATGAGGTCGAACCCCACCGCACCTGTTCAGCCACCTCCTTCTGGCAGTCTAACACATGGCCTTGGAATGCGATGTGTTCTTCGGTGAGATGCTGGGAGCCAGCCGTGGTGGTGAGTGCTTCCTGCTGTGTGGTCTGTGCAGGGGGTGGGGTCTCCTCGACGCAGCTGGGCTGCCCTGCTCCTGGAGGTGGGTTGCCGTAGCTGTCCATGAGCTGTTGTAGGGCATCGGTGTCAAAGGTGTGGAGGTCCTCTTCATCATCACTGATGAGTTGTCTGGTCTGCTCTGCAGGAGGTGTTGATTGTCCCTCTGCAATGTGAAGGGGAGATGCATTTTAACATTGTGTTGACATGTATGTTGACGCATTGTTCAAGTTTACATACATACTGCATGACAATGTACATTGTGACTGTTTGGGAGGAGCTGACTATTTGATGCGGGACAGTGGACATTTGTACTCCATCAGGGATGTGAGGTTGTACTTGTACATTATCATCTAACAGTTTCCTGCTATGCCAGATGTGATTGGCCAGTTTGTACGCACAAGCGGAACCAGTTGTGTCCTCTGTTCTGTAGTGAGAGTGTTGCACTTTGTACCACATTGTCGTCAATGATGATGTGCTGTTATTGCTATGTGTGTGTGCTGCATTGTGGGAGAGTCGCCCCTGCAGCTGTGATTTTGCTGCCCCTTATCCCTTTGAGGCGGTGTGCCTTTGACTTCTGTGCTTCTACAGTGCTGAGATGTTGCAGACTTGACTAATTTTGGCTCTGGTTCGGATTTTGGACTCTTGGGCATGGTTTATCCGCAGATGTGTTGTTGACGTCAGGGGTTGTTTGTGCACGTGGATGTGTCAGAGTGTGACCTGCTCCTTTACGGATGTGTTCCACACTCAGCCACCTCAGTGTCGTGGCGTGCACCATGTCATGATAATTGGACTGCAGCCATGCTGTTCGTCTTGCAGTGTCACTTGCATTGTCAGTGTGGCTCACAGACACGCAGCTTTGCTGGTTTTAACACGTGTGCATGGGTTGGTTGTGAGATTGGTGCTGTGTGGGGAGGGACCCCTTTGTGCCCATAGTGGACGGGGGCCTACTTGCTGTTTGTATGTGTGCTGCAGTGTGCCAAGGGGATCAGGGACATGATCCAGAATCATTGTGGGTGTACAGTGTGCTCTACTTAATTGTGCATGTGTGCCATTGTGCCCATCTCCCCCCATCCCCCCAGTCCCTGTTCGGTACTCACCCTGGTGCTGTTGTGTCAGGTCATGTCGAGCAGTGTCCGGACCCCCAACTCCTGCCACCGTCTCCCCACTGATGACTGTGGACAGCATTTCCTCCATCTCATCCAGCTCCTGGTGTTCTGCTGGACTGCCACCTCCAGTCTGCATTGCTGACTGATGGTTGTCAGCGAGTTTCTTCTTGGTTTTGCGCTTCGCATCATTCCAGCGCCTCTTGACCTCGTCCATTGTCCTCCTCACTCCGACTGCATTCACCTTGTCCAGGATGGACTGCCATATTGCATTTTTATTTGCCAATGACACGTTGGAGGTGATGTACAGTTGTTGGTGGTGTTCTATCACCTCCGTGATGATGATCCTGTTTTCCTGCGGACTGAACCTCGTCTTCCTCGTCTTCTTCTCCTTGCCCTTCCGTGACCCCGAGGTCCCCGGCTGGTCCTCCTGGGGGCTTGTGGGGTTCTGGTCGTCCTCTGTACTTGCTCCGGCTTCCTCCATGGTGCTACGCAGTTTAAGTTATTTTGTTTGTGTTTTTCGGTGCTTTTGTAGTGCATTTTCCCGCATGACGCGTGGGAATTGCAGGCCTGTCGCTGGTTATTGATGATTTTTTTATCGCAGTTGGCCACATCGCAACTTCTTTCGCGTTTCGCGTTTTTTTGCCGTCACGGTAATTTCATCGCGGTCATTTGACGCGTTAGCGTGAGACTATCGCATGGTACCGCCGTGTTGAGAATACAACGTTAACACTGCGTTATTTTCCCGCGATAGACTGCGATGTGCAAAGTTGCATTAAGCTAATTTTGCGGTAATTATCACACATTCTTGAGAATATCCCCGTAAGTTCTGTAAGGACAGGAGTTGCTTCAGAGTTGCCAGCTATCGTTAAAGTACGCTGGCCTTAAGAAGATACCCTTGACCTTTTTAGTATCAGACCAAGGGCAAGACTTCTCTTGGAAGAAAATGTTCTGATGCACATAAGAATCATGATAAGAGGAAATTGGTAAAGTTATGCATTATGCGCGTTTAAAAATGAAATTACACGAATACTCTTAATTGTCTGTTACCCTGCAAAGTGTTGCACAACCCCGCAAGGGCACTTCCTAAGGCAAATAGGGCATAGTGGAACTCGTTGAATTTCAAGGAATTTATTTGCTGAATTGCATAGTTCAACTCCTTGAACTCCGCCCACCCTTAGTGGAAAGTGTATTTTCGTGCTCCTGGGTGCTGTGTTCTCCAGATATCAGAAAGGCTGATTGCCATAAGTAATCACACCAATGGAGTTTTCCCTGCTCTTCCCTGTTGTGGTGGGTATCTGTACTACCCCCAAACTGACAACTAGATTTTGGTCCCCACCTAAAATTAGTACTGCCCTCTGGCAGTCACAGTACAAGGTTGTCCAGCATCTCTGAGGTCTCTGCATGGAGTTTAGGTGGGACGTATAAGGAGCAAAGGTTGATTTCCATGCCAACCAACATCCCGACTGTGCAACATGACTCCATTGAGCATCGTCCCACGTATGGTGAGGGATGTTTGAGCGTTGACTTCTTAATTATCAGTCCTCTACAATTTGAGTCAGATATGTATCCACAATGGGCCAGCACACATTCCATTTCTTCACAATTGTTTCCCTTCATGCGTGTTTCTTGTCACATTATTACATGAGGGCTGTGGTGTTTGAAGTACTGTGCCACTATGTCTCTCTTTATTTTTCTCCCCAGTCCATTAACCTTCCAGGACAAGCCCGTTAATATGTCCGACCCCCCCAACCCTGTCAGAATGCTTTGTGCAGATACATAGTGAGATGTCTTGCTTTGTTCTTGATCCACCTGATTGTTTGGCTTTCCATGTCTCCTGGTGTCTCTGAGACACTTGAGTGGATGCTGTTAGCTGTGACCAATGACAGCGGCTATGTGAATAACCCACCCTGAACCTTGACAATCCCACCCTCTCTCTCTGCTACCCTGCTTCCTAAAACTACTTAACCTCTCCAAGTCACAGAGCAGCAGTTGCTCCCCATACAAATTTCTGTAATATCAGATTTCCGCAGCTTTAAGGGCGCTGGGAGCCAGTGTATTCCCTCTGACCACAGAAGCTTTACTGGGAACCTTCCCTGCTTTGTCCCCACCCCCCAATCCATCCCCTGCAAAATTACCATTCATCGCTCCATCAACTCCTCCAGCAGTGCAGATCCATGTATCTATGTGACGTACCTTACCATGATCAGTGGGGAGCTAATCTTTGTTTTCTCCAGTGCAACTTTCTGGCCTTCACATTTCCAGTCCCCTTCTTTACCACACATCAGGCAGTTCCCTCTGTTTCCATTGGTCACTGATGACAAGCTTGTTTCATGAGCCATTTGTTTTTACTGCCCAACTGAGTAAGGAATCCTACCACATCAGGGGCTCCCCCATCTATCAGCAAACCTAGTTCTTTGTGTGGTCTTGGGCGAACTCCTTCCTTCGGTCCAGTCCCAGGCCTCCTCTGGTGTAGGAAAATGCCAGGACTTTACTTCCAAATGATGCTCAACTTAGCTAGATACAACATCATGTATTTTATGATTTTTTTCCCGGAAGACTTGCTTGACCTTGTTGAAATATCTCCAGAGTGTCTGCACCTGCAGTGTGACTTCCGGGAAGAGAGTGACATCTACGCTCTCATAGATAATTTTCTCCATATACCTGGAAGCCTGTAATATAGAATCCATGTCTCCGTGGTTGAAGATCCTTGCAATGATTATCCACAGTGGAGCGCCTGATGCCTGGCTGGGAAGGCAGGACCTGTAGTCTATGGCTCTCTCAATTGAAAAATATTTGGATAAGCCTGTGGGTTGCAATGTGTTGAGGCTGAGGTGTTGCTACTACAGTTCAATTCCAGGTCCCTCTGCTCATTCCAGCCCCCCACTACTCTAATATTGTTTTGCGATGATGTCCGCAGAGACACCCACACCATGGAATTGGCCTCCCATCTCTCCACTATTGTCCCAATATGCTGATTCCTATCCTGTACCCATAGCAGGGTTTGGTTAGGTAATGCCTTCTCCCATCCCAGGTATCTAGTGGCCTCCTTCCATGTTCTTATCACAAACTTGGTATGGACACATTTACATACTAATGGTGGTGGATCATGTCACTAGGTCTCTAGAGGCCAATCCCCTTAGGACTACTACAGCTCCTGTGGTGCCTAGGGCCCTCCTGGGAATCTTTTCCAGGGTGGGCTTCCCTAAGGATGTTCTAACTGACAGAGATACCAACTTAATGTCAATTTACATATCTGCAATGCAGAAAGAGTGTGGAGTAAACTATATGTTTACCACACCCTACCATCCACAGTGCAATGGGCTTGTTGGGAGATTCCAAAAGACCATAACGGGTATGATCATGGGACTCCCAGAAAAGCTCAGGCAAAAATGGGATGTCTTGTTACCCTGCCTTCTCTTTGCCTACAGAGAGGTCCCAAAAAGGGGGGTGGCTGCAGCCGTTTTGAACTTTGTTTGGGCATCCATTTAGGGGTCCCTTATGTCTGGTGAAGGTGGGATGGGAGAAGCCTCTCAAGCCCCCCAAGCAAAGCATTGTGGACTATATCCTTGGCCTGAGTTCTCGCAAGGCTGAATACGTGAAGAAGGCAAGTAAAAACCTTGAGGCCAGTCAGGAACTAGAAAACGCCTGGCATGACCAAAAGGCTGTGCTGACTGTTTACCAGCCAGGACAGAAAGTGTGGGTGTTGGAGCCTGTGGCCCAAGCAACTCTCCAAAACAAGTGGAGTGGCCCCCACACCATTCTTGAACAGAAAGGTGAGGACACCTACTTTGTGAAACATGGCACTCCCAAGAGTCCCCATAGGGTACTCCATGTGAACCGCCTGAAAGCTTTTGTGGACAGGGCAGGCATGGGTTTGCAAATGGCCACTGATGAGGGACAGGAAGAAGAGAGTGACCCTCTGCCTGATCTCCTCTCTCAGAACCCTGTTGATGGGTCAGTTGAAGGAGTAGCCTTGGCAGGTAGTGTAGTGTAGCTCCTATTTCCCTAATAGGCTCTGCGCATTGGAATAATATATCCTATAGGTTTGACATAGGACTAAGGTCAGTATGTCCCTATCGAGTATATTAAACTTAATTACTTGTGCCAGCTAGCTCAGAGGCCACTAGAAACTCCTTGACAACAAGAAGGGAGTAGTTTCTGGCAGCCGCAAAACATGACCACTGTGTTTCCCTTTAGAATCAGAACGTGTCCCAGAGTCGTGGAAACAATAGATAACTATTACACTCAGCTCAGTCGTGCATGCTTAGTTTTCTCCAAGTTACACAGAAAGAAATAGACGGGCGTTTCAATAAAAGATTTATTGAACAGTCTTGTTTCTGGTGTAAGTAAAATGTGCTGTTACGATCACAAGGCAGTATGCGAGATAAATAATGTACAGTGTGAGCAGTAGAAATAAATAATACTGCGAGAGCATTATCTTTTAGTACATATGCTTTTAAATAAATAACACAGACTAAAAATGCGAGTACTCATACGATGCGTTTCTAATCTAGTTCTACCCCAATGTACCTAACCTAACCTAGGTATAGGACGAGTATTGGAGTAGGTGAAGTATTCCTTACTATGGTATACTAAGAGTACTCTAACCCCAGTATGCCTAGTATGCCAAGAGTCCCTCTAGGTTCTAGTCTGCTCCATACCTGAAGAATGAGAGAGGTAGGAATCTCTTCGCCAGACTCGAACTCCAACACCCCGCAAGGAAAGTTAGATCACTGGAAGCGGGACTCTCTGCGTGCAGGGATGACAGCGTCTTCTCAGTGTGTCAGGCCGGGAAACGGGCTTCTCTGAAGTCGAGTTCTCCTCTGATTTACAGGGGCTAGGGAAGGTATATTTATACCTGAGAAGCACCTAAGAATGTTAGTATTGACGTGAGTCGGACAGCGGAAGACGTCATGAATGAACCCCTAAGGAATAATGGTTCATGCATAATATATGAGTCCTTGAAGAAATCAATAGTCCTGGACTAGGGAAACTCCCGCAGCCTAAGGGTCTGTTCTTCAAGAACTCGTTGTGACGTTAGGGTGGACGGATGTCAGAGACCATGCCTGTATTTGGAGTGCACGGTTTAATGCCTAAATAAGGGCTGGGATTTTATGCCTATATAAGGGCAGGGCCAATTGTGCCTATATAAGGACATGATACTGGAAAGCCCGTTTATGGACACCCTAAGAGGAATACAACACCCACTCCCCTTTCGTGTGTACGATAATACTAAAATGCTAAACATTTAAAATGCTAAACATTAAATGGAGTACTGCATATTTTAAAAAAAATATTTCTTAAAAGCATTTAAAAAACATAATAAAAAATGCAAAAGGTACTGTACATTTGAAGCATTGCTTTTCATTTCAGGCATATATTTAAAATAAAATGCAATATGAATGAAAGAAGCAGTAATATTTACATGTGACAAAAAAATGATTGATAAGTTTCTTAAAAATCAAAGTTATTTCATGTCATGAAAATTAATGAACTGTTTTAGACACACAAGATGACTAAGTGTCCGTGGAAGTACCTTGAAATCTGTATTATAAGGCTAGTTCTACTTTAAGCAGATTGAAGTGCCCTTTTCGTTCGAAAAATGGGAAAAAGTTCAATTTTGGTAGAGTTCCAATGTGTTTTGAAAAATGAAGGCCAAATTGTTAATGCATCTCTGGAACACTGTATGCTGAATCAGAGTCAGTCTACGGGTCTGGTGTAAACATAAGATCATCTACTTCTATAGACAAAACATCATCCACTGTAGTTGGTGTCAGTTGGAACACCTCGTGTAGCAGATTAATTGCACAGAGATGTGAAGCTTCGCTTCCAGCATAGGGTGCCGCAGCAAAGTTCGCGTCCGTTGTTACCTGTGTGCCTGTAGATCTTTCTCGTACCTCAGCAGCAGCCGGAAGCGTCTGTGAGATCTCAATGAATGCGGACATCAGGATTGGTAGCCTCTGGGGACAACACAGAGCATGGGCCGTTATCGGGACCAGCAGAGTATCGACATCCGTTGGCGTTGCTGATGGAAATGTTAGACAGGTGTCCAACACGCATTCTTCACCGCATAGCAGGCATCGTAGAACAGGTAAGATGCAATCTTGCCAGATTGGTCTGAATGACAGGAACCAAGTTGTATTAAGGTCCCGTAGACGAGTCATGCCCAATAGCTGTACTATTCGCTCACGGCACTTTCGTTCAAGGAGAGCTTTCTCCATTTCGCTCGGAGTGATGTCTGCGAATAGGCTGGCCATAGCGCAATAGCAGGAAGAGAAATAGAATTCCGGCAACAAGTGCTAGAATTAATGGTATGCCACCAAACACCGAATGTGCAAAGTTCGGGATGATTCCGAGTATTGCCTGGAAAGGTGCTAACAGACCGGTACAGATGCTCTTAAATACATGTATAATTCCACTTGTATCAGACATGTTGAAGATACGTGTTATCATTTCTACGAAATATATAGGGCAGTTTGTACGTATTAAAGTCTGTATCTCAGCCGAAGTCCTTGCTACTTGTAGATCATAGGTTTCTTTGGCCGAGGTCAAAGGCACTGTTTGCTGTAAAAGCATGGCTTTCATTCTGCTCAAAGTATCAAATCTTATAAAAGAGACGTTCAGCGAAGGCCATAGAGGCGACTCCCTGACTGTGTCTATTGGGGCAAACAATACTTGCATACTGCAAGTGACCCTGGAGTTGACCGTTACTAGATATGGGATGCCTGGCAACATGCTGCAGCAACTCTGATCATTCAACATGAGGTAACTCCCATTAGAAAGTTGTCCAAACGTTGGATTAATCATAGCAGCTGGTGTACCCTGCTGATGGCAAGACAAATTTGCCACAGAACCATTACATGCCCCGTGTAAAGAAATGTCCTGACATATAAGTGAACCGCTCACTGCAAGTTTACAGTGTGTACCGCTTAAAAACACTTCACGATCCCCACTCCAACATCTATATGTATACGGTAAATCCCAAGATGTCTTAATGTATTCCTTACCCAACCTTTCATATTTGCCTGCTTGCATTTGTCTGAGGCAATACTGAAACTGAAAAGTACTCACAGGTAATGTTATTTTGCCATGAATAAGCCATTCTGTAGCTGGTTTTTCTGCCACTGTGAATGGTAACTTTTCCAGTTTTTCAATGCTCAGCACTGTATACTTTGCTCCTCTTTGTGCCAGTTCGATCTGTTTATCAGTTAGATTGTATTCTGCAAACAGAGCCGATGTGTTGATGAAACGCCAAGGCACATAGCCCGCTCGCAAAGATTGCAGCGTCCAGCTTAATAACATAATAGAACGTAATTGAGACTGGCCTTGCTGTAACATCGCCAAATCTTGTTCTAGTATGTCGATAGCAGAGGATACAATGCCATCCAATGAATATATTCTGGAGGACAAAGTTGTTAACCCATTGTCGACTATAGAGAGTGTTTTCTCTAAATTAATACGATCAAGTTCACATATTCGTTCTGCAGCCTCCATCTGTGATACTTTCCATGCTTCATTATAGGCAGCATAAATGCCGGCATATATGAAACGTTTTTGACGCGGTTGTCTTGGTCCAAGCAAGAATTCCCTAAGGTCTGCATCCTTTTTAAGTAAGGTTACGTGTTGTTTCACATCCTGTAGTGTAGACTTATGCAGCCAATCGAGGCATAATTTTCCTACACTGTATGTTGTCTTTGGACGTATCTTGGGTCTGGCCTATTAATAGTAAAGCCCTGAGTTTTATTCAGGAATCTTTCATGACAGTTATTCGTGTCTGTGGGCCAGATCAACCATTTTTTCCAATCAGGATTAGATCTGTTGAGTTGTAGTATATTGTCAACTGTCACCACTGCCTGTGTATCGTTATCTCTGGCAGGTGTTGGTACAGAAGGTGTGTTCATTTCTTTGATCTTGGCTAATCCAACACAAGATGTTTGTTGGATGGTTTCATTCAAAAACATTATTTGTTCAGGGATGATACAGGCTCTAAATAAAGCTTCTATCCCCTGCACTTGCCAATCTTTAGTACCCCAGACTGTTTTGGTGTCTATTGTGTCTTTCCAAAAGTCGAAACCCTGTCTAGACAGTTGGGCATTAAATAATTCAGAGTAAATCTGTTTTGTATTTGTTAACATAATTTTCAGCCCTGTCTTGTTTACATTTTTATAGTAAAACATTTCTGGATCAGATGTATTGTAACCTGAAAAATATGGAAACTTGTTGGCAAATGTTTTTGAACTACCGTGTGGTGGTGTAGGACAATGCTCCCATTGGTTAAACTTAAACACATTTCTTGGATATGCAGATTTATGCAAATAATGATGACCATAGTGGTTATAACAATACATTTGTTCATAGTCTGATTAACCCTCAAATTATTCATGTTTAGAAAATGCAGAAGATTTTTCTAGGTCAAACATTATGTCATTCACAGTCTCAAAGTCCCAATCATCTGAATAGGTACTGGACGTAATTAGATCACTTAGTGAAATTTTAAACAAATGTGTAATGTTCAATTGTTCCGTCGGACCGAAGATTTCAAAATCTGTTTTGTTCCACACTATACCATCCTGTATAGGAACAGCTGTGATGTTCACTGATGACAAGTCTCTTGCTTCACGATGGGAAGATTTATGAGGTTTCAAAAGTACGTTCACGCTTTTTCCTTCAGTATTCACATGGATGTATCTGCCACTTATAAGCACGCTCACAGTTGTTACCAAAGCTAGCCAGAGCAGGAAAACAAAAAGTCCAGATGTAATCCAGAGTTCAATCCATGGAGAAACCAAATAAGTTTTTTTCAGAAAGTCTTGTACTTGCTGCTTGAAATTTAATGATGCTGGCGTTGTTTCAGGTTCACTCGGATCTTCTGAGAACGTATCAAAGTTAATAAAATAGCCAGAAGCAGTTCTATCAATTGTTGGAATTGCATCAGGATTTGTAGAAATCATTGGAACCAGTTCATCACTTGCCACGTTGGTGTAGACAGGTGTATTTGGACGAACTGTTACTTGGTTGTCAAGAGGGATGAGTTCCATAGCGTTGTTGCTTAGTCCTCCATCAGTTACAGCTGAATTCTCGATTGTTATCAGTCTTTCAGTCTGAACCTCTTGGATAGTAGCGAGAGGAGTGCGTCTGCTACTAGGTCGGAGTCCACAAGGCCTACTATTTAGTATTGGCCACATACTGTGATTTGATGAGGTCGATGGACACAAATCTTTTCTCCTTTCTTCCAGCAAGGGGTGGCAGAAGTACTGTTCTTGTTCCTTGAACTGCTAGGACAGGTACTGGTTGTCTGTAAGAAGGTCCAAATTCCTTCTTGTCCGCAATCTTTTCTCTGACTAGATCCCCAACTTTTGGAATCCAGACAGGGCTTGCTGGGACCGCCGATTTTTCCCCAGTGGTGGTTGGCTGTAGGAATACGTTGCTTTGTTTCGTTCTTAATTTATTGAGTTCCTGTAAAACAGCCAAACGATCTTTGATATCTAACGGGTTTTTTTCCATCACTGTGCCTACGTGTTCAAGGTCTGGTACCCACATTCTTGTCCCAAATAGGACCTCATATGGAGTGACCCCCCCTAGAGAACTTCTTGGCAGATTATTCAATGAGCGTTGAACCCCACAAAGGTGTTTGACCCACCCATCACCCGAACCTAATACCCTAGCTGTTATAGACTGCTTTATGTCCTGGTTTTTCCTTTCCACAACCGAATTTCCCTCAGGATGGAATGGAGAGGAGTACCGCAATGCAACGCCCAGACTGGCCATGGCTTCTTTGTAAGCCCGAGAGCTAAACACAGGACCCTGGACAGAATGTAGCGTGCCTATTGCGTATGTGCCGATAAAGACTTGCAAATCTTTTATAACAGTTCGAGCGTCAGCCGAGCGCTGAGGCCATAACCATAGGAACCTAAATTCAGTATTTGTGGGAATGCCTTTGTCCAGTAGGACGCAGGCACGTAGATTGTCGAATGCTGTCTAACAATGGTGTCTGTACTGGGTTGCCTCATTCGCAGCATGGTGTCTGGTGGCTCTCTCGCTGTAATTTACAGTCTAAGCAGTTGTTGATGAATATGTGAATTTCTGTATTCATTCCAGGCCACCAGTACATCTCTTTTAACGTCAAAATTGTTTTAGAGATCCCTTGATGTGACAGACCCTCCCCCAAATGTGTTTCATAAATCAAGGCTGCTCTGCGTTCCATGTTTGGAATTACCCTATCCCCCACTCCAGGGATTCGAGCAAAAGGAACGTTGTTCGCATCAATTACATAAGAGTACTTGAGTGGAAACTTTTTGGTAACACTGCACTGCTGCCTTTGCTTGAAGCATTGACAGCCAACATTATCTCACCGTCTATTTTTGTTTTTGAACGAGTGATCGCAGCTACAGAAGCCGTCTGAACAGCCCCCTTTGCGGCTTCGTCAGCCAATGAATTCCCTGCAACGTGAACGCCATCACGTTGATGACTCAGTGTGTGGATCATGTGAGCCTTTGGTAGTTCGTTTTTCAACTGAACTACTTGTTCCCAAAGCATTTTGTGCTTTATTGTGCCATCTTTCGCATCTTTGAAACCATTTTCAAGCCAGTTTTGTATATAGTCATTATACGACTGAACACAGTAAAAGGAATCGCACACTATTAGGGTGGGGAATTCTCGATCTGTACTTTCAAGTGCCAGTTTGAATGCTTGTAGTTCAGCTCGCTGAGCTGTACAATCTCCTAGAGATTGAGTTTTTGTGACCATAGGTCTGAAGATGCCATTTTGCATGCGACCTTTAACGATTGCACACGCTGCACTGTAAGCTTGCTTACTCCCTGTTGCGGGTTGTGCGGATCCGTCAGTGTAAATTATGAATTCGTACTGATCGAGAGGCAGAATTTCAGTAGGCAGTGCACATTCTTGTTCATATTGCAGGAATGCTTGTGTTTTTAAATCTGGATCAAAAACATATTCAACATCTGTGGCAGCAAGAGAATTAACCCATTGTATCCATCTTGGATGTAATGCTTTAGCATTTGGAATGCTTGCTTTTGTGACCGCTTCTAAAGCTGGTACCGGGGTTACGACAATAATGCGTTTCCCTTGGGCTAAGGCTCTTTCTTTTGCTACAGTGGTTTGAACTGCTGGTCGAATTTTTTCAGCTGAACTGAAGCGCATTTCCGCTTGTGTGTACAAATGGGATTTGTATGCGATTGGTATTTTCTCACCCTCATTGAAGGTTAAGTAGGTGAATCCACATTGACCCGAAATTATTCGGATCACCAAATTGCGTTGACTTACGCGTGTTTGTAAGTGATTTGTTGCTAACATGTTAGCCTGGAGTGAACGCAAGATTTCTGTGTGTTCCTGTGTCCAGTTTCTGATCGAAAAATCAGGTTTGGTTAATGCGTAGAGAGGTTTAACCCTTTCTGCGTAATTTAGAATGTATGTTCTTCCAAAATTTAGGAAACCCAGAATTGATTGTAAATTTTTTAGCGTTTTTGGAGGTTGGAGCAGCGCACACTTTTCTAAAAAGTTAGCTGCCAAGCTCTTGCCTTCACTTGAAAGTTCATATCCTAGAAATAGGACATTGAGATGGGCAATTCTGGACTTTTTAAAGTTGAACTTGTAGCCATCAGAGGCGAAACCCAGTATAATGGTGCTCACCCTGTTCAAGTGTTTTTCCAGGTCATCGTCTGTCAGATAGATGTCATCGACATAGGACAATGCCTCATTATCATAAATTTGTAGTAACTCCGTTACCCTCGCTGAGAATAAACCTGGGCTGTTCTTGAACCCTTGTGGGAGTCGACAAAAGTGACGCTGGGTCACCATTATGGAGAATGCCGTTAAGTACCTGCTTTCAGGTGCTATGTTTTGACAAAAGAAACCATTCGAGATGTCTAATGTTGTTTTATATTTTTTACGCACAATGTTATTCATTAATGCTGTGCTATGTGCATTTTGCACTGCAAAAGTTTTTGAACAAGTGTTTAAGTGTCTGTAATCCAAAACTAGACGATATGTATTGTCTGGTTTGGAGACAGGAAACAAAGGATTGTTCATTGAGGAGGTGCATGTTTCAATCACCCCTTGATATTCAAGTTGATCTAAGATCTCCCTGACCTGTTTTTTAGCTTCTTGCTTTATTGGGTACTGCCGTTGTGCAGTTGGTTCATGTTTCAGATGTATTTTAGGGTGAGGTGAGTCCTCATCCCATCCTACATGATTTTTATATAATGCTGGGGCCTGGGCTACTGCCCATTTCCTGGCATATGTATATCTTAGATGCATTGGTATATGGTTGAAGAAGGCAGGCATAATTATGTCCTCGCCATGTGGGCACTCCCTGACAAATTGTGGTGGCCAGTCCTTTTCTGCTAGAAGTAAGTCATAGCCTTTTGATAGTCTTTCCCAAAAAAGTGCTTTTACCTGTCTAGGTTTGTCTCCCTCCATCCGGAGTGTTATTTCATATAACTTTTGTGGAGTACTAACCCTGGTGTCTACAGTCTCAACTGTGATGTACTCATTCAAGTCCACTATCTCCAGAAGTTCCTTCAGGTTCTGGCGAGCTATTGTGACTTCTGCTGCACTGTCCAGCATTGTCTGAGCCCATTCTCCGTTCTTGAGTTGTAACACCAATGTGGAGTGCACCACCAATTAAATGGAGGAAAAGTGTTATGTCCATCCAAAGAGTATCAAAACAAGTATTTCCTTTATTCTTCTTTTTATGGTTAAAAAACAGCAGCCAGACAGCCGACGCGTTTCGTCCAAATCATGGACTTCATCAGGGCTGTAATGTATACAAAAACATAAATTGTATAATACAACATGAATGGACAAAGACCAACACAATACAAATTAAACAGTAAACAATACATTTAAAAATGGTCTCACTAACATAAATCGATCATAAGTCTTAAGCGGTATATCCGCCACATTTCTAGGACACAGTAGTATTATTGATTCATTAGCAATGTCAGAAAAAACATGATGCATAACACCTATGTTAAATGGCATATTGTGGTACCATATTGCTTTAATAGAAACTTGATAACATTACGAAAGTTTGTTGCCCATAGTAAGACAATATCTTATGGGCAATATCTGTCAGATTGACATCAAAGAATCAGAGGTGAGTAGGGTAGATAGAAAGTATAAAGAAGATGTAAGATAGACAAGAGCAAAACCTAGAACAAAATAGATATGTGAATAATCAAAAAGATCCAATTAAATGCCATCTTAAAAGTGTGAGCACCAACAAGCCCAGCGTTATTAGGGAAATCAAAAAATGCCTACCTTCCAAAAGGTGAATTTACTGTCCAATAGGGTAGTAATGTAGATTATAGGTTGAAATAGCAATCAAATATACGTAAAATTCCCACTGGACCCTCATATATCCGGGGTCAGTCAGTAAATAAAAGGCTTGTGTGCCTATAATAAATAGTACAAACAAAAACGAATTAGATCATGGTGCGATGGCCCAAATACGACCCACCCTTATTTATATAGAAGAAATGTAAAAATGCCTACCTTCCAAAAGGTGAATTTACTGTCTAATAGGGTAATAATGTAGATTATAGGTTGAAATAGCAATCAAATATACGTAAAATTCCCACTGGACCCTCATATATCCGGGGTCAATCAGTAAATAAAAGGCTTGTGTGCCTATAATAAATAGTACAAACAAAAACGAATTAGATCATGGTGCGATGGCCCAAATACGACCCACCCTTATTTATATAGAAGAAATGTAATTGCCCTCTTGTACTGAGGGACAGAAAACCGGTAAGCGACTCATAAAGTAATAATAAATAATTGCGTAATCAATAATAAAAAGAAATAAAATAATTCAAAAGTTCCAAAAAAGGGGGAATAAATAAGCCCCAAGCAAATAAGTGAAAAACTCTCCCGTTTCCCTGCATGATACCAGGATTACAAATGCCCATGCCAAGGTGACAGAATCACAGAAAGCATAAAGAATAAAAAATAATAAATAGAATAAAAATAAAAAATATACATGACCAAAAATCCACTATATACGGCAAAGAGTAATAATATAACAGGAACATGGAAAAACGCCAATTTCGCGTTTCCAAAATGTAAATGAAACAGAGGCGGGAAAAGTACGGAGGGAACCCATGTCAGGAGTTCCAAATCAAGCCGTAAATTAATGCTTGATAGAAATGGGGACATTTCAGTAACGCAACATGAGACTGTGACCAAAGATAGTGTCCAGAATGTGTAATGATCGCGTAGGTCAAAAATTCCTACCTGGGCCGCTGGTATCCGAGACCCCCGCAGTATTCAGCGAACAGATGCAAACTGAAAAGACGAGCGCCAAACGTGCCCGATTTAAATAACACAAGCGTAATCACGCAGAAATATCCGCGTGTCTGGCGAGGGAGTGTCTAAAAGAAAAAAGAACTTAATAGAAACGGGATGTACCCAAAGGGGTTATCACCAAATAATATTTTTTTCCCAAAACAGGGCCAAAATATAAAAACTAAAGTACCGTGTAATTTAATCTAGAACAAGCCACAAGAGTAAATTTACCATATTAGTGGACTACACGCAGCAAAAACAATCGTGGTCCACAGGAGTTACACGAGCCCCAAGAACGTAAATTCCTAGTCAAGGCATTAGTATAAGTGCCTTATAGGTTTACAAAAAAGGATGGTGCATATTTGATTGCCAAAATTGTGGAATACAAACCACATAGGCACCTGTTGGCCATAAAGATCGTGCAGTCCCCAAGATGGCAAGAAAGGATCAAAAATAAGTATCTAATAATAAATAATTAGAAAATGAAATAACATGAAATAAAATAAAAACATAAGAATTGTAGAAAATAGAAAGGAAAAAAGGCGAGAAAGGGAGGGGGAATAGGAAACTAGAAGTACTAAAAAGGGGACAAAGGAACAGCGAAAAATCAAAGCCATGTTGGCCTTAACACTGGACTTCTTTGTGATCATCACGTCCAGAAGATGGTCATTGAACATGAGGAGATTGATACATATAATCTCCATGTTGGCAATTTAGGCCTTTAAAATCAAGTCAAGTGATGTGACAGTGATTTAGATCCAACATCTATGGGAATATAGTTGATACTAAAGGATTGATTAATGTGCAAAGAGAATGAAAGGGTACTATGGACATCAGCAGTACCAAACCCAATAAATGATTAACATAACAGATGAGGTAAACAAACAAAATGAACCACATGTGAGAAATGATACATTTCAAGTGCTTATTCTCTATAGAAAGTAATGTAGTTCATCATCTGTATTGTGGCCCAGTGTTACACATCGTAAGCGACAAATCCAACCCGCCTCATTTCTTCTAAGAACTAGTTCTCTGTTACCACCCCTGGCCCGTGGTGGGACATGGTCAATTGCATGGAACCAAATGTACGCTTTTCCTCCATGGTGTTCTATCATATGGGCTGTCATTGGATATCTGGTGTCATGAGTCTTAATGGCGCGTACGTGCTTTTGAATTCTCAATTTAAGCGCCCTTATAGTGCTACCAACATATATAATATTGCACCCACAGCCAATAACATATGTAACGAATGTTGATTTGCAAGTGATGGTATGGCGGATGGTGTATGTTCGTTTCGTGTTGTACTTAAAGGTTTTTAATTTGTTCTTGCCATATTGGCAAATGTTGCACTCCATACAGACAAAAAAGCCCGATGTCTTATTGGTGAGCCAACTCATCCTTGGTCTATTGGGCGCAATGTAACTGGGACATAATTTGTCCCTAAGTGTGTTACCACGCCGGTATGTTATCTTAGGTTTTACCGTAATGGTATCTGAAAGACCTGGGACTTCCAATAGTATGGGCCAATGATTAGCAAGGGTCTTGTAGATGTTCTGACTGTCCTGGGTGTACCGTGTGATGAACTGAATATTAGAAGCCTTGGATTGTGTATTCAGAGAGGTTTGGTTCTGCTTTAGAGTATCAGCCCTTGTTTTTTGATTAACCTTACGTTGCGCTTGTAATAAGACTCTCTCCTTATAGCCCCTCTTCCTAAAACGATCTTTAGTTGCCTCTAGATTGGTCTGGTAGATTTCGTTTTCACTACAGGTTCTGCGAACCCGGATCATCTCCCCATACGGGATGCTGTTAATGGTTGCTTTAGGATGGGCGCTCGTTGCTTGTAAGGTGCTATTACTAGCGGTGGGTTAGCGGTACAGGGAGCTCTGAATACGCCCCCCCCTTGGCATAGAATGAAATGTCCAAAAAATCGATCTTGTCCTGTCCAATGGTCATTGTCAATGTCACGTTATGTAGATTGTCATTCAAAAAGGAATGGTACGCACCTAGTTGTTCCATGGTACCATTCCAAATGACAATGACATCATCAATATACCTCCCCCAGAAAATGATGTTTTCTAACCAGGGGGAGGCATATCGACCCCAGGCATGTGTCTGTTCCCACCAGCCCATGAAGAGTCCCGCGTACGATGGGGCGAATTTCGAACCCATCGCGGTTCCCTGGAGCTGGTGGTACCAGTGCCCGTCATGGAGAAAAAAGTTCTTGGTTAAGATGAGATCAGTCATTTCAATAAGCATCTCATTATGTGCATACCAATCCGCTGTTCGTGTCTTTAAAAAATGCGAAAGGGCATGGAGACCAAAATGTTTTTTGATCCAAGTGTATAAGCTGGTAACATCAAATGTGACGAAACAGAGTCCTTCAGTCCAGGGGACATCCTCAAACTTGTTGAGAATGTCTTTACTGTCCAATATAAAAGCCGGGAGATTTGCTATCAACGGCTGCAAGAATGTGTCAACATACTCCGACAGACGTTCGGTCGGAGAATCAATACCGGCTATTATAGGCCTACCCGGTGGAAACCCCCCCCCCTTATGTACTTTGGGGAGGATGTAAATGCAAGGGTAGCTTGGTTTCTGAACAGTCAAGTATCTGGCCTCCTCCTCAGTGAGTAACCCGCTTTCCCTCCAATCGCTGAGTCTCATGGTTATGTGTGTTGTAAGTTCTATCATGGGGTTCGTAGTAATGGATTCATAACAGTTGGTATCATCCAACTGTCTCTGGATTTCCCCCATGTAATCCTCCTTTCGCATAAGCACCACACTCCCACCCTTGTCTGCTTCCCTTATAATGATTTGATCATTATCTCTCAATGTTTTCAGCGCCAGTCTTTCAAGGGGGGATAGATTGTGGGTACCCAAAGTTCTATATATACGGCCATTGAGCACCTTGTGTAGATCGTCCGAGACTTTGGTTTTAAACAGATCAATTTTGGGGTGCGTGAATTGTGGGTTAAATTTTGATTTCTCCTTTAAACCACTATTGATGTCAGGTTTGGCTCTAATACCCAATTCCTCAGTGAGTTGGTCAAGTGGTACAGTTTCATCGTCAGTAAGGAGAGTAGAAGTTGAATATTCTCTAAGTCCCCCACAGTTTGTGTTGGGGTAATGTGATTACTAATATCAGAGGTGAGACATCTTGAGTTTGCATGGAAATAATGTTTTAATTTTAAGACACAAACAAATTTATGCAAATCAACAATGACATCAACAATATCACTACTTTGGGTTGGACAAAAACCCAAGCCTCTTTGTAAAACAGTACATTCTTCCTTAGTTGGTATATAGTCTGATAGATTAACAATTACTAAATCATCATGTGCCACTGTAGAGGACTCCTCAGTCGCAATAGTATTATGCATGGGCAAGGCTTGTGATGTTATTTCATGTTGGTAGGTCGTAATTTCATTGTTAAACCTGGTGTCACTTTTTTTCCTTTTTGACCACCTTCTACCACCCCTCCTGATTTTAGATCTTTTCTTGTGTGTTGACTGTTGATACGTACTCTTTCCATTTCTAATAAAAAAGAATTCTGTATTGGAGGGTTTGTGGTGCTACTGCTACTTGCCTCAGTCTGTAAACTTTCTGTAGATGTAGCCAAGCTACCACCAGCTGAGTCTAACTCCAGAGTCTCATCCCTGTCCCTTTTAGATGTTTCAGTACTTTTGATTTTATCGTACTTCTTGGCAAAGGTGTAAACTCTACCTTGTCTATAGTCTGTAGCATCCCTTTTAATCTTACGGGCTTTTTTATCCCGTTGGTACACCTGGTAGTCTTCTATTATTTTCTCTAAGATATCATAATTTTTCTTTATTACTTCTTTGAGGGGACTTTCTTCTATCTCCTTTTCTAGTTTCTCGATTTCAACCAGTAATGATGTTGCCTTTCTCTCTGCATGTTTGATGAGTATCTTCATCATAGTTATTGAGGAAGCCGAAAGATTACCCTCCCACTCCTTTAAAAGATCTTGATCTAAGCCCTCAAAGGTGGGGAATATGAGGATTCTCAGGCCCCTCGGTACTCTATCATTATCCAAGTACTGTTTCAGGGTGGCACCATCCCACCATCTCGCCAGCTCTTGTTTTTTAAGACGCTCTAGTTTTTTAAATTTGCTCTTAAGTCCTTCTACTGTGCCTAGATTTTGTGTTGGATTACCCTGTAGTTGCTCTGTTGTGAAAAGATTCAGCGCAAATTCCTCCCTCCTGTCCTTAAATCTAGACATTGGGAGATCAATAGTAATATAACACAAATAATGGGAAGAGGGAGTGCGATCAGGCCTCAAATGAATACATCCAAAATTGAAACAGCAAACCTAAACCATACACCAAGTGTGCATGTAACGCACCTCCCCCAAAATATTTTTACCCAAGCAGAAAGTCCAATGTTCCGAGTTCAATCACTCAGAGAGTGTGCACCTCCACCACTCCTGCTGTTTCCAAAGAGCGGTCTAACGCGACCAAAATCAAATGTAACACCAATGTGGAGTGCACCGCCAATTAAATGGAGGAAAAGAGTTATGTCCATCCAAAGAGTATCAAAACAAGTATTTCCTTTATTCTTCTTTTTTATGGTTAAAAAACAGCAGCCAGACAGCCGACGCGTTTCGTCCAAATCATGGACTTCATCAGGGCTGTAATGTATACAAAAACATAAAGTGTATAATACAACATGAATGGACAAAGACCAAGACAATACAAATTAAACAGTAAACAATACATTTAAAAATGGTCTCACTAACATAAATCGATCATAAGTCTTAAGCGGTATATCCGCCACATTTCTAGGACACAGTAGTATTATTGATTCATTAGCAATGTCAGAAAAAACATGATGCATAACACCTATGTTAAATTGCATATTGTGGTACCATATTGCTTTAATAGAAACTTGATAACATTATGAAAGTTTGTTGCCCATAGTAAGACAATATCTTATGGGCAATATCTGTCAGATTGACATCAAAGAATCAGAGGTGAGTAGGGTAGATAGAAAGTATAAAGAAGATGTAAGATAGACAAGAGCAAAACCTAGAACAAAATAGGTATGTAAATAATCAAAAAGATCCAATTAAATGCCTTCTTAAAAAGTGTGAGCACCAACAAGCCCAGCGTTATTAGGGAAATCAAAAAATGCCTACCTTCCAAAAGGTGAATTTACTGTCCAATAGGGTAGTAATGTAGATTATAGGTTGAAATAGCAATCAAATATACGTAAAATTCCCACTGGACCCTCATATATCCGGGGTCAGTCAGTAAATAAAAGGCTTGTGTGCCTATAATAAATAGTACAAACAAAAACGAATTAGATCATGGTGCGATGGCCCAAATACGACCCACCCTTATTTATATAGAAGAAATGTAAAAATGCCTACTTTCCAAAAGGTGAATTTACTGTCCAATAGGGTAATAATGTAGATTATAGGTTGAAATAGCAATCAAATATACGTAAAATTCCCACTGGACCCTCATCTATCCGGGGTCAATCAGTAAATAAAAGGCTTGTGTGCCTATAATAAATAGTACAAACAAAAACGAATTAGATCATGGTGCGATGGCCCGTTCTTGAGTTGTGTTCTCAGTATTCTCGGCATGTCTAATCTTTAGACCTGCTACTTTCTTTTTGGAGAATTGAGGTTTTACTTTGGTTTTTGGAGCGTGTTTGTCGTCTTTCGATTTCACGCGTTCTTCTCTATGTTCTGATCGTCCTCTTCTTTCCGAAGTCTGTGATGAGATCTGAAAGGGACGAGAGGAACGTGTATCAGTATCTTGATACCTGACAGGTTTTCTCAAATTATCCCTATTCCTGAGGTTATACCTCCTTTCAGAGGGCTCCTTTTGAGGAGACCTACCTCGGGATTGAGAATGTTTCTCGTTTGAATTTTGTTTATTAGTATCCCACTTCTTTTTAGAAGATGTAGGAGTTTGTTTAATTGAGTCCTTCTCAGGACTTTCAGATAGTTTCGGCTTCACTGGTCTTCCACCCAAACTATCTCTGCCTAATTCTGCATAAGATTGTTCTATAATTCTGGGTAGCTCTGTTTGATGTTCTGTAACATCAAATTCCCTTAATTTTTGGCGGATCGCCACTGCTGCTGCCTCCCCTTTAATATTAGATAATATTATTGTTGAGACCTGGTCGAAATTTTTCAGTAATTTCATACCTAAATTTAGAGCAGGTTCTGCCCCGTATTCGTTTTGAATTTGTTTCTGGACATCAGGTATTACCGCAATAGACGGAATGCCATGTGTTTTAGTATAGATGGCAGCTAAGACTGAGCCCCAAGTAGTGCAGTCTTCCAGTTGTGGTGTGATCCCCATTGGTAAACTGATTGTCAGTATTCTGTGTTTCTCATACGGGCTAGTATTTGGAAATACTGCTTCGATTTGAGTAATTGTTTGAGCTATCCAGAATGGAATTTGCTCAAGTTTTGTGGGCATTTTACCCATGACTGCGTATAGAGTCTGTGGTGTAATTTTTAGTGTATTCCCCTGTTGGGGAGTTGGATTTGGAATTGTTAATGGTTGCTGGACTGTAAAAGTCTGCATTACATATTGGACCAATTGTCTGTAGATTTTTATTAATTCTTGTATTTGAACAAGTAAGTCCTCATCTGACATTATATACAGTTCAGGATGAGGTGTGTAGCCGGCTAGAATCGGCCATGTTGCTCCTGGTCTACCTAGTGGACCGAGCCTGGTAATGTTTCTGTGATGTTTTAGGGCGCCTTTAAACCAGAGCTGATGCTCCTGGTATGTTAATGGAATTTCTATATCCTCGAAAGGAATGTATTCCTCTGGTGGTTCATCTTCTTTGTAGAAGTGAAACATGTGTGTTACTGGATTGTATTCAGGAAATATTACCCATGAATAGAATACCTCTGTCTGAAAGGATTCATGTGCCTCTATCACGAAAACTGCTCTACCGCCTCTTGGTGGTAGGCCATGTTTTATAAGTTTTAGAGTGATGGCTCTTCTTAAGTTTGGAGCGATGTCTATAACACCCTCCTCGGTTTCATTTAAACCTGTAATGTTAAAAGCTGCTGCTTGGGCTGGATCAGCCGCAGCTACACCGTTTCCGGCGTCTTTCAGTCATTTTGTTTTTGAAAAATGTAGAACAAGTTTCAAGGAAACAAAGATAAGGTGCACAATATTTTGGAACACTGTATCCTTCAACGTTGAGCAAACCAAACAGCTAATATATAGGGTACTGCCCTATGTAGCCGTGGTGGATACTTAACCCTGCCCACTCCAGACGTCTTTTGGAGTATATGGGTAGGGGTCTCTTGAGAGAAAAAGGACGGCTGAGTTACTCAGTATCTAACGTTGAATTACTGCCTTACCAAACCGTTGGGCGCCATGTAGTGTAGCTCCTATTTCCTAATAGGCTGTGCGCATTGGAATAATATATCCTATAGGTTTGACATAGGACTAAGGTCAGTATGTCCCTATCGAGTATATTAAACTTAATTACTTGTGCCAGCTAGCTCAGAGGCCACTAGAAACTCCTTGACAACAAGAAGGAGTAGTTTCTGGCAGCCGCAAAACATGACCACTGTGTTTCCCTTTAGAATCAGAACGTGTCCCAGAGTCGTGGAAACAATAGATAACTATTTCACTCAGCTCAGTCGTGCATGCTTAGTTTTCTCCAAGTTACACAGAAAGAAATAGACGGGCGTTTCAATAAAAGATTTATTGAACAGTCTTGTTTCTGGTGTAAGTAAAATGTGCTGTTACGATCACAAGACAGTATGCGAGATAAATAATGTACAGTGTGAGCAGTAGAAATAAATAATACTGCGAGAGCATTATCTTTTAGTACATATGCTTTTAAATAAATAACACAGACTTAAAATGCGAGTACTCATACGATGCGTTTCTAATCTAGTTCTACCCCAATGTACCTAACCTAACCTAGGTGTAGGACGAGGTATGAAGTAGGTGAAGTATTCCTTACTATGGTATACTAAGAGTACGCTAACCCCAGTATGCCTAGTATGCCAAGAGTCCCTCTAGGTTCTAGTCTGCTCCATACCTGAAGAATGAGAGAGGTAGGAATCTCTTCGCCAGACTCGAACTCCAACACCCCGCAAGGGAAGTTAGATCACTGGAAGCTGAACTCTCTGCGTGCAGGGATGACAGCGTCTTCTCAGTGCGTCAGGCCGGGAAACGGGCTCCTCTGAAGTCGAGGTCTCCTCTGATTTACAGGGGCTAGGGAAGGTATATTTATACCTGAGAAGCACCTAAGAATGTTAGTATTGACGTGAGTCGGACAGCGGAAGACGTCATGAATGAACCCCTAAGGAATAATGGTTCATGCATAATATATGAGTCCTTCAAAGAAATCAATAGTCCTGGACTAGGGAAACTCCCGCAGCCTAAGGGTCTGTACTTCAAGAACTCGTTGTGACGTTAGGGTGGACGGATGTCAGGGACCATGCCTGTATTTGGAGTGCACAGTTTAATGCCTAAATAAGGGCTGGGATTTTATGCCTATATAAGGGCAGGGCGAATTGTGCTTATATAAGGACATGATACTGGAAAGCCCGTTTATGGACACCCTAAGAGGAATACAACAGTAGCCTCACTGCCCAGCAACAATCTGATTGCAGAAAAGTCCTTAGTCAGTTTAAGGGCATGTTCTCTCTGACACCCAGTCAAACCACCTGGCGTACCCATAAAGTGGACACAGGTGACAGTCTGCCTGTGAAGGACAAAATTTACAGACAGCCTGGCCATATCAGAGACTGTATCAGGACTGAGGTCCAGAAAATGTTGGAATTGGGGGTCATTGAACCTTCAGATAGCCCTTGAGCTAGCCCAGTAGTCCTGGTGCCAAAAGCACACACCAAAGATGTCAAGAAAGAGATGAGGTTTTGCGTGAACTACAGGGGCCTCAATGCAGGCACTAGGATGGATGCCCATCCAATTCATAGGGCAGATGAACTCATAGACACCTTGGCCTCAGCCACGTTCTTGAGTACATTTGACCTGACCGCTGGCTATTGGCAGATCAGACTCTCTGAGTATGCCAAGCCAAAAACCGCTTTCTCAACCCCCAGTGGGCATTATCAGTTTACTGTAATGCCCTTTGGTTTGAAGAATGCAACTGTCACATTTCAGAGGTTGGTGAACAAATTCCTCACAGGTCTGGAAGTTTAAAGGGCAGCCTATCTTAGCGGTATTGCTGTCTTTAGCTCCAGCTGGGAGGATCACCTGGTCCACCTCAGGAATGATTTGGGGGCCCCGCAGAAGGCAGGCCTCACTATCATGGCCCCTAAGTGCCAAATAGGGCAGAGTAAGGTTGTGTACCTGGGTCACATGGTAGGTGGAGGCCAGGTTCAACCATTGGAGAGCAAAATCCAGACCATCATGGACTGGGTTGCTCCCACTACTCAGACTCCGGTCCGAGCTTTCTTAGGCCTGACTGGGTGCTACAGAAGATTTGTTAAGGGGTATGGGTCCACTGTGACTCCTCTTAATGATCTCACATCCAAAAGGATGCCCAAAAAAAAGTTCTGTGGACAGCAAAATATCAGAAGGCATTTGATGACCTAAAGCAGGCCATCTGCACTGCTCCTATTCTGCAATGTCCTGATTATTCCAAGACCTTTATTGTCCAAACAGACGGTACTGAGGTAGGGGTAGGGGCTGTGTTGTCTCTATTCAGTGCAGAGGGCCAGGATCAACCAGTAGCTTTTATAAGCAGAAGGCTGACCCCCAGGGAGAAACGTTGGTCAGCCATAGAGAGGGAGGCCTTTGCTGAGGCCATACCTGTTTGGCACTCACTTCATTGTTCAGACAGACCATAAGCCCCTCCTGTGGCTTAAACAGATGAAGGGTGCAAACCTCAAACTTTCGAGGTGGTCCATTTCCCTACAGGGAATGGACAATACAGTGGAACCATAGACCTGGGAGTAACCGTGCCAACGCAGATGGACTCTCCTGATATTTCCACTTAGAAAATGAAGAATCAACTGAGCAAGGTTAGTCTCATCTCCTTAAGTTGGGGGGGGGAGGGAGTTGTGTAGGAAAGTAGGATCTGCTTTCATGGTTACCCCCAATTTTTGCTGGTGTCATAACTGTTTTCTGACTAGTCTGACTGGGATCCTGCTAATCAGGACCCCAGTCACTGTGCTTCCTCCCTAAATTGTCTATGGTGTGTAACTGGCACATTCCTATTTGGCTACTGGGGCACCCTTGTAAGTCCCTAGTATATGGTACTGAGGCACCTAGGGCATGAGTACCCCAGGGGTCCCCTGTGGGCTGCTGCACATATTATGCCACCCACGAGGGACCATTGCAGCCTGTGTGAGTTGGTGCGTGCACCTCTCACAAAAGATATACGTTTCTTTATATCTAACGTCACTGTACTTGGAACCTATAAATCACCCCTCTAGCAGGCTTTGCAGTCCCAAAGGCAGGGTGCTTGGTTACGAGTGTGAGGGTGGCCCTGTGTAAGTGCACCACCCCTACAAACTCAGGAGCCCATTCTCTGAGCTTTGTAAGTGAATCAGCCGTTACGATATAGAGAGGCCATGCATCATTATTACGTGATGACCATCTCTAAGCTGGTTGGAACAAACCTGGGCATGTTTGGTATCAGTTGCAAAAACAACAATTGATGGACAGAATGCAGAACAATGTCATACATTCACCCCAGTACAGAGATCTGGGCCTAAATCCATCGTTTTTTTGCTCACCATGCCATTCCAGTTTGAACCCAGCCATATGCAAATCAGTCTCTCTTGACCCTGTGCCCTATGGGAACAGTCCTTGCAATGTTCAACACTCTGTCCATCATCCCCTTTGGTTTTGCTATGTTCGCCCTAAGTTGGCAGGGTATGCCCAGACGTGGGTCCCTTGCTCACTTTGCCACTGGATTCAAGATAGCCTGGCTGATGACGGCTGTAAGCCAGAAACCGGTCCCAGGAAGCTTGTTTCCGGTCCAGGGAAGACATGGCTTGGCAGTTCGGGCTGGACTGTTCCCATGAGGCACAGGGTCAGACTGATTTGCATATGTCCATGTCTGAACTGGGGTGGCGGAGTGAGCTAAAGAATGATGATGGATTAAAACCAGATCAGTTGACTGGGGGTGAGTGCTTGCAATGTTCAACACTCTGTCCATCATCCCCTTTGGTTTTGCCATGTTTGGTATCAAACATGTTGGAATCATAACCCAGAGGTATGATTCCATCCACGGTAGGGCCCCTCCGGGAAACCCACCCTGCTCCCGGGACTGTTCTTACAGAGCCGATCTTACAGAGCCTGACAGCAACCTAGTGCTGCTGCCGAACACAAACACGATTGTGCCCTCCTGCTGCTGGGCCAAGCCCAAGTAGGGGTAGGTGGGACAATAGGTTTCCTGCCACAGGGATGTGTGACCACCTCCCAGGCAGGATTTAGTGTATTAGGCCAAGGAGGGGGTGCTGGCCAGCACCACATTGTCTGCTGGAAGGGCACATTTGGTGCCTTCCTTGCATACTCCAGTTCAAACCAGATCAGTAAGGTGTTGACTCCCCGCTCTGGTGAGAAACTGGACAAAGGACGTATCCTACCCACTGTCTGACCCCTCCTCTGGGAGGGACCCTTGAATTGTCCCAAACCTCACCTTAGGGTACTTAAGGGCTTACCTGTGGGTGGGTCCCTAGATTCGTTGTGGGATTCGATTCAGATCCAACTCCACTTCTACTTCGACTGTCTGGGTACTCTGGACTCTGCTGAACTTCGCCCTTGTCGTGTAGCTCCTATAGTACCCCTGCAGGACCTGCGCGTTTGGATAACATATACTGTGGGCTTGGTGGCAGACTGACTCCGTGCACCCCCACCGTGTATGTTAGCCTGGTTTGCATTAGCTAGCTCGCAGTGCCACTAGTGTCTCCTCTTATCGGGGGGAAATTAGTTTCAGGCAACCTTAGATCATGACAACCCTGATTCCCTCAGAATCGTGGAAACAATGTACTACCTTTCGCTCTGTCACTCGTGCTCACTTGTTCGGTTTGTCTCAGAGAGTTACACAGAATAAACAGTCGGGCGTTTCAATAAGTATTTATTGAACAGTTGTTATTCTAGTGTAAAATATATGTGCTGCGGCAACCAGCAGACAATAGCAGAGATATATTATCAGCAGTACGATAAAAGCAAAGGGATAGAACAGTTCTACCATATTGCGATAATCATGGATACATACATGAATATAAAAGCATTATGCAAGTGCGCGTACTCCTACGATGCCTACCTAGATGTACTTGTGTGTACCTAGCTTATGTGTGTAGGTCTTAGAAGCTAAGAGCCAAGACTCCTCCTAGGATTTAGTCGAACCCCCATACCTTGAATAGAGAGAGTGTGGGACCCCGTCCTGGTCTTGAGTTGGACACCCAATCCGGGTTGTGTCAGACCGCTATCAGCTGGAGCGACTGCATGCAGGAGCCTCAGCGTCACTGGTCATTGTTTCAGCATGGAAGTCTCGGTTCCCTCTGTCTTACCGGGGCAAGATGTGGTGTATTTATACCCTAAAGAGTCTCGGTCCTCAGTATGGTTTGTATTGGACATGAGGAAGACGTCAGGGGTGAACTTTGTACATACATATTATGCCGGTGGTGTATTCTTAGAGAGCCATACATAATTAATGAGTACAGTGTGGGCCTGTGTTTGGAAGAACCCTGCTGTATTCAAAACCACAGGATAGATAACGTTCAGCCCTCAGAGCTCGTTGTGTACTAGCTGGGACCAATGTAGGTGAAAGATCATGCCTATATAAGGAATCCTACTATAATAGGTCATGTACAGTTGTGACCATAATTGGGCATATGCGGCCATGACCATAATAGGGCAAGTACGAATATGACCATATTAGGGTAAATATGAATACGTCCATTTTAGGGCATATATGAACGTGTCTACATTAGGGCCTCTATGGATATAACACCCACTCCTCTTCCGAACTGGATAAAAATGACTATACTTAAAATCTGGACAATTTAAAAAACATTTTTAAAAGCAAGTAAAAACATGGTTCTAAAAAATGGTTAAAAATATCGTCTCTCTATAGAAGTTGTATTACCATAAGCAGGAGAAGGCCATGCTTTTCTCAAGCGAAAGTGTCAATGTAAGAAAATGTTCCAAATATAGATCGTTTATTTTGAAACGAGTGAAGAAGCTGAATTCTTTCCCAGGACACGATGAGCCAATTCAAGATTACGCGTCCTGGCTGGGAAGCTCAATATTATTGGTGTCAGCTGCTGTGGATGACAAATCCAACGCCTCACAGAGAACGTCAATCGCACATAGATGGAATGTAGCACTGCCAACAGTCGGTGCTGCGGCAGCTTGTGCGGCAGTTGTAACCTGGGTGCCTGTGGAAGAGTCACCTAACCCAGCAGGAGCGAACGGCACCTGTGGATTCTCCAGGAATGCATTCATCAGAATCGGAAGCCTCTGAGGACAACGCAGAGCGTGGGCCTTTATGGGGTCCAGCATTGCATCCATGTCCGGAGGCGCATCTGATGGAAATGTTAGACAAAGATCCAACGTGCATTTCTCTCCGCAGAACAGGCATCGAAGAACAGGTAAGATGCAGTCTACCCAGACTGGTCTAAATGATAGAAACCAGGAGGCATTGAGTTCTCGCAGGCAAGAAATGCCCAGAAGTTGTACCATGCGTTCACGGTATTTCCGCTCCAGGAGCGTGTTCACCATTCCCTCGGGAAGTGGGCCGTCCATTGCCTAGCAGCAATATTACAATCAGTATTCCTGCGATTAGGAACAGGATGAGCGGGAATCCTCCAAATACGCTTCCCAATACGGAGTGTATAAAATTTGGGATTACTCCGTGGACTGTCTGAAAGGTGCTTAACAGTCCGGACCCTATGGTCTTAAATAGGTGTACAAATCCGCTCGTATCTGACATATTGAAGATACGTCCCACCATTTCTGCGAAATGAATGGGGCAGTTTGTACGTATGAGTGCGTGTATCTCGGTCGAGGTCCTTGCAACTTGAAGTTCATAGGTTTCTCGAGCGGAGGTTAAGGGCACGGGGTGCTGTAAAAGCATGGCTTTCAATCTGCTCAGAGTATCAAACTGAGAAACATTCAGCGAAGGCCATAGCGGCACCTCCCTGACTGTGTTCAGTGGCGGAAACAATACTTGCATACAGCAAGTAACCCTGGAGCTAACAGTTACCAGATATGCGACGCCCGGAAGCATCCCACAGGAATCTTGATCATTTAGCATTAAGTAACTCCCATTCGAGAGCAGCTGGAAAACCGGCGTGATCATGGCCGCTGGGGTCCCTGACATGTGACAAGATAAGTTAGCTACTGAACCGCTACAGGCTCCGTGTAGAGAAATATCCTGACACATCAGAGAACCGCTTAAAGCGTTCTTGCAGTTTGTACCACTCAGATACACTTCTCGATCCCCATTCCGGCATCGGTATCTATATGGTAACTCCCAAGTTTCCTTGATGTATCCCTTACCCATTTTCACATATTTGCCTGCCTGCCTTTGCTCAAGGCAATATTGAAACTGAAACGTAGTGCCCGGCAGAGTGATTTGGCCATGAATTAGCCATTCTGTTGATGGTGATTCGGCTACAGTGAATGGTAACCTTTCCAGCTTCTCAATATGCAGCATTGTATATTTGGCTCCCCTCTGTGCCATTTCTGTCTGTTTATCAGTTAGATTGTATTCTGAGAACAGAGACGTGGTGTTTATAAAACGCCATGGCACATAGCCTGCACGCAAAGATTGCAGCGTCCAGCTTAACATCATTATAGAACGTAGCTGAGATTGCCCATGTTGTAACAAGGCCAGATCTTGTTCTAATATGTTGATTGCCAAAGACACAATGTTGCCTAAGGAGTAAATCCTGGAGGTCATAGTTGTTAACCCATTATCCACCACAGCTAATGCCTTTTCTAAGTTAATACGGTCTATTTCCCGTATCCTTTCTGCGGCCTCTTGTTGGGATATTTTCCAGTTTTCATTATAGTAGGCATAAAGGCCTGCATATATGAAACGTTTCTGACGTTGTTTCCTGGGTCCTAGTAGAAAATCTCTAAGATCCATGTCAGGTGTGAGTAAGGTCAAGTGGTGCTTCACTTCTGTGAGTGTTGAGGTCTCTAGCCAATCAAGGCACAACTTCCCAACACTATAGGATGTCACTACCCCCGGGTGATGTCTCTGTACATAGCGTGGGTCTGGCCTATGAATACTAAACCCTTCGGTTGTATTCATAAATCTCTGCTGACATTTGTTTGTGTCAATGGGCCAAACCAGCCATTCTGTCCAATCAGGATCTGATCTGTTGTACTGGAAAATGTCATCTAATCCTACCCCTTGTGTAGTTGAGTTCTGCCCCCCACCCATCTGTGATGGTGTTGGAAACCCCGGTGTGTTCATTTCCTTGCCTTTGGCTAATCCAAGACAGGTTGTTTGTTGCACATTTTCATTCAGGAATAACATCTGCTGCGTAATGAGGCATGCTCTAAAAAGTGCTTCTATTCCCTGGACTTGCCAGTCCCTAGAACCCCAGATCGATTTTGAATCTATTGTGTCTTTCCATAGATCGAAACCCTGTTTAGACAACTGGTTCAGAAAGGATACAGAGTAAATATGTTTGGTGTTTGTTAACATAATTTTCTGAGCTGAAATTTGCGCCACTTTATAATAAAATGACTTCGGGTCGGATGTGTTAAACCCTGAGAAGTATGTGAATTTCTGTGCAAATGCTTGTGAACTACCCTTTGGAGGTGTTGGGCAGTGTTCCCACTGGTGGTACTCAAATACATTTCTAGGTGTTATAGACTTGTGTAAGAAATGATGACCATATTGCTGGTAACAGTACAATGTATCATAGTCTGAAGTACCTTCTAACATTTCATTGTTCGGAAATGCAGCAGTTTTTTCTAAATCAGACATCATAGCATTTACAGTTTCAGTGTCCCGTCATCAGAAAATGTACTGGAGGTAATGAAATCACTTAAAGAAATTTTAAATACATGTTTTAGCTTTAAAAGTTCAGTCAGACCTAATATATTATAATCAATCTTGTCCCATACTATACCGTCCGGTATAGGAACTGCTTGGTTCACGATGTGAAGACTGGTGTGGTTTTAAAATCAAATTGACTCTTTGGGCTGTAGAGCTTTGCTGGAGGTATCGTCCATTAAAAAGCATACTAAAAGTTATTATTAAACCTAGCCAGAAAATGAAAAATAAAATCGCAGTGATATACCATAGTTCTATCCAAGGTGACACCAGGTAAGTCTTTCTAAAAAAGTTCAAAAAGTAATTGAGTTTCTGTTGGAGTGATTTTTTGGCTGGCGTCGTTTCCGGTTCGCTTGGATCCAGTGAAAAAGTATCAAAGTTCATGAAATAGCCAGAAGCAGTTCGATCAATTGTTGGAATTGCATCGGGATTTGTTGAAATCGGATTTTGCTCTTGACGAGGCATGTTGACGTAGATGTCTGTATTAGGTCTTATTGCAACTTGGTTGTTAAGTTGATTTTCTTCTTGTTGAAGTGGAACGAGTTCCATAGCATTGTTGCTTAGTCCATCATTCCGTACCGGTGGCTCTTCAAAAGTGATGAGTCTTTCTGTTTGGACTTCTTGGATTGTAGCAAGAGGAGGGCGTTTGCTACTGTGGAGTCCACGAGGCCTACTGTTTAGTATCAGCCATATAGTGTGGTTTGATTAAGTCGATTGAGACAAATCTTTTCTCCTTTTTTCCGGCAAGAGGTGGCAGAAGTACAGTTCTTGTGCCGTGGATTGCTAGGACCGGTACAGGCTTTCTGCAGGATGGCCCAAATTCTTTCTTGTCAGCAATCTTCTCTCTGACCAGATCCCCGATCTTTGGGATCCAGAAAGGTCTTACCGTTACTGCCTTGACTTCCTCAGTGGCGGCCTGTTTCTGGAGCACGTTACTGGATTCATTTAGATCCTGTAAAACAGCCAAACGATCATGGATATCAAATGGTTTTTCATCCGCCACTGTGCCTTCACAATCAAGATCAGGTACCCACATTCTTGTCCCAAATAGGACCTCGTAAGGAGTGACACCTCCTAGAGAGCTTCTTGGCTGGTTATTGAGCGCGCGCTGTACCCCATAAAGGTGATCGACCCATCTACCGCCCTTGCCTAATACCCTAGCTGTTAAAGATTGCTTTAAGTCTCAGTTTTTCCTCTCCACAACAGAATTTCCCTTGGGATGGTACGGAGAGGAGTACTGCAATGCGACGCCCATTCCTTCCATGGCCTCTTTGTAAGCCCGAGAGCTAAACGCCGGACCACGGTCAGAATATAACGTGCCAACTGCGTATGTGCCGATTAAGACTCACAAATCTTTTATAACAATTCGAGCGTCAGCCGAGCGCTGAGGCCAAACCCATAGGAATCTAGAGCAGGAATCCACTGCAACCATGATATATTTCTTGGACCCATCAGATTGTAGGGGTCCACAGTGGTCCAAATACACACATGCGAGAGGTTTGTCTGATTTCAGCAATGGTGTCTGTTCTGGGCGTGTTACTGTGGAGCCTTTTATCTGCTGACAGATGTCACATTTCAAGACATAGTCTTTAGTCTGCTTTGTTAACCTTGGCCACCAGTAGCGCTGTTTCAATAAAGAAATAGTCGCTCTAACGCCTGTATGCGCAGAACCCAAACCCTCGTGTGCTGCTAAAATTAAGCCTTGCCTACGATCCATATTTGGTATTACTCTATCCCCCACTCCAGGAATCTGAGCATATGGAATGCTTTGTGCATCTAACTTGTAGGAGTACTTGAGTGGAAATTTTTTAGGTACTGCTGTGCTGCCCTTGCGTGAAGCATTGACAGCTACCATTATCTCGCCTTCTACCCTTGTCTTGGAACGAGTAACTGCAGCTACAGCGGCCTTGCGAACAGCCCCCTTTGCGGCTTCATCAGCCAATGAATTCCCTTCAATGTGAACGCCATCACGCTGATGACTCAGTGTATGTATCACGTGAGCCCTTGGTAGTTCGTTTCTCAACTCCACTACCTGTTCCCATAGCATTTTATGCTTAATTGTACCACCTTTTGCATCTTTGAACCCGTTTTGTTCCCAATGATGGAGATATTCATTGTACGACTGTACACAGTAAAAGGAATCACACACAATAAGTGTGGGGAATTTGTGATCCGTATTTATAAGTGCCAGTATAAGTGCTTTGAGTTCTGCCAACTGAGCCGTGCAGTCTCCTAGAGATTGTGTTTTAGTGCAACTCGGATGGAACTTTCCATCGTGCATGCGACCTTTAACAATCGCACACGCCGCGCTGCAAGCTTGCTTACTCCCTATGGCTGGTTGAGCAGAACCGTCAGTATAAATAATGTATTCATACTGATCTAGAGGCAAAATTTCATTTGGTAGAGGATATTCTTGTTCGTATTGCAGGAATGCCTGTGTTTTTAAACTTGGATCAAATCTGTATTCAACATCCGTTGCAGTAAGAGAATTAGCCCATTGTATCCATCTTGGATGTAAGGCTTTTGCATTTATAATGCTAGCTTTTGTAACAGCTTCTAAAGCTGGTACCGGGGTCACGACAATTATGCGTTTTCCCTGAGCCAGAGCTCTTTCTCTTGCTACAGCGGTCTACACTGCTGTTAGGATTTTTTCTGTTGAAGTGAAACGCATCTCTGCGTTTGTGTACAGGTGGGATTTGTATGCGATTGGTACTGTTTCACCTTCATTAAAAGTTAAATAAGTGTACCCGCATTGACCCGCTATTACTCGGATCACCAAGTTGCGTACGTTTACGCGTGTCTGTAAATGTTTAGAAGCTATCATGTCTTCCTGTAGGGAACGCAGGATATTTGTGTGCTCCTGTGTCCATTGTCTGACTGAAAAATCCGGTTTTATTAGGTCCTAGAAAGGTTTTACTCTTTCTGCGTAATCCAAAATGTATGTTCGACCAGAATTTAGGAATCCCAGAATTGATTGTAAATTCTTTAATGATTTTGGAGGTTGGAGTAGCGCACACTTTTCTAAAAAGTTAGCTGCCAGGCTTTTTCCCTCACTTGACAGCTCGTATCCTAAAAACAGGACATTGAGGTGGGCAATTTTTGATTTTTTTTAAATTAAATTTATAGCCCTCAGAGGCGAATCCCATAATAATGGTGCTCACCCTGGTCAAGTGCCTCTTTAAGTCATCGTCCGTCAGATAAATATCATCCAAATAGGACAATGCTTCTTCATCCAAATTTTGGAGTAACTCTGTTACCCTTGCTGAAAACAACCCTGGGCTATTGTTATACCCTTGGGGGAGTCGGCAAAATTGCCGTTGGGACCCTAACGCGCTGAATGCGGTCAGATACCTGCTTTCAGGCGCTATATTTTGGCAGAAAAATCTATTTGAGATATCAAGTGTTGTTTTATATTTTTTCCGCACAATGTTATTCATTAATGCGGCACTGTGTGCATTTTGAACTGCAAATGTCTTTGTGCAAGTGTTTAAATGTCTGTAATCCAAAACTAAATGATATGTGTTGTCAGGTTTCATTACGGGAAACAAAGGATTTTTCATAGGTGAAGTGCAATTTTCAATCACCCCCTGTATTCTAGTTGATCTAGGATCTCCCTGACTTGTTTTTTAGCTTCCTGCTTTATAGGGTATTGCCTTTGAGCATTTGGGGAAACTTTTAACGGGATCACGTGGTGGGTTGACTCCTCATCCCAACCAGCATGATTTTTGTATAATGCTGGAGCTAGGGCAACCGCCCACTCCTGCGCATATGCATGTTTTAGGTGTATGGGAACGAGGTCAGAAAAGGCTGGAAAAATTACAGTTTCTCCCCTAGGGCACTCCATGACGAATGCTGGCGGCCAGTCTTGTTCTGCTAATAGAATGTCATAACCAGATGACAGATTTTTCCAAAAGAGACCTTTAACTTTTCTGGGCTTGTCCCCCTCCATCCGGAGTGTTATCTCATGTAACTTATGTGGGACACTTACCCGAGTATCAGGTGTTTCCACCGTGATATACTCACTCAACTCCGCTGTCACCAGAAATTCCTTCAGGTTCTGGCGAGCTATTGTAACTTCTGCCGCGCTGTCTAGCATCGTCAGAGCCCATTCCCCGTTCAGAAGCTGTGTCCTCAGAATTCTGGGCATGTCTGATCTTGAGACATGCTACCTTCTTCTTTTTGAACTGAGGTTTTGATTTTTGTTTATCCTCTTTTTTAGGTGCGTAGTCCGCAGCGCGTTGCGTGACTCTGGACTTTGTACGCTCCTCTTGTCTGTGTTCTGACCGTCCTTCCTCTCGGAGTTTCTTGATGAACCCTGAAAGGAACGAGAGGAACGAGTATCAGTATCCTGATACCTGTCAGGTTTTTTAATATTATCCCTATTCCTGAGGTTATACCTCCTTTCAGAGGGCTCCTGTTGAGGAGACCTACCTCTGGATTGAGATCTGGTGTCTTTAGACTTTTGTTGTTTTTTATTTTCCCACTTCTTTTTAGAAGAAGTAGGTGTCTGCTTTGTAGTGTCCTTTTCAGGACTGCCCACCAGTTGTGGTTTTAATGCTTTCCCACCTAGACTGTCTCTGCCTAATTCTGCGTATGCAGTTTCAATTATTTTGGGTAGTTCGTGTTGTTGATCCTCTGGACCGAACTCCCTCAGGCATTGACAGATCGCCACTGAAGCTGCTTCCCCCTTAATGTTAGCAAGTATTATGGCTGAGACCTGTTCAAAGTTGTTTAGCAACTTCATCCCTAAGTTAAGGGCAGGCTCTGCTCCGTACTCATTTTGTATTTGTTTTAATACTTCAAGTACTACTGCTATTGACGGATACCATGTGTTCTGGTATATATGGCAGCAAAGACTGAACCTCAAGAGCTGCAGTCCTCTAATTGTGGTGTCAGACCCATGGGCAAGCAGATTGTTAGAATTCTGTGTTTATCACTGGTTGTAGTATTCGGGAATACTGCTTCAAGCTGAGTTATTTTCTGAGCTATCCAGAATGGGATTTGTTCGTGTTTTGCTGGCATTTTTCCCATTATCGCGTGTAATGTTTGTGGAGTTATTTTATTAACTGTACCTTGGACTGGAGTGTCTTGTGCTGCAGCTGGTGCAGGCTGAACTGTTAAAGTCCTCATCACAAATTGTGTGAGGTTTCTGTAGATTTTAATTAAATCTCTGTGTTGTACGAGTAAGTCTGGCTGTGGCATTGTGCCAATATCAGGATGCGGTGTGTATGCCACTAATATGGGCCATGTGGCTCCTGCTCCTCCAAGCGGGCCTAATCTTGCTCTTCCATGTACGTGGGGTAGGGTGGCTTTAAACCAGTAATTATGCTCCTGGTAAGTGAGCGGAACCTCTAACTCCTCAAAAGGAGTATAGTCCGCTGGTGTTTCACCTTCTAGGTAGTAGTGAAATACATTTGTAGTTGCATTCGCTGCTGGGAATGTAACCCATGAATAGAGCACCTCTGTTTTATTGGATTCGTGTGCCTCAATCACGAAAATTACTGTACCACCCCTGGCTCTTAAGCCATGTTCTAGAAGTTTTATGGTGACTGCCCTTCTGAAATTTGGTGCAATTTGTATTGCATCTTCAGGGTCTTCTCCTAAACCGAAGAGGTCTGTTTCAACTCTCCTTGTGTCGTTTGCTTCTTCCACCATTTTTAATTGGAAGAAGAGCGGTTAAAGAATTTTTAAGATATGGTGTAAGTGCACAATTGTAGGAACTATATGTCCTTCAAGCTTGAATAACCAACAGCCAATAAATAGTATTCTCGTACTACTCAGATGCGGCAGATTTTGTGCCCACCCACTCCAGACGTCTCTAGGGTTTTGTGAGTAGGTTCTCTGAGAATAGCACGACTGAACTACTCAGATTCTACTGTTAAATACGTACCCAACCAACGTTGGCGGCGCCATGTCGTGTAGCTCCTATAGTACCCCTGCAGGACCTGCGCGTTTGGATAACATATACTGTGGGCTTGGTGGCAGACTGACTCCGTGCACCCCCACTGTGTATGTTAGCCTGGTTTGCATTAGCTAGCTCGCAGTGCCACTAGTGTCTCCTCTTATTGGGGAGAGATTAGTTTCTGGCAACCTTAGATCATGACAACCCTGATTCCCTCAGAATCGTGGAAACAATGTACTATCTTTCGCTCAGTCACTCGTGCTCACTTGTTCGGTTTGTCTCAGATAGTTACACAGAAAAAACAGTCAGGCGTTTCAATAAGTATTTATTGAACAGTTGTTATTCTAGTGTAAAATATATGTGCTACAGCAACCAGCAGACTATAGCAGAGATATATTATCAGCAGTACGATAAAAGCAAAGGGATAGAACAGTTCTACCATATTGCGATAATCATGGATACATACATGAATATAAAAGCATTATGCAGGTGCGCGTACTCCTACGATGCCTAACTAGATGTACTTGTGTGTACCTAGCATATGTGTGTAGGTCTTAGATGCTAAGAGCCAAGAATCCTCCTAGGATTTAGTCGAACCCCCATACCTTGAATAGAGAGAGTGTGGGACCCCGTCCTGGTCTCGAGTTGGACACCTCGTCCGGGTTGTGTCAGACCGCTGTCAGCTGGAGCGACTGCATGCAGGAGCCTCAGCGTCTCTGGTCAGTGTGTCAGCATGGAAGTCTCGGTTCCCTCTGTCTTGCCGTGGCAAGATGTTGTGTATTTATACCCTAAAGAGTCTCGGTCCTCACTATGGTTTGTATTGGACATGAGGAAGACGTCAGGGCTGAAATTTGTACATACATATTATGCCGGTGGTGTATTCTTAGAGAGCCATGCATAATTAATGAGTACAGTGTGGACCTGTGTTTGGAAGAACCCTGCTGTATTCAAAACCACAGGATAGATAACGTTCAGCCCTCAGAGCTCGTTGTGTACTAGCTGGGACCAATGTAGGTGAAAGATCATGCCTATATAAGGAATCATACTATAATAGGACATGTACAGTTGTGACCATAATTGGGCATATGCGGCCATGACCATAATAGGGCAAGAACGAATATGACCATATTAGGGTAAATATGAATATGTCCATTTTAGGGCATGTATGAACGGGTCTACATTAGGGCCTCTATGCGGGATATAACACCTGTGCACCGAGACAGCACTTGGGAAGATCCCTGCTGCTCTGGCCTCTTCATCCTGCAAGCTCACTCGAACGTCGGAGCAAGTGCTCCATACAGGTCCGTCCAAGGCCTGTGGACATCAAAGACAACTGAAGAAATCTCCCTTGGGGTGAAGGAGTCACTCCCCTGCATCCGCAGGCACCGCAACACTGCTAACCTGTTTGCCGATCCTGGGCTACCACGGACTCCACAAGGCTCAGCAACACAGGTCGTGGTCCGGCACTCCCTCGAGGCCTGACCTGTCCTCTCATCGAAGTTTGAGGCCAGTATCCCTCATCGGGCTCTTTACAACCAAACACCCCTGTGAACCGCGTCGCTGCGTCGCTTCATCGCACGGCAAATGCATTGGTTGTCTCGACCGACTCGTGCCAAACAGAGTCGGATGCATCAAAAGGTTCTGTCAACAAGTTTGTCCCCGCTATAACTGACCCACGCCGATGCGGTTGGTTGGAACTGACACACTCTGTCATCTTCAACGTCACGATAGCTCGGGCAGAGCTACCGACTCGCTGCAACAGAGTTTGAAGCTCCTCATCATTTCTTTTTACCTGCATCCTTGAACACAAGGGGCCTTCGTATTCCGTGCCTCCTGGTCACCCCTCAGTGGCATAGACTCTGTCCCCTCTGCTTTCAGGTACTCTTCGCCTCGAACTCGCTGCTGGGTTCCAACTGACTCTTTCGTCCATCTGTGATAAGACTGCAACTGCGACTTACACACTGATCAGTATTTGAGTATGTGGTCCTGTATCCTCTTTGCACACGACCGTCGTGGGGTTCCTAGACTCTCAGCTGGGGTGGTTCTTTGGGTCCCCGACTCTTCTACGTATCCTGGGTCCAGTCTCGACTTAGGTTGTGGTTCGTAATCACCTATCTTGATATAGGGTCTGGTCTCCCCTTGGGGACCACTGTGCATTGGTGCTACTGACTGTTCTATGACCAAAGTATTCTGTGCATTGTGCATATCTCCAGGTAGGAGATACTGTAAAGTGTTAGTGAGTGATTGTAATTAATATCTATTTTTATAAGTACACTGTGTGGTTCTTTTATATTTAGCCTATATTAATGGATTAGATACTGGTAAACCGAGCTGCTTTGCACTCCTCCTAGATTAAGCCTGAAGGCTGTTGTCCACAGCTACCACTTAGAGAGCTTTCTACTGTGATCTAAACCACTAAATTCACCATAAGGGTCGCCTGGATTAGTGCAGGGTGCTACACTTACATAAGTGAGCACCATACACTAACCCAGCTTCTCACATACGTATATATCAAGCCATGCTTTCAATATGTTGGTTTCATTACTTCCATATCAATAACTGTCCCAGTGCCCAACTTTCCCTCCCTCAAGTGTCCTAACCTCCTCCCCGAGCCACATCATGCAACATCGGTGCCACGTCAACCAAAGTAGCCAGGATAGCTGCTGGAGCCTGAGCACGACTTCTCGCCCCAGAGTCATTCTGTTGTATAGCCATTGGCTGAACTACTGCATCTGTACGGTAGGGTGTAAGTCTCAAGGTCTGGGACTGCCAGCCCACCTTCTTAAACAGGACATTGCAACATAGCCAGTACCATTGTACGGCAGCTTGTACTCAAATGAATGTGATGAGGAGCGTGTCTAGTTCCCGAAATATAGTGCATGATATCAGGGCCGGCTTTAGGGCAGTGCGACTGGTGCAGCCTCACTGGGCGCTGACCTGTTGAGCGGGGAGCTGTGGCTTCTGGAGGGCGTTGTATTTAGCAATATCTTATGATAGGAGAGATGAGGAGCACTTTTGCAGGTGGTAGGGAAAGAATCTGTTCAGGCGGTCATGGGAAGTGGGGGCGCTTAAAGAGATTGTTGCAGTAGGCGCCGGCCCTGCGTGATATCGATGTAGGGAAAACCGCAAAGAGGTATAGCAGTCTGGGAAGCAACACCATCTTAATGAAGGCCACCCATCCAGCAACCGACACTGGGAGCGTTTTCCAAAAATCCACAGTAGCCCCCAAGGATCAACAAGCCACCCCTACATTCCTCTCGAACAGGTCTCCAGTCTCATGGAATATCATTGCTCCCAAATATTGCAGGCAGGTGGGCTCCCATATCATCGCTCTCTGGGTCACAGGACGCCGTAGACCCGCTCTCACTGTGAACAACCGTGAATTTCTCCAGTTCATCCCCAATCCAGATAGTTCTCGGAATCTATCTAGGAGTCCCATCACCCCTGCTGACCCCGTATTGTCGTAATGCAGGAACAATAGCTAAATAATAATTAGGAAAAGGGTGGTCTTTAATGCACTCAGTACAGTATATCGAGCCCAACACCATAATGGCCCGTGGGCCATCAGTTCATCCTTTCAGTGGTACACACTAGGTAGGTTTTTGAGATCAGCATCCAAATAAAAGTAATTGTTCCTACGTTTCGAAAAGCCAGATGCAGTGGCCGCTCCCTTTCCATTGCCACGGCTAAACTATGGGACACTCTTCCCATTCATATTGCAGAGAGCAAGTCTTTTTACATCTTTTAGAAAACTTTTAAATACTTGGCTATTCTCCTCCTGGCTCCGTTTGTCAATACTTTGCGGTCAGCAGATGTTAGTGTTTTCCTTGATTCTCTCAGCTGTTTCTCGTGTATTGTGCCTTGATTTTTTCGGGTTTAGCACGCTTTATAATTTTATTTTTCATTTCATTTCATAGCAAATCGTCAGCATACAGAGCTATGTGGTGTTTAAGCCTCTGACTTCCAATCTCCTTTAGGGGAGCTCTGTCCAAGCGCTGCAAGCCAGGGGCTCCATCGCGAGCGCAAAGAGCTGCGGCGATAATGGTCATCCCTGCCGGGGGCCTCGTCCCATGGCATACTCCTCCGATATCACTCTACCGGTCTTCACCTGGGCCTCTTTGCCAGTGTATAATAGTCTGGTCCAGTCCATAAAGCCGATCCCCAATTTCAATTTCTTCAGCACTCTATAGAGGAACCCTCACTCCAAACAATCAAAGGCCTTCTCTATGTCCACCATGAATATCACCGCTGCCAGTCTATCGCATGTATCATCACACATCAGTGCCAACACCCGCCAGATATTAAGCGCTGTGTTGCGGCCTGTGATAAAACCAGCTTGGTCCGCATGTTCTGATGTAGTCATGTAAGGTAAAAGTCTTGTTGCCAAGACTCGGCTCAGTATTTTATAATCAATTTTAAGCATTGATAATGGTCTATAGGCCTTCCTATTGTGGGGGGTTCTGCCCGGTTACAGCAGCGGGATTGCTAATGCCGCATGATTGGAGATCAGGAGCTGTTCCGAAGTCCACACTGCCTTACATACCTCTACCAGCTTGGGTGCCAGTGTCTCCCCGCATGTTATGTAGAATTCAACTGGCAGCCCATTGGTGCCAGGCATTTTCTCCACGCCATCCCTCAGCACCTTCTCATGTGAGCTCTGGCATATAAAGTGGATCCAGAAAATTGTCCACTTCGTGTACAGAGTGGGTTGGGGCGCTTGTATGAAGATGGGTATAAGGATTGTAGTACTCGCTAAAGCTATCATTGATATCATCCTGCCTATAGAGCCTTTCTCCATGATCTGTATCCAACTCAATAATCACGGTGCCTTTATTTGCAGGGTTCGCAAGCCAAGCTAGCAGTGAACCAGTCCTTTCTCATTCCGACTCTGCCCAGACCATTTATTCTCTGTAGTTAAAACACCTGAGCACCTCTAGCTGCCCTCCAGGAGTTCCCTGGATTCCAGCCGTGTCTGATGCAGGTCCAGGCACCCAGGCCTCCAGCATTCTACCTCTCTCAACTCTGCCTCAGGGGTCTCCATCTCCCCTAACAGTGTACGCCTAACTCCTACCGCAAATACTGTAAGATACTGTCCCCAGTCGAGTATTGAAAGACCGGGTCGTCCAATATCTCATCCATCAGTTTCCACTTAGGAACACAGGGCGATACCACCTCCCAATTCAAATATAATAGCACCAGATTATGATCCAACAGTGTTCTTTTTAAGTGTTCTATATCATGTTTTGCCCTGTATACTTCAGGAAGGTGTCTAGTTGCACATGCACCTTGTGGAGGCTCGAAAAAAAAGAGTAGTCTCTGGGCGTCTGGTGGGTGCGTCGCCACGAGTCCACCAGTCCCCATTGTGACGGCCAACCTGAAAATCTATGAGCCACCCTGATGAGTCTCCCAATGGCGGATCCAACCTATCTAAGGTGGGGTCAGCAAAGCAGTTGTAGTCCCTCAACTCAGGACAGATTGCACTAGATAGGGTGACAAAACCCAGCATTGTTCCTGTAGAAAGTCCACCTACGTTTATATCCAGGGCGCAAACACTTACCACCACAAGGTCTAGTCCAGCCAGTCTCCCAGTCACCACCACATAGTGTCCCACCTGGTCCATAAGTTCCCCGGTTCTCTGAAAAGGGACCCCAGGGCATATCCAAAGAAGAACCCCCCCTTGCAAATGCCGAATATATGGTGTAAAAGGTCTGGGCTTGCCAGCGCCTATGAAACATCAGTCTTTCCTTTACAGTGAGATGTGTTTCTTTTAGTAGGGCTATATGGACCCCTCCCCTTCTCTTAAGGTAAGAAAATGTCCTATACCATTTGGACATGTTGTTTCTCTCCCTGACATTCCAGGATAGGAACTTATATTTCAGGGAGGTCTCCATAAGGTAGTTTCTGTCTCCTCCCTCCGCAGGCTTGTACTAATGCTGCCTCTACTGAAAATCCTACCCTCCCATATCCAGGACCAATGTCATGCTCCCCAAGGACACAGCTCAAACAACAACAACAATCACTATCCCAACTCCCCAACCCCAAGACTAGTAGACAACATCCCCCATTCAAACTATCATTCCAACTGCAACCACATGCATGCACAACATACATGAAATTGATAGTGAGGGGTTTACCAATATGGATGCCTCCCGGCCAGCTGTCTCACCACACAGCTTCAAGTGGTCAGTATACCCGCACTTCTGAGGGGTCCAAATTCTCCTCCAGGGTTATTGCTGGGTCACCTGATTGGTGTCACCCACCCACAAGCTGTTTCCAGTCGATCCTAATGTACTTACAGTCAAATTAGACTATCAGCTGTCCGGGGTGTCAACATAAGTCATACAGTATCTGAGCCCCTCGAAGAGACCGATCCTTGATCAGAATCAAAGTCTCGAGTATCATCTTCCTTCATTGATGGGGGCTCGCTCCCGATCTACTCAGTGTTGCCACCACTTCGAGCGCTCGCAACTGTTCATGTTGGACCTCTGCCCTTGAGGGGACTGCCTTGTTGAGGCTCTGAGCTCGTCGCCTCAAATTATTCCGAACTGATATATGTCTCAAGGGAGCCGGGTTACTGTGAGATGGTGGGCACTGATCGTTTATTCCCTCACTTTTTACTGTGATCTGAAAGACTGCAAAACCTGCTGCAGTAAGAACTCACATCCTGGCAGGAAACAACATTGCATACTGTACTCTCATCTAGTGGAGGCGCCGTTTAGCTCCAGGAATTTAGTCCTCTGTTTTTTGATCTCTCTAGTGAAGTCTGGGAAAATGATGCCCCTACTGTTCTCCACTTTCAGGTCTCCATGCAATCTGGCCTGTTGCAGTATGTGGTCCCAGTTCTTATAGTGAAGTAGTTTGTCCACCACCGAGCGTGGCGGTGCCCCAGGAGGTGGTGGTTTCGCAGGGACTCTGTGTGACCTGCCCAGGGCAAACAAGGGGGAGAGCCCATGCAGTTCAACATCATCCCTCCATTTTTCCAAAGAAAAGCAACTTCAGGCCCATCAGCACGTTCAGGGAGACCTATCACACAAATATTATTTCTCTGGGACCTATTTTCATGGACCTCTGCTCGATATTCCAAGGGCTTGATCCTACTCTCAATTCAAGCAAGGTGTTCTCTCAAGGTTTCCATCTCCATTGGGAAATCTGTCAGCATTCGTTCTGTGTTCATGACCTGTTCTGCTAGACGCCTGTGGTATTCCCGCAGGATCCCCATGTCCGCCACTATTGTTTCTATTTTTGACTCCAACATTTCCTGAGAGTCAGTTTTTGCCTGTAAATGATCATTTAAGATGGCCCCTTTGGTAGCACCTGGATGGTTGGCGATTGGTTTATCGCCCCCCTCAAATTAATTGGCCCCTAACGAGAGTGGCACCCTGTGGTTCATTTCCTTTTTTTGGGAGATTTTACCCATGGTAGTTCTCGCAGGGTAGTGCGGTCGGTCATGAGCCTGATGGTGTCCCAAATTACCCTATATATGGAGGTGGGAGGCTCCCCGCCAGTCCAGCAGATGACCCCGCTGGGAGTCTGTTTGCTACCTCTCCAGAGTCCATACTGCGGTGTCAAGGGAAATCTTAGCAGATCAGGGCTCTCAGGATTCCTGACTGGGCCTGTGCTCCATAGTCGCCACAAAGTCTACATAATGTGGTAGGCCTTCACCACTCACTGTTCACCAAAAGAGTCAGTGCTTTATGTCCTTTATTCACATCCTGGCTTCCTATCCCTCATGGGGCCTCCTCGCTCCCTATCCGATGCGCTCTCCTCACAGAGCGCCGTCCGCCTCTACCAAACACAATGACCTGCTCATCTCGCTCTGGGGTTCAGCGTTTCCCCCCCTGCTATTCGAGATCAGCAGCCGATCTATCGGGGACCCACGTGTGGTCCCCACTTGTCCTCAACACCCTACTCACAGGCATCCCAGTGGGGGTTCTGACCCACTCATCATTGTCCACTAGCAGGGAGGGGACCTCTTGGTGCAGATAAGGCTTCCCTGGGGGCTAAGTGCCTCTCGTTGTCCCCATGACTCACCGTAGGTGACTCATTGTATTTTCAGGCTGTCCGCCTAGCCACGCTGGTCACCGCTCCCCCCGCCACTGTTTGAGAATAGCAGTCAATCTATTGGGGTCCTGTTTGGGGCCTCACACCCCTACTCGCCAGCAGCACTTTACTCTCGGGTGTCTCGGTGAGGGCTCTGGGCCGCATACATATGTCTGCTTGCAGGGGGAGTATTTGTACTGCCGATAATGCCCCCGCAGGGCCCCGGTCTCTCTTTTTGCCCCCGTGTTTCACCGCAAATGCCCCTCTGTGTAATCCACTGCCTTGCGGTGCCACCCCGAGCATGCTCAAAGGGCTGCCACTTCCCCCACCACTGCATGAGCTCAGCAGCCGATCTATCGGGGTCCTGTGTGCAGGCTCACACCCCCACTATTCAGCAGCATCCTGCTCTTAGGTGCCTTGGGCGGGTTCTGCGTCACACACATGTGTCTGCTCCTAGGCAGGAGAATCCTCGGTGCAGGTAGGTTTCCCCCGGGTCCCCGATCTCCCTCTCATTGCCATTGCGACTCACTGTGACAGTCCTGCTGTCTTTTTGGGGCCGTCTGCCTCTCACTGCCGCTTATCCTGGGGTTCCGCTGCTCAGGGGTGCCACCCACTCTGCTTTCTGGCACTTGCACACAGTCTTCAGCAGTGCTGCTCAGGCACCATTTTGTCAGCGCGGCTGCTCAGCTGTTGGCTCCGACTGCAAAGTCCCAATCCGGGACATCTGGTTCTACAAAGTTGCAGCCTCCTCACTCCTGGGGCAAAGGGCGCTACCCCTATCTTATGGGGCCCCCTTGGCTTGAGATTGAAGCAGGATATTGCTAAATGGGGACGGCCAGCGGGAGCTCTGATTTTCTTGATTCTCGCATTGCTCCTTTGGCACATCATTAACCAGTTTAAAGATCACCTGACTTAGCTGAGTGACCAGTTTGAATCTTACTTTCCAAATTAACCAGTGACATAGTCTATAGAAGGCACAGCTATCTGGCAGCTTGCTGACTTTCAGGACTGCCACTATGGTGGCTAAATGTTGGTCATAGGGTAACTGGCCTATTTTATTGGCTTCAAGAAATATAGGTCTCATGTACAGTGCTTAGGGTCCAAGCTATTCTTTTATATAGCTCTTTGGAAAGTTTGTTCAGCCCCCAGCTTTCCCAGATGGCCCTACCTATCTCATCTTTTCCTATGTCTTAATCTATTTGCTTCGCTTCCTCTGACATGAGGACCAGGAGGTGCATATTTTTGAGGAAATCTCCTATGTCACTTGATGACTTGCTCATTGTGGACCTATATAGAGATTGAAAAGAACTTGCAAATTCTTCCATTATTTCTGTGTAACACTTGACTGGTGGCTCTTTCTCCCTCCATATTTTCTGTACCAAGTTTCTATCCCTCTCTCTCTTGCTCAGCCATGCAAGGAACTTCTCCGCTTTCCTCACTACCTTGTTTAGTTAATACTGTGTAGCCAGGACGGCAGTTCTCACTTTATTCTCAGAGAGCTCCCGGTACTCTTGTCGTAGTCTCAGTCAATGGCCTATTTCTTTATCTCCCAACATTTGAAGCTCCTGTTTGAGTTGTACGAGATTAACCGCTAGCACATCGGCTTGTTTCCTCTTCTGTTTCCTCACCCTCCTTATTAGGGAGATAGCCTGCCCCATCTGCACTTCCTTGTAGGCTTCCTATGATATAAGCTCTGAGTTTACGGACCCACGTTTTCTTCAAAGTAGTGGACAGTGCCTTTTCTCAACTCCTCAGTGATGCTTCTATCCTTCAGGTACCATGGGTCTAGAGCCTAGGCCCGTCCCCATCCGCATACCGGCCATGGAGCTTGTTCCACATCAGTAAGTGATTGAGTTCCCTCTTGCCATCAGTCTAGGGTTAGCTTACCTCCCAACCTGGCCACATTGGGTAAGGAAATAATCTATATGTGATAAACTGTTGTGTGGTACAGAGTGGAAAGTAAGCGTGGGTGGTAAACTCTGCTCCACCACTGGAGTTCACAGAATTCTGCCACTCCGCGCTACTCTTGAAGTAGCTGAGTTAGGCCAAAAAAAACTCTGCTAACTGCCGGCGGAGCAGAATTCAGTTTCCCGACATGGCAAGGTTAGCAACCATGTGGCATTGGTAGGCAGTTCGCATTCTCCAGGTTGGAATCGTGAAGAAGGCACTCCCGGGGATTTCTCCTCTGGTGGAAGGAGCCTGCTTCAACAGTAATGAACTTTTCACCTCTGGCTCAGTACACGGGACCTCACATGATTCTCTGGCTATCTGTGTGCTGATCTCCACCTCCTGCTCTATGGCCACCTCCTCCCACCAGCCTCCATGTGCTAGCCTGTGCTGTGCCTGTGACCTTCTACTGGCCCAGAGAGGAGGCAGGCTTTGGTTCCCGGGCAGCAAGAGAATCCGCTGGGAAGAAAAGAACCAGGTATATCCCACCTGGGAGCTTCGACCGTCAGTGTCCACTCTACACCTGCGCCCCTGAAAATTCTACTGGAAATTCTGCAGGTAATCATGCTCATCCTAATTAGATATGCATTTTGCTGAGAGTAGCCTTGGGGTGCGTGGAGGCACCCTTGGGTGGATGAGAGTGGCTCAGGGTGCATGGGATAGACTGGGGGTGTATGCCATCGTATCGGTGGGCTGTGGGGTTGTCTCAGGGTGCATGGATGTGTTCCCGGTGAGTTTTCTCAGAATTTACTGACACAGAGGCTCTTCTCTAAATGCACGAGGTTGTCTCTCATTCTGCTCTCGACTCGAGAGCATGGCGATGTTTCAGGCTACGTTGGGCTATCTCAAGGGGAAGAGGGTCTTAGTGACATGGAGTAGTCTTGAGAGGAGCGTTTTCTCGGCGCACTGTTACCTCGGATGCTTTTTTGTTTCAAGGTACATGCAGAGTCTCGGGTTCATGGAATTGTAGTGTGGTGAATGAAGTTTTCTTCAGTTGCATGGGACCACTTTTCAAAGCGTAAAGAACTGGCTCATGTGCACAACGTTTTGTCAGGGAGCCAGATGTCATTTCAGGGTGCAGTAGCTGACCTGTATTCTGGTCGTTGTCACATGGTGGAAGAAACTAAGTTCTCTGAGGAGAGAAGTTGCTTCAGAGTTGTCAGCTATCGTTAAAGAACGCTGGCCTTAAGAAGATACCCTTGGCCTTTTTAGTATCAGACCAAGGGCAAGAATTATCTTAGTATAATATGGACAGACGCACATCATGTTGATAATGTTATAAGACTGGTTCTCTGATAACATTATAACGTACCGTCCATGTTTTCGCAGTTTTTTGGCCGGGCATTGCTCCGCCTATCCCATTATGTGTTAAGGTCATAAGATGGATGTTTCGATAGCATTTAAGCGTACCGTCTTTTTCTTCTCTCTTTTTCGCGCCATCAGCTTTTCGGCGTTAAACTTTGATTAGAGCTTAATTGACAGCGTCAAACATTGATTAGAGTAGTCTTGTTGTTATTTGAATCGTTGACATCAGTAATCCGAGTGTGAGATTCCCGCAGGTACTTAGCAATTGCGGTGATGTTTTGCTGCCATCAAGCTGTTGGCAATGATACACAGTTATTGGGATACATCTCTTTAGGGGCATTTACACCCATATAAAATAAAGACTATTGTTGGTTCATGTTAATTGTTCGCATACACATGTTTTGCTTCGATTAACATTTACTCACTGTTCAGGGTCCAAACCAGTCTCATTCGTGAGGTGTCATTGCTGTAACCGTTTTCTTTTAGTGATTGCCCATACAGATTTTTTTCACTATATACCTGAGATACGATTCATTTTAGACGGTTATGGTCTCGCTGAAATGCTTTAAATAATTGTATTATTATTATGTAAGGCATTATGTGTCACTCTAACTTTTTTGCCAATAAAAATCAGCAACCATGTTACGAGTACATTCTATTTATGGAACACTTTGTTCCTGTCTGTTGCTTATTTTCCATCATCCATTTCTAACCATCTGAGGGACTAGCAGCTCGTCTCTCTTGTTGGATACATTTTATCAAGCAGGTACGATCTGCCCTTGCTGATACTTGTAGAAAATGATTCAACCTAGACATTCTTACAATTATTTTGGTTTGTGTTTTTACATGTGGTGTTTTGGGTCTGTTTATCTGTTTCAGGGCCTTTTTCTTGAGGAGTCGGTTAATATACTAAATCTGTTCCCTTTCTAGACAGGCCATTATCAGTATAAGGTAAACAAGTATTCTTAGTGGTTGGTTATAATATCTTTTCATATTCAAGGATGTACCTAGTTAGTACTGGAAAGATAATTTATTCTTTCCATTTTTCTGTTTTGGTGCACCGCTTTAGAACCTTACAGGTGTATCCTGGATGACAGGAATAAATTCTTGAAGATATAACATCTTTGTCTTGAACTGAACCATTTAAACCTCTTATCAGCCTACGTACAGATGCTGGATAGTTTTGGTAATACATATTTTTTCATTATTGTTTCGGTTATAAATTTCATTTCAGTATTTTATATTTATCTTGGACAATATGCATCTATTTTTTCCAATTTAATTGCCTTTTAAAGACACCAATTATATCTTCCTTTAATAAGGGGATTTCAGCATTGCTGATATGGTATTCATATTAAGAATGCAGATCATTGGCAATAGTTTTCAATTGTATGTTTGTACTGTTATATGTTGTTTGGGAGATTATATGTTTGTATTTATGTTTATAATTTGTCAGGCTCGTTTTCATTTTTCCAGTTCTATAAAACGATAATAAGATATTATACACTCAGTCCAATTATGGGTCCTTATTATCATATGTAATCATCATAAATATTAACTATAGTGACACTTAAAATCATATTTAAAATTATGTCTTATATGTATGTGATATATATATATATATGTTATTCTTTACAGAGCACAACATTCTGAGGTGGAACTCCTGATGAAGACAGTGTTTCTGTCGAAACGCGCGTAGAGTCATCTTTGAAAACCACCCTAAAAATGCAAACTTCTCATTTAAGTGTTGTTGTTTGTTCGTTACAGTCTGTATAAACTCAATCATGTGGGACGGAATAATCATGTATATCAATTTGATTATATGTATGTAGTATGCCTCTTATTGTGAATGAATGTGGTCAGAATGTTGTATAATAGTTAGTCTCTGTATGAATATCTTTATGTCTAATATGTGTTTTTATAGTTACCTACCAATAGGATAAAGTTAATTTATAAATAAACTTTTTTATATATTTCCAATTTTTAGTGTCACTATAGTTTTTTCTCAGTCTCTTTATGGTTTGAGGGTTCATGGTCTGAAGTAGCCCTAGAGTATTTACATTAACAGACGCACATAAGTATCATGATAGGCTGACATTGGTAAAGTTATGCATTATGTGCATTTAAAAATGAAATTACGTGAATGCGCTTAACTCTCTGTTACCCTGCAGAGTGGGGCACAACCCCGCAAGGGCACTTCCTAAGGCAAATAGGACAGAGCGGAACTCCGCTGAATTTCATGGAATTCATTTGCAAATTTGCTGAATTCGGCGTAGTGCAACTCGGTAAAATCCGCCCACCCCTAGTGGAAAGTGTGTTTTCATGCTCTATGGTGCTGTGTTCGCCAGATATCAGAACGGCTGATTGCCCTAAGGAATCACACCAGAGGAGTTTTCCCCACTTTTCCCTGTTCTGGTAGGTATCTGTCCTCCCCCCAAACTGACCACTAGATTTAATTCCCCACCTAAAATGAGTACTCCCCTCAGGTAGTCACAGTACGAGGTTGTCCAGCATCTCTGAGGTCTCTGCATGGAGTTTAGGTGAGATGTATAAGGAGCAAAGGTTGATTTGCATGCCGTCCCAACATCCCAACTGTGCAACATATCTCCCTTGGGCGTCGTCCCACGTATAGTGAGGGATGAATGAGCATCGACTTCTTAATTAGCAGTCCTACTCAATTTGAGGCAGATATGTATCCACAATGTGCCAGCTTCCCTTTCCATTTCTTCACAATTGTTTCCCTTCATGCATGTTTCCTGTCACATCCCTACATCTGCCACTATGTCTCTCTTTATGTTTCTCCCAAGTCCTTTAACCTTCCAGGACAAGCCTGTTAATTTGTATGCCCCCCCCACCCCTGTCAGAATGCTTTGTTCAGATACATAGTGAGATGTCTTGCTTTGTTCTTGATCCACCTGATTGTCTGGCTTCCCATGGTTCCTGGAGTCTCTGAGACATGTGAGTGGATGCTGTCAGCTGTGACCAGTGACAACAGCTATATGAATTAACCCACCCTGAACCTTCCCAATCCCACCCTCCCTCTCTGCTACCCTGCTTCCTAAAACTACTTGGCCTCTCCAGTTTATAGAGTGGCAGTCGCTCCCCATACAAATTTCTGTAATATCAGCTTTCCGCAGCTTAAAGAGCGCTGGGAGCCGGTGTGTCCCCTCTGACCACAGAAGCTGTACTGGGAACCTACCCTGCTTTGTCCCCCCCAACCCATTCCCTGCAATATTACCATTCAATCACTCATCGCTCCATCAACTCTCCCAACAGGGCTCATCCATGTATCTATGTGATCGACCTTACCGTGTTCAGTGAGGAGCTTAATCTTTGTCTTCTCCAGCGTATCTTTCTGGCTTTCGCATTTTCAGTCCCCTTCTTTACCACATATCAGGAAGTTCCCTCTGTTTCCGCCGGTCACTGATGACAAACTTTTTTCATGTGCCATTTGTTTTTACTGCCCGCCTGAGTGAGGAATACTACCACGTCAGGGGATCACCTATCTGTCAGCAAACCTAGTTCTTGGTGTGGTCTTGGGCTAGAGCTTTTTTGCCAACTTCCAGCCCTTGGGCGATAACCTTCCTTCTGTCCAGTCCCAGGCTTCCTCTGTTGTAGGAAAATGCCAGGACTTCCCTTCCACATGATGCTCAACTTAGCTAGATACAACATCATGTATTTTATGATTTTTTTCCCGAAAGACTTGCTTGACCTTGTTGAAATTTCTCCAGAGTGTGACTTCCTGGAAGAGAGTGACATCTACGTTCTCATAGATAATTTTCTCCATGTACATGGATGCCTGTAATATAGAATCTCTGTCTCCATGGTTGAAGATCTTTGCAATCATTATCCACAATGGAGCGCCTGTTGCCTGGCTAGGGAGGGAGGACCTGCACTCTATGGCTCTCTCAATTGAAAGATATTTGGATAAGCCCGAGGGTTTCAATGTGTTGAGGCTGAGGTGTTCCTACTACAGTTCCATGCCAGGTCCCTCTGCTCATTCCAGCCACCCACTGCTCTAATATTGTTTTGCGATGATGTCCGCAGGGACACACCACGGAATCGGCCTCCCATCTCACCACCATTGTCCCAATATGCTGATTCCTATCCTGTCCCATTTCCCCTATCTCTGCATTCTCCTCACTTTGGCCAGTACGATACTGTGCCCATAGCAGGATTTGATTTGTTAATGCCTTCTCCCATCCCAGGTCTCTAGTGGCCTCCTTCCATGCTCTTATCACAAACTTGGTATGTGCCGGCAGGTCTGCCCTTGTCTCCCGTTCATACAGAGCTACTGAGTAGCCCCTCTCTCCCATTACCACTCTACCTGGTCTTAGGGTTGGCTCATTTTGTGTTGCAAAGGTCTAGTCATTGAAGGCCACTAACTATGATGCACAGTAGCACTTCCGGCTGTCTGGTAGTGTAAGTCCACCATCATAGACTCCGTTCGTGAATTTACTCAATGCTATGTGGCCCCCCTTCCTTTCTACAGCATCAGTTTGATTTCTGTCTCCAGCTTTCTTTTTTCCAATAAAGTTTTGTTTTTCACAGAAGAGGAAAAAACAGTGCGGGCCATCTGCAAAAGCGTATACAATACCCTACTAATATCAATTACGGCCGCAGTACTCCACCCTCTCCAACTCTCCCACCCTCTTGTCCCCACTCCATAGATATGGCTTCAGTTTCCTACCCAGTATTGAAGTTCTAACAAATGGCCCTACGTCTAGAGCTTAATGAATTGAACAACAATAGGTGACACAGTATTTCCTCATTTAAGAGGTAATGTGTAGGGATCTCTGCAACATGGAACAACCATACACCAAATCTTTCTTGTAAATAGTATACCAGGGGAGCCCACATCTCTTTATAATTGTACCCCTTTTCAAGAAGGCCCCAGGTCAATTTCTCTATTGCCAACAACATCTAGAGATGTCCCGCCTGTTCTTGCATTGTCAGAATTAGATGAGATTTCCATTTAAGTTCTATGAGTTGCTTTGCTGCCAGACTCATGGTCAAAATCGCCCCCGTTCTGTATCGTTATGCTTTTAATCTCCAGTGGTCTTAAATTTAGTACCATCATCGCCGGCGAAGGTTGCAAGGGATATCCAGTCAATCCTGTAATGTGACTAAGGATATCCTTCCAAAAGAGAGTACGCCTAGGGTAAACCAAACACACTTTCAGCGTATCCCCCACATGTCGACATCCCTGCTAGCAGAGCCATTCATCATTATCATACTAATGTTTCAATTTCACTGGTGTGACTTGGCATCCCATCATTATCTTCTATAATAATTCCCTATTCTGTTAGCTCTTGCATAATGACGGGATATCCTTCCATAGTTTTTGCCATTGAGATGAGGAGATTTGTATTCCCTCGGTCTTGTGCCAGGGCTTCATATACAATCACTTAGGTGCTTCTACCACATCTACCAAAATAGCATATATATTGGAAATGAGTCCCATAGGACCATTGTACGTAGCAAAATCTTTTCCCAGGCAGTCAGTGGTCTAAATGCTGCAGGTTCATTGCCACGGTTAAGAGCCCAATGTTGCAACTAGGAATAGTGGATCTAGTCTGTCTCCTTGAGTTTGTATTCTTGCTGACATTGGAGAAAGGGTTTCACGTCAGACAAATGAAATAGGTCTCGTGGCATCAGGCACACCCTTCCATCCATCGTTCAAAGTCTCCATCGACAAGACCTGGAGTAAAATCTGTGTTATCCACCAATGGTGTATAGGGAGATGGAAAGGAAGTCAGAGTTATCCTATCATACTATCATGGCTGGTTTCAGAAGTTTGGAGTAATAGCAAACTGGTGGTCTTGCTTTCTTGGGCAACCAAGAAACGATTCATTGAGCATGAATCATTACAGTGGAGTCCATAACGATTTAGTGTTGTTCAATTTAGTAAGGGGACCACTCAAAAAAATTAAAAGCTATGGGGAATCATAGTATTTATCGTAGACCCAATCCACTTGAATGTTTGTGCGCTTTAAATTTTTTCCTCAAAACGCTTGTTTTTTTACATGCCCATATAGCGGCATTGATAGCTTTTTGTCTAGTCCCTACGTCAAAATCGGGGAGAGTCATTGGGAGTGCTTGAAAGAGGTAAAGCAATCTCAGCATACTATTCTGTTTTATTACTGCCACCCTGCCCATCCACAAGATAAAAATATTGCTGTACTTGTATAAATCATTAGTGATAGCATTAAGCAGGTGAGAGTAGTATGCCACATACAATAAGATGTGTTTTGGAGTAAAATAGACCCCCTAGATATTTAAATGTTTTTGCAGCCCACTTCAAGGGCGTGAGCTCTAGGATTTTGTCTCAGATTACTTTTGTGAATCGGGCCCCTAGTTTTGACCTCTGGCAGCGATATACCAATTATGAGTATTTTTGATTTGCTTAGATTGACCATGAATCCCCATAGTTTCCCCCACGATTCCAAAATTTCCATGCCTTTACGGATTGAGCATTGAGGTTCTACCAGTGTTAGTAAGACATCATCCGTGAACAAGCGTGCTCTATGTTTGTCATCCCCAAAGAGCATCCCCATGATGTCCAGATGCTGCCAAACAATGGCAGCTAAGGTCCCCATTGCTAAAACAAATAAAAGAGATGAGAGAGGGCATCACTGTCTCAGCCGACTCGCTAGGGGAACTGTTCAGCATATCCCATTAAACAGGACTTTTGCTGTAGATGGATTATAGCTGGCCCATTTCCAGGTGGCTATGTTGGGGCCGAACCAGATAAACTCTAGCACCTGAAAAGAAATATCTAGCTGACCGTATAAAGAGAGGATCACTAGGGGGATCGTACTGAACTTAACCTTTTCAATCAGATGAATAACTCAGCAAATATTATCAGCAGCTTGTCTCCATGGGACGAACCTGACTGATCAGAGTCAATAAGGTGAGCCAAGGAGGCATTAATCTGCCGGACAGCAAATTCAAAAGAGCTATTGGCCTGTTGGACTTGTATTTATCAGCTGGTTTGCCAGGCAAAGGGATGAAAGTAACATTTGCTATCGACATTGAGGGTGTAACCCTTCGGGATCGCAGAAAGGATTGAATACTATTCGGTGGGGATCAGCTAGGGCAGAAAATGTTCGCTATAGCAATTGGAGAGACCATTCGGTCCCAGGGGTTTGTCAAGGTTCATGGTCAATATTGCGTTTAAGACCTCTTCCCCTTTAATTAAGTCTCTAAGATAGCTGCATTAGCTTTGGTCAGTCACCTATAAGTGGTCTCTTTGATATAGGACTTTGTCATCCACCAAGACAGGATCCACACAGTAGAAGGCTGAGTAATAGGGCCTGATTTAGATATCGGGAGATGGGTTACTCCATCGCTACAGTGAAAGATATTCTGTTTGCCAAAATTTAAATTCCATAGGATATAATGGGATTTATATTTTGGCTGATGGAGTAATCTAGCTCTGGAATCTAAATCAAGCCCTTAGTCCCTAAATACTTCAGTTTTATCAGCATTTGCACTAAGAATTTGACCCTCGCTGTACACTAGAGTTGGAATTGTACCAGCCTCCTTCTGTTGCCTAAGCCTCATTGCTAATAAGGAGCAAGTTTTTTTGGCATGTTCATCAAAACCTTTTCACAGATATAATAGAGCTTTTCCCACTTTCTCCATAGCCAATTAGTTATTCTGACTTGTCAGTGAGATCATGTTCTGGTTAGCCTTTGGGAACCTGTCTGTCTTGTTGTTTAGTCGCGGCTTTAAGCTCAGAACCCAAAAAGCTTTTGTAGGTTTCCTATCTCATGCTGCTGTGCCCTTTTCACTATGAGTTACCCCAAAGGACTGCTATAGCATGTTAGGAGAGGCATTGTCCAGATCATTTTCCTCAAAGTACCTCTTAATTGCTTCCCTCAAAGCCTGCTGGATTAGTCAAAACTTTCCATCCCCCTCCCAAACTATCATTGTGTAGTTCGAGACCACTTTGCTCACGGAGGTTGTGGTGTCGACCAATGCTGGGTGCCCCACATTAAGGGCCTACCAAGATCTAAATCAGGCCCTAAATCTATTTGTAAATATGATATATAGATATATGAGAAGAAAGTGTATTTCTGCAAATCTGGAAGTTTAGCTCTCCAAAGATCAATGAGGCCAATATCTGTCAGTATCTGCTTTGTCTCCTGCGATAGCACTCCCTGAGTATACCTGTCATGGGGGTGTCTATTCAGCAAAGCATCTGGTGCAATGTTGAAGTCCCCCACCCACAAAAGGTTTTCTGGTGCCCAGTTTTTGATCTTCATTACAGGGCTAAGAATATATTATTCTTGACGTTGAGTCAGAATATAGAGATGGAGTATATACTGTGCAAGTGCCTGATGTGTACCCTCTAAATTAATATAGCTACCTTCTGTGGAGTCAAGTTGGACCTGTGGTGCTTCGTAATGAAAGTGTTTATGTATCCCAATCATTAACCCCCACTTTCTTACTAGTCATAGCCGCATAATACTGTGTGGGGTATAAGTGACATTTCATAAGGTGTGCGTCAGACGTTCTCAAATGGGACTCTTTAAGACATACCACCTCTTGGATAACCTCTTGTTTTTCCCTCCAAGTTTTCTGTAGCTTAACCAGGGAATGTATTCCCTTTACATTCTATGTGACTACTCAAACTATTAAAAAATAGAAAGATTGATATCCTTTAAACTGCAGGGTCCCTCAGGGCTCTTCGCCTGACCCTATTTAACCTGTATGTTACCTCACTAACAGAGATCATAAAGGACAGTGGTTTTTCCTCCATATTTTATGTGGATGATATGCAGATTATCATCTTGCTTTCTCCACAAACAGATAAGACCTCTTCTCAACCTAAACATTGTCTCAAAGATGTGGTAGATTAATGGCAGCAGCAGTCTGAAATTAAATGTTGACAAAACTGAGGCGATGGTAGTAGGAAATAACCCAATCAGATGGATGGAAATGTACTGGCCAGAATGCCTTGGCGCTCAACCTGTGCCAAACCCAGAAGTCAAGAGTCTTGGCTTCTGGCTCAATGATAAGCTTTTCTTGACAATCCAAGCAAAACATGCTTTGGGCCACTTAGAACACTGAGGGGCATATTCTCAAGGACTTATCGCCGAGTTATCGGCACTTTAGCGCAGCAAAAGTGGCGAAAGTATTATCGCCCCATTCTCAAGCTGGTGCAAACTGCCCATATCGCCAGTTTTCCAGCGATAGTTGCCGCAAAAAACATTGCCACGGATGAGAGAGACAACTAACGCTAATGATATGCAGAGTAGGCGTTCCTGTGCAAAAACACACGAAAACACCACTCCGCGATCTTCTCAACTTCCAGCCAGATGTGCGATGCGAACCAAAAACAGGTGATAAGGCGCGTTAGCAGCAGGGATTTAACACCTGCCTTTTACTGGTGTTAAGCAGGACGACTACCTGCAGTAGAAAGGGAGCCCAGCCCAGAGCCACATCTGAGTGGGCACACAGTGGAGAGGTGTGGTGCAGCGGCCAGGGCAGCTGACTTCGGAGCACAGGGTTCACAGTTCGATCCCCGGCTCCGGCGGCAGCTCAGCTCAGCACCATGTGACTCTGGGCAATAGCTCACTTAATTTCCACTCCGGCCCCCAGCGCCTTGAGACCCGTACGGGTGAGTAGCTGCGCTATATAAAAACGGACTTACATATATATATATATATATATATCTGAAGGCCAACAGATGCCATGGAGACACTGACCGTGCAGCCCGGAGACCCGAGAGGGCCACAACACCCACCGCCACCACCCCCAGCCCCCCCCTCCAACCCCCCTGACTACAACAGAGGCAGCGCAGAACAGGACAGCGGACGTTCCCAAAACACACCAGCCTCAGAGACTTAACGCCAGAGGAAGCCATTGCCCACTACAGGCACAAAAGGACAACCATCCACCGCATCCTGACCCACATTGCCCACAGGCTGACGGTACCAACACAGCGGACAACCACCATCCCTCCACAGACGAAGCTGCTGGCTGTGCTGCACCTGTTGGCCCCTGGGACCTCCCAAACAACAACTGCCAGAGTCGGAGGAGTCTCACGGCCAGCCCATCATACGTCCTCACCCATGTCATGGATGCATGTCGCCGCACCACAGGACAGCTCCAATTCGTAGTGTTCCTGCGCAACCAACCCCAACGCCAGCCGTTGCCAGACGCCACTGTGCCCCAGATCCAATACTATAGCAACTGAAATGTGGGTGCGCATGGTCATGAAGTCCAGCAGACAACAGTAGTGCAAAACAGTTCTTTATTACAAATACAACAAAAAACAATAAGAAAAGCACAGCCAACGCCCAACAGGGAACTTCATCAGGGCAACGTGTGGCCCCAAGTAACTGCAAATGCTGCGGGAACTCCACAATACCATCCCATACTCCGGAAGTCAGTATCCAGAAACCTGTTGGACAAATGGTGACAATGGTCAAGCGTCCGTATGGTCACAAACCTAATCTTGTACAGTGTATAGCACTTGGACAAACCGGAATGCCCACAGGAAAGACAAATCCTGCACAAAACAGACCGTAACAGAAGTACGTGTGGCTGTAACCTTCGTAGGAAAGAAAAGGAAGGTTACGGTCACACTAACTTCTGTTACGGCCTCATGATGCAGGATTACTCATACCTGTAAGCATCACGGTTTGTATCAGCATTATACCCCTGCACCTTCACTCCCCCCACCCAGCCACGAGGGCGCCGCCGTGACCGGTGGTGCCTACGCGATCCTGTGCGCCTGCTTCACCCCAGCTCTGGTCCCCAGACCAGTCCGCCAACCAGCGATGAGTGCCCACCCCTGCGCACCCAGGCCTCAATGCTCACCTGACGCCACCAGCGTGTTTCAAAGAGGGCCCACCACGTACCGGTGCAACCTCCTCAGCCGATCGCTGGATTCCGCGCCAAAGGCCTGCAGCGCACCGTGCGGCCCCGCACCGCGGAGTCATGTGTGTGCTGACTGCTGCCTCCGGCGTACACTGCGGTCCAGCAGGGCTCACAATTCAAATCGAATCTTGATTGGCAGGATGGCGTATCGAGGCCTACGCATCATCGCAGGCTGCACACCCGCTCAGCTCTGGTGCCACTAACTCAGTGCACCTCAAGTCACTGTCCCGTGGCGGTAGGCCCGTGCCGGCCTGAGTGCCTTGGATGCCACCAACTCTGTGCACCTCAAGTCATAGGCCCCTTATGATTGGGTCTTGTGGTGCGGACGCCATCATGTCACCTCCGGCAGTGGGGACTATGATGTGGTAGGGCCCTAGGCCCTCATGCATAAATCATGACCACACGGACACACTCAGCTAGAAAGTGTAAATGGCCTCGGGCACGTGCGCCCGGCCCCTTTTATTAGCAGGGTCACATGTCCTGTGACGCCTGTGCTGGATGGGTGTGGTGTGGGTGTAAACCAGCCCTCAGGGAATGGCTGTCGCATGCTGACAACTAGACCTGTGATCAGCAGATCACGACAGGGAAGACCTGGGACATGTAGCATTGTCGTTCCCCCTGTAAGCGTAAGCGGAGTGGGCTGGCCTGGCGTATGCCAGTCCAGCGTAGGGGTGTGAACGATGACCCGGCTCTCTGGGCGTGGACCCGTTCTGGGCTGGACAGGAAGGTAACTGATGTGTGTGTCTCTGATGTGGTGTCGGCGACACCCGGGCCGCAATCGGTAATGTTGCACCCTGTGACTCAGGTCCCACAACATGTGCAACATGGATGTAAGGGGGAATCACTGACCCTACATTCATCCATACTTCCATACTGTGTGAATTTGATTGTTTAATGCACATTTAGTGGAGTGTTGTAGCTGGAGCAGTACAGGGCCATGCAAACCCCATTTTACATTGTTGGCCCAACACAGGCAGGAACATCCACATCATCGTCCTCCGATGTGTGATGTGCCTCACCTGTGGGTGGTGGTGTTTCGGCTGCAGCACTGTGTGGCACTGACACATCAGGGGCCGGAGGTGGATTGTCGGCCGCACTGTGTGGCACTGACACATCAGGGGCCGGAGGTGGAATGTCGGCCGCACTGTGGGGCACTGATACATCAGGGGCCGGAGGCGCATTGTCGGCCGCACTGTGGGGCACTGACACATCAGGGGCCGGAGATGTGGATGGTGTAGGAGCAGCAGCATTCATCTGCGCCTGGCCTTGTGGCAGCAATGCCATGATGAGGATCTGCAGGGCATGGTAGATCCCAGCTACATCTCGCTGGTGTGCAGCCGTGGCAGCCATCCTTTCCGCCTCCATCCGCACCATGTCCTCCATGAGCCTCCGCATGTGTCCCAACTCCCGGCTGAGATCGCTGGAGCCACTCTGACTAGACAGGTGTTCTTGTCTCCGAGTCATGACTCCAGCGATGTCAGCCATGGCTCGTTGGAGACCATGGAGCAGACTGTGGGTGTCCGTTAGGGACTGTAAGTGGTCCCTGATGGGACGTAGACACCCATGGATGGCATCTAGTTTGGCTGCCATGAGTTCGTACCCCACCCGCACCTGTTCAGCCACCTCCTTCTGGCAGTCTAACACATGGCATTGGAAGGCCATGTGTTGGTCGTGGGGATCCTGGGACACAGCCGGGGTGGTGGGTGCTTCCTGCTGTGTGGTCTGTGCAGGGGTGGGGTTTCCTCGAAGCAGCTGGGCTGCCCTGCTCCTGGAGGTGGGGTGCGGAAGCTGTCCATGAGCTCCTGGAGGGCGTCGGTGTCGAAGGTGGGGAGGTCCTCCTCGTCATCAGTGAGGGGGTGTTCGGTCTGCTCTGCAGGAGGTGATGTTTCTCCCTCTGCAATGTAAAGGGGAGATGCAGTTAAACAGTGTGTTCCATGTGTGTTCACGCATTGGCCAAGTTTCCAGACAGACTGCATGACAATGTACATTGTGACTGTTTAGGAGGAGCTGCCTATGTGAAGCGGGTCAGTGGACATTTGTGCACCATCATGGATGTGGGGTTGTACTTGTCCATTATCATGTCACAGTTTCCGGCTTTGCCAAATGTGAGTGGCCAGTTTCTACACACAAGCAGCAGCAGTTGTGTCCTCTGTTCTGTTGTGAATGTGTTGCAGTTTGTAACACATTGTTGTCAATGTTGATGTGCTCTGAGTCTTGTGTGTGTGCTGCATTGTGGGAGAGTCGCCCCTGCAGCTCAGACTTTGCATGGCCTTCTCCCTTTCAGGCGGTGTGCCTTTGACTTCTGTGCTTATGCAGTGCTGAGATGTTGCATACTTGGGTAAATTGGGCTCTTGGTGGGAATTGGGATTCTTGGGCATGGTTTGTCCGCAGATGTCTTGTTGCCATCAGGGGTTGTTTGTGCACATGGATGTGTCAGTGTGTGACCTGCTCCTTTCCGGATGTGGTCCACACTCAGCCACCTCGGTGTTGTGGCGTGCAACATGTCATGATGAGTGGCCTGCAGCCATGCTCATCGTCATGCAGTGTCACTTGCATTGTCAGTGGGGATCACGGATCCGCAGCTTTGCTGGGTTCAGCACATGTGCATGGGTTTGTTGTGAGATTGTGTTGAGTGGGGAGGGCCCCCTCTGGGCACATTGTGGACGGGGGCCTACTTGCTGTTTCTATGTGTGCTGCAGTATGGCAAGGAGATCAGGGACATGATCCAGAGTCATTGTGGTTGTGCAGTGTGCTATCCTTAATTGTGCATGTGTGCCATTGTGCCCATCTCCCCCCGTCCCCCCAGTTCCCTGGTGGTTACTCACCCTGTTGCTGTTGCGTCAGGTCATGTCGAGCAGTGTCCGGTCCCCCGACTCCTGCCACCGTCTCTCCACTGATGACTGTGGACACCATTTCCTCCATCTCATCCAGCTCCTCCTGTGGCGCAGGACTCCCACCCCCAGTCTGCATTGCTGCTTTGCGGTTGTTTGCGAGTTTCAGCTAAGTTTTGCGCTTCACATCATTCCAGCGCCTCTTGAGCTCTTCCATTGTCCTCCTCAGCACTCCGACTGCATTCACCTTGTCCAGGATGGACTGCCATATTCTATTTTTTGTTGCCAATGACACAGTGAAGGTGATGAACAGGTGTTGATGGTGTTCTATCACCTCCGTGATCAGGATCCTGTTTTCCTGCGACTGAAGCGCGTCTTCCTCTTCTTCTTCTCCTTGCCCTTCTCTGGCCACGAGGTCCCAGGCTGGTCCTCCGTGGGGCTTGTGGGGTTCGGGTTGTCCTCTGTACTTGCTCCAGCTCCCTCCATTGTGCTTTGCAGTTGTTGTTTTTTTTGCTGCTTTTATGGTGTTTTTTCCCGCCAGACGTGGGAATTGCAAGCCTGGCGCTGCTTGTCGCCGATTTTTCTATCGCAGTTGGGCCCATTGCAACTTTTTTCACGTTCGGGTTTCCTTTTTTACCGCCGTTGCGGTAGTTGTATCGAGGACATTTGACGCGTTCTCGGGGGACTATCGCATGTTACCGCCGTGTTGAGAATACGCCGTTGACACGGAGTTATTTTCCCGCGTTAGACGGCGATATGAAAACGTGCAATAGCCTTTTTTGGCGATGATTATCGCACGTTCTTGAGAATATGCCCCTGAGAAAGCTCCTGAGATGGCTACTTGATCGATTGCACAGAATTGTGATGCAAGGTCTAGTCATTTTGTGCCTGGACTACAGAAACTCCCTTTATTTGGGAAGTTCTAAGACTTTCATCAAGAGATTACAGTTGACTTAAAATTCCACTGCCAACATACTTTTTAATCCCCAAATTTCACCTCATACTGGTTACCTGTGGTTAAAAAATACAGTTCAAGGCTCTATGCCAAGCCCCCCAAGCCACGTATAAAATGGGCCCAATCTTAATCCAGAGGCTCCTCACTCCTTACAACACCGCAAGAACACTGCTCTCTACCAACCAGCAGCTATTTGCCTCGCCCAGAGTAAAAAGAACCAGAAGTGGAGGAAGTTCTTTTGCAGTCATAGCCCCCCAAGCTTTGGAACGCACTCCCCCAGCATATTAGGAAAACAGAGTCTGGACTCAAATTCAGGAAATTGCTGAAAACTCATCTTTTTAACTAACTTAATTTATTCAGCCTTATCATCTGTTGCTAACCTAGCATTAGGAGGCCCTTTTGGGTAGCTAGGCGCTTTACAAAACCTTATGATTAGAAAAGAATAGATATTGTGTGCCTGCTGTGATATTCAAATCTAATTGAAAGCGGTACTAGGTCACAACGGGTGTCAACTGTGAGATAATGCCATATTCAAAAATAAACTCATAATTCTTCACCTTGAGTCCCTTCCCTCCCACCCCCACCCCAACCCCAACTCTCCAACTCCTTCCCTTTCCTCAAAACCCCCAAGCTCGATAGAAAGAGAAACCTGCACATCCTTCTTGCGGCAATGTAGCCAGCCATCTCCCATCCCAGTATCCCCCTGGCTACCTCTAGCCAGGGCACGAACCTTCATCTCTCATATTCATACAGAACCACATCAGGCTGCGTCAGCTCAACAGTTTGGTCTACCGCACTCGGACTGTCCCTCTGATAGGCACACATAGAGTTGAGGGCTTGGGCCGCATGCCTCTGTAGTTGGATTCTGAAATAGATCGTAAGTCTTGTGCATCTTTCTTGCTCCAGAGATCAGAGGAAGAATTAGTACATGCCCAGTGAGAGCCAGTGCTGGTCTCCATATACCCATAGCACACCTGTGTCCCTCCTCAAAGTCCCTTTCCTTATTTGTCCAGTTTTCGAGCTGTCTGGCTGGTAGCATAAACATTCTCTATCCTGTCTCTTGATTTCCAGGAGCTAATCTCTCCCCCCTCGTTCAGGATTGTGGGTTCTCTCTTTGCTCCCTTGGTGGGCTATCATTGGTCCTTTCAACAGTCCTGCTTCTCGATAGACCCAGCAATTTCCGTACCGCCTCTACTGTGTAGATCATATGGGATTTGGAGTGTAGCTAAAACCACAATGAAAAGGGTTACATCTGTCTATTGCGTATTTGCCTTCTACGAAGCTCAAGAATCACTAAGGATAGAATGCGTCATCTGTTCAAGGTTACATGTGAAAGATCCTAAAAGAGGTCAAGAGTATACTCTTGAAAAATTAGCAGCTCCAATTGTTCGGCTCCTCGCATTAATAATGTCATTTATGTTGGAGGACCCTAGCTTAACTATAATGTTGCAGTGGCGGGCACCTGGTGCTTATACTATGGTGTTCTCACTCGATGTGCCAGTATTATGGGAATCTAATGTGGTTGGCCCTCCTTTAGTACAGTTTCGAAAAGAGACTTACAGTTCAGGATGTCATCACCTTCTACTTGTACCACAATGTTCCGGACCAGCACATTATCTGTCCTTGATCAGTCTTCCGAATCTGTACAATTTTCTCAGAGAGCCTTGATTTCTTCCACCTTATTAGATTAGGAATCTAGTATGTTCTTGACTCTTTGCTCATGATGATTATGTCATCTTCATTGGTTGCCACCAGGTCACCCACTGCCTGTCTTTCCTTAGTCACTTCTGAGAGATCAGAAAGTAAGTCTGCCTTTAGGACTCATGCATTTGTGTCATCATTTTGGAAAGTTTATCATGCAGGTCTCCTAGGCAGATGATTAGATTGTCCTTCATATTGGGGTTCCTAACTCTCCTTTGTTGCTAGCCATCATGGGGCCTTTGTTTAATGCAGCCGAATTGCCATTTTGGGGGGCCAGCCTGCTGCAGGGGATCCTCAGTACTCATCAAGTCGCTTCTGTCCCTGAACTTACGTGGCATTCATCAGTTCAGTAGTCTTGCCTTGAAGGGATCATCCAGGTCGACCCCAAAACCGATCTAGCCAAATATCAGGGGCCGTGGCAGTCAAAGGTATGAAGCACACAGGACATCATAGGGACGTACTTGGAGGCATCTGTGCTATACAGGCCCAATCTAGGGCATATCTACCCAAGCAATCACTTGCATCTAGTTCGCTAAGTCCTTAAGTTCAAATGTGGGAGGTAAGAATATAAAGAAACCAGTCCCAGCGGATCTCCTTTTATTCTGTGTTTATGGATTGCAAGGCAAATTTAGCTGAATTCACCTTTGTCCCATCTTCTGGCAATAGGCCTACTCGAGGTTCTTGCTTTCAGTTCAGCGATCTCTTTGTAGGCTGAAAGATGTCAGATAGACTGTTGTCCTAAGGAATCCCAGGAAAGGAGCCTCCCCCGTCCTCCCTGGCATTGTGGTTATCAATCAATCAATCAGAACATTTGTAAAGCGCACTACTCACCCGTGAGGGTCTCAAGGCGCTGGGAGGCTTGCTGTTACTGCTTGAACAGCCAGGTCTTGAGTAGCCTCCTGAAGGTTAGTAGGTCCTGGGTCTGCCGTAGGAGGATGGGGAGGGTGTTCCAGGTCTTGGCGGCGAGGTGGGAGAATTATCTGCCGCCGGTGGTCGCTCTTCGGATGCGGGGGATGGTGGCGAGGGCGAGGTCGGCGGAGCGGAACTGGCGGTTCAGGGTGTAGAAGGTGAGTCGTCTGTTGAGGTATGCCGGTCCGGTGTTATGGAGTGCTTTGTGTGCGTGGGTGAGGAGCTTGAAGGTGATCCTCTTGTCGACGGGGAGCCAGTGCAGGTGTCTCAGGTTGGGTGTGATGTGGCTGTGGCGAGGGAGGTCAAGGGTCAGGCGTGCAGAGGCGTTCTGTATACGTTGAAGTCGTTTCAGGAGTTTGGCCGAGGCTCCCGTGTAGAGGGCGTTTCCGTAGTCCAGCCTGCTGCTGACGAGGGCCTGGGTGACCGTTCTTCTTGTTTCGGTGGGGATCCACCTGTAGATCTTGCGGAGCATAAGTAGGGTGTTGAAGCAGGAGGACGAGATGGTGTTGACTTGCTTGGTCATGGAGAGTGTTGAGTCGAGGATAAACCCCAGGTTGCGTGCGTGGTCGGTGGGTGTCGGTGTTGCTCCCAGTGTTATCTGTCCTCCCCAACACTCACCACTAGATTGAAGTCACCTAAATTTAATACCCCCTCAGGAAAGCGCAGAAGGAGGGTGCCCAGTGTCTCCAAGGTCTCTGCATGGAGTTTAGGTGGGGCATTGGCCGATTTGCATGCCGTTCTAGCAGTCCGACTTTACAACCTATCACCCTTGGAGGTCGATCTATGTATGGTGAGGGATATTTGAGCGTTGACTTCTTAATTAGCAGTCCTACTTTCTTTGAGTAAGATGTGTATCCCTATTGGGCCAGCACTTTATATCCCCCCTTTTCAGTGGATCACAATTGTTTCCCTTCAAGGGTGTTTCCTATAACATTGCCACTTTGGGTCCATGGTGTTTTAGAAACTGGGCCACTATGAATCTCTTTGTTTTGTTCCCCAGTCCATTTAAATTACAGGATTGGGCCGTTAGTTTGTCCCCCCTACCACTGAATGCTTTGTGCAGATACGCAGTGAGAAGCTTTTCTTTTCTCTTGATCTGACCAATTGTCTGGCTTTCCATGTCTCCTGGAGTCTCTAAGACACTGGAGTGGACGCAGTCAGCTATGACCATTGACAGCAGCTATGTGAATAACTTCCCTCTGAACTGCCCCATCCCCAGGGAACCTTCCCAGCTTTGTCCTCCCTCCCCCATTCCCTGCAATCACCATTTGTCCCACCATCATTTCGCCCAGCAGAGAAGGCGCAGGTATCAAACTGATGGTCCTCATCATGTTCAGCTACATTAAATATAATGATCTCAGCTCTTTGGCGACAAACATGCATTCTTGAAAAGCACTAACTGCTGCATTAAAGACAGACCATTTTTCTGCAAAATCTAAACTCCTTGATAATTTTGGAGCAAGATCAGGCCAACCAGTGTCTACTGGCATGTCCCTACTCCCCGATACCTAACAAAATTGGAAATGTTCCTTCAATACTCCAGTCTATGGTGGACAGATTGAAATAAATCCTCCCCACAGCAGCTAAATTTGAATACAACAACTGAATTTAAATTACCGAACCTGCTGTATGCACCTGAAGCAAAATTGACAAAATCAAAGCAAACTAAGAAAGTTGTCTCAGTTGAGCTCCAGTGACATTACTGTGATACAATCCGCAACAGCAACATACAGGATAGAGATTCCAAGCTATAGGTCGTCTAATGTGATGTGAGATGGAGCAATGTTCAACAAGATTTTTGATGAGCCACCATCCAACATTGCTTACAGCGCACCACGAAGAAACAACTCAAATACCATGAAAAAGCTTGGACCTTTAGGGGAAGATCCATCACCCATCTCAACAGTAGACCCATTGCCTTTGGAAATGAGTCTTCAAAGACAATGACAACAAGCAACAATAAACAGACTAAATAAGAGGGGGATTTTGCTGCAGCACAAAATCAAGGAAACCAGCTGCACAATGATAAATTAAAAGAAGAATTTAAGCTCTACATTTAAAAAAAGAATTGCAAAAAACATTGCCACGGATGAGAGAGACAACTAACGCTAATGATATGCAGAGTAGGCGTTCCTGTGCAAAAACACACGAAAACACCACTGCGCGATATTCTCAACTTTCAGCCAGATCTGCAATGCGAACCAAAAACAGGTGATAAGGCGCGTTAGCAGCAGGGATTTAACACCTGCCTTTTACTGGTGTTAAGCAGGATGACTACCTGCAGTAGAAAGGGAGCCCAGCCCAGAGGCACATCTGAAGGCCAACAGATGCCATGGAGACACTGACCGTGCAGCCCAGAGACCCGAGAGGCCCACAACACCCACCGCCACCACCCCCAGCCACCCCCCCTCCCGCCCCCCCTGACTACCACAGAGGCAGTGCAGAACAGGACAGCGGACGTTCCCAAAACGCAGCAGCCTCAGAGACTCAACGCCTTAGGAAGCCATTGCCCACTACAGGCACAAAAGGACAACCATCCACCGCATCCTGACCCACATTGCCCACAGGCTGACGGTACCAACACAGCGGACAACCACCATCCCTCCACAGACGAAGTTGCTGGCTGTGCTGCACCTGTTGGCCCCTGGGACCTCCCAAACAACAACTGCCAGAGTCGGAGGAGTCTCACGGCCAGCCCATCATACGTCCTCACCCATGTCATGGATGAATGTCACCGCACCACACGACAGCTCCAATTCGTAGTGTTCCTGCGCAACCAACCCCAACGCCAGCCGTTGCCAGACGCCACTGTGCCCCAGATCCAATACTATAGCAACTGAAATGTGGGTGCGCATGGTCATGAAGTCCAGCAGACAACAGTAGTGCAAAACAGTTCTTTATTACAAATACAACAAAAAACAATAAGAAAAGCACAGCCAACGCCCAACGGGGAACTTCATCAGGGCAACGTGTGGCCCCAAGTAACTGCAAATGCCGCGGGAACTCCACAATACCATCCCATACTCCGGAAGTCAGTATCCAGAAACCTGTTGGACAAATGGTGACAATGGTCAAGCGTCCGTATGGTCACAAACCTAATCTTGTACAGTGTATAGCACTTGGACAAACCGGAATGCCCACAGGAAAGACAAATCCTGCACAAAACAGACCGTAACAGAAGTACGTGTGGCTGTAACCTTCGTAGGAAAGAAAAGGAAGGTTACGGTCACACTAACTTCTGTTACGGCCTCAGGATGCAGGATTACTCATACCTGTAAGCATCACGGTTTGTATCAGCATGATACCCCTGCACCTTCACTCCCCCCACCCAGCCACGAGGGCGCCGCCGTGACCGGTGGTGCCTGCGCGATCCTGTGCGCCTGCTTCACCCCAGCCCTGGTCCCCAGACCAGTCTGCCAACCAGCAATGAGTGCCCACCCCTGCGCACCCAGGCCTCAATGCTCACCTGCCGCCACCAGCGTGTCTCCAAGAGGGCCCACCACATACCGGTGCAACCTCCTCAGCCGATCGCTGGATTCCGCGCCAAAGGTCTGCAGCGCACCTTGCGGCACCGCATCGTGGAGTCATGTGTGTGCTGACTGCTGCCTCCGGCGTACACTGCGGTCCAGCAGGGCTCACAATTCAAATCAAATCTTGATTTGCAGGATGGCGTATCGAGGCCTACGCATCATCGCAGGCTGCACACCCGCTCAGCTCTGGTGCCACTAACTCAGTGCACCTCAAGTCACCGTCCCGTGGCGGTAGGCCCGTGCCGCCCTGAGTGCCTCGGATGCCACCAACTCTGTGCACCTCAAGTCATAGGCCCCTTATGATTGGGTCTTGTGGTGCGGACGCCATCATGTCACCTCTGGCAGTGGGGACTATGATGGGGTAGGGCCCTAGGCCCTCATGCATAAATCATGACCACACGGACACACTCAGCTAGAAAGTGGAAATGGCCTTGGGCACGTGCGCCCGGCCCCTTTTATTGGCAGGGTCACATGTCCTGTGATGCCTGTGCTGGATGGGTGTGGTGTGGGTGTAAACCAGCCCCAGGGAGTGGCTGTCGCATGCTGACAACTAGACCTGTGATCAGCAGATCACGACAGGGAAGACCTGCGACATGTAGCGTTGTCGTTCCCCCTGTAAGCGTAAGTGGAGTGGGCTGGCCTGGCGTATGCCAGTCCAGCGTAGGGGTGTGAACGATGACCCCGGCGCTCTGGGCGTGGACCCGTTCTGGGCTGGACAGGAAGGTAACGGATGTGTGTGTCTCTGATGTGGTGTCGGCGCCACCCGGGCCGCAATCGGTAATGTTGCACCCTGTGACTCAGGTCCCACAACATGTGCAACATGGATGTAAGGGGGAATCACTGACCCTACATTCATCCATACTTCCATACTGTGTGAATTTGATTGTTTAATGCACATTTAGTGGAGTGTTGTAGCTGGAGCAGTACAGGGCAATGCAAACCCCACTTTACATTGTTGGCCCGTGGAGGGCCAACACAGGCAGCAACATCCACATCATCGTCCTCCGATGTGTGATGTGCCTCACTTGTGGGTGGTGGTGTTTCGGCTGCAGCACTGTGTGGCACTGACACATCAGGGGCCGGAGGTGGATTGTCGGCCGCACTGTGTGGCACTGACACATCAGGGGCCGGAGGTGGATTGTCGGCCGCACTGTAGGACACTGACACATCAGGGGCCGGAGGCGGATTGTCGGCCGCACTGTGGGGCACTGACACATCAGGGGCCGGAGATGTGGATGGTGTAGGAGCAAACCCCACTTTACATTGTTGGCCCGTGGAGGGCCAACACAGGCAGGAACATCCACATCATCGTCCTCCGATGTGTGATGTGCCTCACCTGTGGGTGGTGGTGTTTCGGCTGCAGCACTGTGTGGCACTGACACATCAGGGGCCGGAGGTGGATTGTCGGCCGCACTGTGTGGCACTGACACATCAGGGGCCGGAGGTGGATTGTCGGCCGCATTGTAGGACACTGACACATCAGGGGCCGGAGGCGGATTGTCGGCCGCACTGTGGGGCACTGACACATCAGGGGCCGGAGATGTGGATGGTGTAGGAGCAGCAGCATTCATCTGCGCCTGGCCTTGTGGCAGCAATGCCATGATGAGGATCTGCAGGGCATGGTAGATCCCAGCTACATCTCGCTGGTGTGCAGCCGTGGCAGCCATCCTTTCCGCCTCCATCCGCACCATGTCCTCCATGAGCCTCCGCATGTGTCCCAACTCCCGGCTGAGATCGCTGGAGCCACTCTGACTAGACAGGTGTTCTTGTCTCCGAGTCATGACTCCAGCGATGTCAGCCATGGCTCGTTGGAGACCATGGAGCAGACTGTGGGTGTCCGTTAGGGACTGTAAGTGGTCCCTGATGGGACGTAGACACCCATGGATGGCATCTAGTTTGGCTGCCATGAGTTCGTACCCCACCCGCACCTGTTCAGCCACCTCCTTCTGGCAGTCTAACACATGGCGTTGGAAGGCCATGTGTTGGTTGTGGGGATCCTGGGAGACAGCCGGGGTGGTGGGTGCTTCCTGCTGTGTGGTCTGTGCAGGGGGTGGGGTTTCCTCGATGCAGCTGGGCTGCCCTGCTCCTGGAGGTGGGGTGCAGAAGCTGTCCATGAGCTCCTGGAGGGCGTCGGTGTCGAAGGTGGGGAGGTCCTCCTCGTCATCAGTGAGGGGGTTTTCGGTCTGCTCTGCAGGAGGTGATGTTTCTCCCTCTGCAATGTAAAGGGGAGATGCAGTTAAACAGTGTGTTCCATGTGTGTTCACGCATTGGCCAAGTTTCCAGACAGACTGCATGACAATGTACATTGTGACTGTTTAGGAGGAGCTGCCTATGTGAAGCGGGACAGTGGACATTTGTGCACCATCATGGATGTGGGGTTGTACTTGTCCATTATCATGTCACAGTTTCCGGCTTTGCCAAATGTGAGTGGCCAGTTTCTACACACAAGCAGCAGCAGTTGTGTCCTCTGTTCCGTTGTGAATGTGTTGCACTTTGTAACACATTGTTGTCAATGTTGATGTGCTCTGAGTCTTGTGTGTGTGCTGCATTGTGGGAGAGTCGCCCCTGCAGCTCAGACTTTGCTTGGCCTTCTCCCTTTCAGGCGGTGTGCCTTTGACTTCTGTGCTTATGCAGTGCTCAGATGTTGCATACTTGGGTAAATTGGGCTCTTGGTGGGAGTTGGGATTCTTGGGCATGGTTTGTCCGCAGATGTCTTGTTGCCGTCAGGGGTTGTTTGTGCACATGGATGTGTCAGTGTGTGACCTGCTCCTTTCCGGATGTGGTCCACACTCAGCCACCTCGGTGTCGTGCATGATCATGATGAGTGGCCTGCAGCCATGCTCATCGTCATGCAGTCACTTGCATTGTCAGTGGGGATCACGGATCCGCAGCTTTGCTGAGTTCAGCACATGTGCATGGGTTTGTTGTGAGATTGTGTTGAGTGGGGAGGGCCCCCTCTGGGCACATTGTGGACGGGGGCCTACTTGCTGTTTCTATGTGTGCTGCAGTATGGCAAGGAGATCAGGGACATGATCCAGAGTCATTGTGGTTGTGCAGTGTGCTATCCTTAATTATGCATGTGTGCCATTGTGCCCATCTCCCCCCGTCCCCCCAGTTCCCTGGTGGTTACTCACCCTGTTGCTGTTGCGTCAGGTCATGTCGAGCAGTGTCCGGTCCCCCGACTCCTGCCACCGTCTCTCCACTGATGACTGTGGACACCATTTCCTCCATCTCATCCAGCTCCTCCTGTGGCGCAGGACTCCCACCCCCAGTCTGCATTGCTGCTTTGTGGTTGTTTGCGAGTTTCAGCTTGGTTTTGCGCTTCACATCATTCCAGCGCCTCTTGAGCTCTTCCATTGTCCTCCTCAGCACTCCGACTGCATTCACCTTGTCCAGGATGGACTGCCATATTCCATTTTTTGTTGCCAATGACACAGTGAAGGTGACGAACAGGTGTTGATGGTGTTCTATCACCTCCGTGATCAGGATCCTGTTTTCCTGCGGACTGAAGCGCGTCTTCCTCTTCTTCTTCTCCTTGCCCTACCCAGGCCACGAGGTCCCAGGCTGGTCCTCCGTGGGGCTTGTGGGGTTTGGGTTGTCCTCTGTACTTGCTCCAGCTCCCTCCATTGTGCTTCGCAGTTGTTATGTTTTTTTTTTTTGCTGCTCTTATGGAGTTTTTTCCCGCCAGACGTGGGAATTGCAAGCCTGGCGCTGCTTGTCGCCGATTTTTCTATTGCAGTTGGGCCCATTGCAACTTTTTTCACGTTCGGGTTTCCTTTTTTACCGCCGTTGCGGTAGTTGTATCGAGGACATTTGACGCGTTCTCGGGGGACTATCGCATGTTACCGCCGTGTTGAGAATACGACGTTGACACAGAGTTATTTTCCCGCGTTAGACGGCGATATGAAAATGTGCAATAGCCTTTTTTGGCGATGATTATCGCACGTTCTTGAGAATATGCCCCTGAGAAAGCTCCTGAGATGGCTACCTGATCGATCGCACAGAATTGTGATGCAAGGTCTAGTCATTTTGTGCCTGGAGAGCAGAAACTCCCTTTATTTGGGAAGTTCTAAGACTTTCATCAAGAGATTACAGTTGACTTAAAATGCCACAGCCAACATACTTTTTAAAATCCCCAAATTTAACCTCATACTGGTTACCTGTGGTTCAAAAATACAGTTCAAGGCTCTATGCCAAGCCCCCCAAGCCACGTATAAAATGGTCCAACCAGCAGCTATTTGCCTCGCCCAGAGTAAAAAGAACCAGAAGTGGAGGAAGTTCTTTTGCAGTCATAGCCCCCCAAGCTTTGGAACACACTCCCCCAGCATATTAGGAAAACAGAGTCTGGACTCGAAATTCAGGAAATTGCTGAAAACTCATCTTTTCAACTAACTTAATTTATTCAGCCTTATCATCTGTTGCTAACCTAGCATTAGGAGGCCCTTTTGGGTAGCTAGGCGCTTTACAAAACCTTATGATTAGAAAAGAATAGATATTGTGTGCCTGCTGTGATATTCAAATCTAATTGAAAGCGGTACTAGGTCACAACGGGTGTCAACTGTGAGATAATGCCATATTCAAAAATAAACTCATAATTCTTCACCTTGAGTCCCTTCCCTCCCACCCCCACCCCAACCCCAACTCTCCAACTCCTTCCCTTTCCTCAAAACCCCCAAGCTCGATAGAAAGAGAAACCTGCACATCCTTCTTGCGGCAATGTAGCCAGCCATCTCCCATCCCAGTATCCCCCTGGCTACCTCTTAGCCAGGGCACGAACCTTCATCTCTCATATTCATACAGAACCACATCAGGCTGCGTCAGCTCAACAGTTTGGTCTACCGCACTCGGACTGTCCCTCTGATAGGCACACGTAGAGTTGAGGGCTTGGGCCGCATGCCTCTGTAGTTGGATTCTGAAATAGATCGTAAGTCTTGTGCACCTTTCTTGCTCCAGAGATCAGAGGAAGAATTAGTACATGCCCAGTGAGAGCCAGTGCTGGTCTCCATATACCCATAGCACACCTGTGTCCCTCCTCAAAGTCCCTTTCCTTATTTGTCCAGTTTTCGAGCTGTCTGGCTGGTAGCATAAACATTCTCTATCCTGTCTCTTGATTTCCAGGAGCTAATCTCTCCCCCCTCGTTCAGGATTGTGGGTTCTCTCTTTGCTCCCTTGGTGGGCTATCATTGGTCCTTTCAACAGTCCTGCTTCTCGATAGACCCAGCAATTTCCGTACCGCCTCTACTGTGTAGATCATATGGGATTTGGAGTGTAGCTGAAACCACAATGAAAAGGGTTACATCTGTCTATTGCGTATTTGCCTTCTACGAAGCTCAAGAATCACTAAGGATAGAATGCGTCATCTGTTCAAGGTTACATGTGAAAGATCCTAAAAGAGGTCAAGAGTATACTCTTTAAAAATTAGCAGCTCCAATTGTTCGGCTCCTCGCATTAATAATGTCATTTATGTTGGAGGACCCTAGCTTAACTATAATGTTGCAGTGGCGGGCACCTGGTGCTTATACTATGGTGTTCTCACTCGATGTGCCAGTATTATGGGAATCTAATGTGGTTGGCCCTCCTTTAGTACAGTTTGGAAAAGAGACTTACAGTTCAGGATGTCATCACCTTCCTCTTGTACCACAATGTTCCGGACCAGCACATTATCTGTCCTTGATCAGTCTTCCGAATCTGTACAATATTCTCAGAGAGCCTTGATTTCTTCCACCTTATTAGATTAGGAATCTAGTATGTTCTTGACTCTTTGCTCATGATGATTATGTCATCTTCATTGGTTGCCACCAGGTCACCCACTGCCTGTCTTTCCTTAGTCACTTCTGAGAGATCAGAAAGTAAGTCTGCCTTTAGGACTCATGCATTTGTGTCATCATTTTGGAAAGTTTATCATGCAGGTCTCCTAGGCAGATGATTAGATTGTCCTTCATATTGGGGTTCCTAACTCTCCTATGTTGCTAGCCATCATGGGGCCTTTGTTTAATGCAGCCGAATTGCCATTTTGGGGGGCCAGCCTGCTGCAGGGGATCCTCAGTACTCATCAAGTCGCTTCTGTCCCTGAACTTACGTGGCATTCATCAGTTCAGTAGTCTTGCCTTGAAGGGATCATCCAGGTCGACCCCAAAACCGATCTAGCCAAATATCAGGGGCCGTGGCAGTCAAAGGTATGAAGCGCACAGGACATCATAGGGACGTACTTGGAGGCATCTGTGCTATACAGGCCCAATCTAGGGCATATCTACCCAAGCAATCACTTGCATCTAGTTCGCTAAGACCTTAAGTTCAAATGTGAGAGGTAAGAATATAAAGAAACCAGTCCCAGCGGATCTCCTTTTATTCTGTGGTTATGGATTGCAAGGCAAATTTTGCTGAATTCACCTTTGTCCCATCTTCTGGCAATAGGCCTACTCGAGGTTCTTGCTTTCAGTTCAGCGATCTCTTTGTAGGCTGAAAGATGTCAGATAGACTGTTGTCCTAAGGAATCCCAGCAAAGGAGCCTCCCCCGTCCTCCCTGGCATTGTGGTTATCAATCAATCAATCAGAACATTTGTAAAGCGCACTACTCACCCGTGAGGGTCTCAAGGCGCTGGGAGGCTTGCTGCTACTGCTTGAACAGCCAGGTCTTGAGTAGCCTCCTGAAGGTTAGTAGGTCCTGGGTCTGCCGTAGGAGGATGGGGAGGGTGTTCCAGGTCTTGGCGGCGAGGTGGGAGAATTATCTGCCGCCGGTGGTCGCTCTTCGGATGCGGGGGACGGTGGCGAGGGCGAGGTCGGCGGAGCGGAACTGGCGGTTCGGGGTGTAGAAGGTGAGTCGTCTGTTGAGGTATGCCGGTCCGGTGTTATGGAGTGCTTTGTGTGCGTGGGTGAGGCGCTTGAAGGTGATCCTCTTGTCGACGGGGAGCCAGTGCAGGTCTCTCAGGTGGGGTGTGATGTGGCTGTGGCGAGGGAGCTCGAGGGTCAGGCGTGCAGAGGCGTTCTGTATACGTTGAAGTCGTTTCAGGAGTTTGGCCGAGGCTCCCGCGTAGAGGGCGTTTCCGTAGTCCAGCCTGTTGCTGACGAGGGCATGGGTGACCGTTCTTCTTGTTTCGGTGGGCATCCACCTGAGATCTTGCGGAGCATGCGTAGGGTGTTGAAGCAGGAGGACGAGATGGCGTTGACTTGCTTGGTCATGGAGAGTGTTGAGTCGAGGATAAACCCCAGGTTGCGTGCGTGGTCGGTGGGTGTCGGTGCTGCTCCCAGTGTTATCTGTCCTCCCCAACACTCACCACTAGATTGAAGTCACCTAAATTTAATACCCCCTCAGGAAAGCGCAGTAGGAGGGTGCCCAGTGTCTCCAAGGTCTCTGCATGGAGTTTAGGTGGGGCATTGGCCGATTTGCATGCCGCTCTAGCAGCCCGACTTTTCAACCTATCACCCTTGGAGGTCGATCTACGTATGGTGAGGGATATATGAGCGTTGACTTCTTAATTAGCAGTCCTACTTTCTTTGAGTAAGATGTGTATCCCGAATGGGCCAGCACTTTATATCCCCCCTTTTCAGTGGATCACAATTGTTTCCCTTCAAGGGTGTTTCCTATAACATTGCCACTTTGGGTCCATGGTGTTTTAGAATCTGGGCCACTATGAATCTCTTTGTTTTGTTCCCCAGTCCATTTACATTACAGAATTGGGCCGTTAGTTTGTTCCCCCTACCACTGAATGCTTTGTGCAGATACGTAGTGAGAAGCTTTTCTTTTCTCTTGATCTGACCAATTGTCTAGGGAAACAATCTGTGCGAACACTCAGGCCCAAACTCACTCAATTTGTGAAACAGAAGCCAATCGACATCCTTCAAGTGACTGTACCAGCCGATGCCAGAGCTTGAGACTTTTGTCATTCTATTAGAACCGCAATACAACTTTAGAGGGCCACCAGATTAGCAGAAATGAGCCGACATTGTCAAACTCCTGAAGTCTCTCCCCAATGTCCAATTTTTGTTTTCCAAATGATCCATAACTAATATAGTTTTTCTTCCTCCAAAGAAAGGAGAGCACATGAATGATAATAAAATACAATGATAAGTTTGACTGCATTATGACACAAAAATCAACTTTTGAAGAGTGAGGTATTCTCATTTCGCCACTATCCAATATTGCCTACAGCATACCGCAAAAAAATCAATCAAGCCCCCATTAAAAGTCTGAACCTTAAGGGGAAGGATCATTCCCCACCTTAAGAATGGACCTATTGTATTTGGCAAACAAGAGTGCAAATACAACTGCAACACACAGCTATAAACAGACTAAAGACGAGGAGGATTTTGCTGCAGCAGAAAATCAAGGAAAACAGATGCACAATGATAAATTAAAAGAAGATTTAAAGCACTACATTTAAAAAAATAATCACAAAAGACTCAAATGACTCAACACGCAAAGAAATGCAATTCCTATATCAAATCAAACCGCATCCATCTTTAAGCCACAACCAAAATGTATTCCCTCTCTTCCATAGCAAATAACAAATTAGAAATTGAGCCAAAACTATGTTCATATACTAACCACTTCGAAAGCTGTAATCCAGCACAGCTGTGCCACATTCCTCATCCAACCTCCAGCTGAGTTGGAAAAATATTGACATCTGAAAAAGACTTTTCACTTGACCACAAGTAACAAGACCCGAAAATAGGAAGGAAGAGCCAACTGCACCTAAAAAAAAGAGTCAAGTGGACCTACTGTAACTACTTCCATCGCAAACTATGAGGCTCTGCACTGCATACCTTTTATAAGGCACAAGCAAACTTCAGTGCAAAAAAACCTCTATCAAATAATCACAGTGATACCCTCGGCTCCATCAGTCATCACATATTGCTAGGTATATCTGGAGAAGAGCCTTCTCTTCATCTCCTGCACATGGATAAGCATCACTTATACAAGTCTCAAAGCTCTATGAGGGAAGGTGTACCAAAAACACCAGCAAGATTAGCAAACTGACAGCACAAGACAGGAAAACAAGCTATGCAAATTTCCCAGATCCAGAAGCACCCAATAAATGAAACAGAAGCCAATCAACACCTTTCCAGCAAGTTCATCAGCTGTAACCCAGAGCTGAAGGCTTTCGTTATTGTATTAGAACTGCAATACAATTCAAGAGGGCTACAGGATTAATTGAACCAAGGCAGTCTCTCCCGAATGTCCAAAATATGTTTTCCAAACAATCAATATTTAATACAGATTTTCTTCCTCCAAGGAAGGAAGAAAGAAGAGAAAGCACAAAAATGGCATTAAAATACAAAGATGGGTATCACTGCATTAGGACACAAAAATCAACTTTTGCATAGTGGAGCCTGGAGCCTGATCAGTTTCCAAAAATATTCCTAGAACCCTCTAATGGAAGGCCAACCCATCTGGGGACTGGCTGAACTAATGAAACATTCATCAATACCCCATCAGCAGTAGCCTCCAAGAGAATGTTAATAAATTTCAGGCGTAAAGACACACAGTGGTCTGGAGCTGGTCAAAAGAACATGATAAATTGAGAAGCTACTAGAAAGGGACGTAACGTTGCCAAAAAACAGCTAAGTAGTTCTCTGTAGATTTTACAAACTACAGAGAGGAAATCATCTCCAAAGAAAGGAATCAAATTTGAAATGATTCAACAAATTGGTAAGAACTTTCAGCTGCTGTTAAATGAATGGTCTCATCTCTGTCACGACAAACACACATCCTTGAAAATCAACTAACTGCTGTATTACAGGCAGAACATTCTTTGGCCACGATTAATACTAAACTGCAAACTCTAAACTTGTTCATATATTTGAGAGCAAGGTCACACTGACTGGTGCCCCCTGGCATGACCCTCTTCTCCAATATTTAACAAATTGGGAAAAGTACCTTAAATACTCCAATCTATGGTGGAAAACTTCAAAATGAATCTCTCACGCAAGCAGCCAGATTTGCACTCAACAATTGACTTTAAATTAGATAACCTGCTTATGCACCAGAAGCAAAATTGACAAAATTAATCCAAACTAAGAAAGTTGTAGTCTCTGCTGAAATCCACTGCCATTTTGTGCAAAGGCAAGATTTGAGTGACATTGTTGTAACACAATCCACAATAGCAACAAACTGGATATAGATGCCAAACAACAGTTCAACATAACATGATCTGAGATGGAGCAATGATCAACAAGATTTTCAACAAGCCACCATCCAATATCAACTACAGTGTGGTACAAAAAATAGAAACCAATCAAACCCCCATGAAAAAGCCTGGACCTTTAAAGGAAGATCCATCATCTACCTCAAAAATAGACCTATTAGCTTTGGCAAAAGTGTATGCAAATACAATGGGAACACACAGATATAAACAGACTAAAGAAGAGGGTGATTTTGCTGCAGCAGAATATCAAGGAAACCAGCTGCACAATAGTACAATGAAATTATATTTTAAGCACTAATTTTAAAAAAAGAATCGAAAAAGACTCAAATAAATCAAGAAGCAAAGAAATACAATTCGATATCAAATCAAACTGCATCCAGCTTTAAGACAAAACTGAAACTTTATCCCCTCTCTTTCATATGAAACAACAAATTAGAAACTGAGCCACAAACACCTTTATATTCTAATCACGTAGAAAGGTGTGATCCAATAACTTAAGAGAAGCATGATATTGAATTGCCACATTCCTCATTTCCTCCATTAGGATCTACCAGTTGAGTTCCAAAAAGTATTGACATATGAAAAATACTTTTCTCATGAAAACAAGCATCAAGGCCCCAAAATGGGGTGGAATAGCCAAATCAACAGTAAAAAAGGAGTCAAGGGGACTTCCTATAGCTACATCCAGCGCAAAGTGCAATGCTCGTAGTGCATTCCTTTTATAAGGCACAAGAAAACTAGACAATAGTGCAAAAAACTTTCCTCGAAACATCCCTCGGGTCCCTCGGAAAAAGTGGGGTGGTTCCGGAGGGGTCCCAGGCCCAAACCTGCCACATAGGGTTTTGACCACTGCAGTTGGAAGATGAAGAGACAACCACTCGGTGCCTGACCTCAGCCTCAACTCAGCAAGCCTTAAGGACATGACACATTTGGGAAAGTTTCAGGGGGGCAGCAAGACAACACATAAGGGCGCGCTACGAACCCCACAAAGGAGAGATAGGGTGGGGGGGGCGAGCTGAAGAGAAGGAGACGACCATATCTATGCCGTGACATAAGAGCCCCCAGCGGAGCTTCCGAGAGAGGTACGGCTGCAGGAGTATGCAGGGAGACTGCTCCAGATTAGATAGGGGAGGAGTACTCCGAAGCGCCCAGGGTCCCCCTACCACTGGGATCCTGCTCAAATGCCCAACACTCACCACTGCTGCTGGGAATGGGGAAGATCTGTGGTCTTTGGAACTGTCCCTTCCTCCTCTCCTCTCTCCACTCTTGACCTGGGCCGAGCTGGAGGATGAGGCGGACGGCGTTTACCAGCAACACCGTGACTGGTGCTCTTGATGGAACTTTAACGATGCCCCCTGGGCGGAAACCAAAACTGCCTGTACTTACCGCGGTGCCCGAGCAACTTTGGCTGATGCCCGGTGGAGCTGTCATATGCAGCTATAGAGGAGGTTGGCTCTGGTTCACCCCTCGGCCGGCACCTACCCAGCCGGACATCGGACATTGTTTTCCTCGCCTCCCCGTTGTGTTTCCCTACCTGCATTCCCTACCCCCGTTTACCATTCCCCCAACCCTCTTCACTCCCCATAAGACGTGTGTATGCGCTAATAATCTCACATTATTGTGTAATCTCATATTTTTTCTTTTCTCCTATGTCTATACTTGTCTATGTAATTATGGAACCTGTAACTCACTGATCCTCATGTAAAGCGCTCTGATACCTCCGGGTCTAGCCAGCGCTATATAAAACTTTGCAAATAAATAAATAAAACAAATAAATCCTAGCACTACCATTAGCATCATTAGTCCACCAAACAGTGCTAGCTAAATCTGGAGAAGAAAGCTCTCTTCATCCCCCGCACATGGATAGGTCTAACCTTCATAAGTCTTGAAGCTTCTTGAGGGAAGGAGTACCACAATCTACCAGCACGATTAGAACTCTGACAGCACCATGAGAGGGAAATAATCTGTGCAGGCACTCAGGCCTAGAAGCACCAAATAGGTGAAATAGAAGCAAATCAACACCCTCCAGCTGTAACTCAGAGCTTGAGACTTTTGTTATTCTATTAGAGCCACAACACAACTTTAGAGGACCACAAGATTACATGATCTGAGGCAACATTCTCAAACTCGTGAAGTCTCTCCCGAATGTCCCAAAAATGTATTGAACATTCAATAATTAATATAGCTTTTCTTCATGCAAGGAAAGCAGAGAAGAGAAATAAAAACAAAGGTATTAAAATACAAAGATAGGTTTGACTGCATTATGATACAAACATCAACTTTTACCAAATGAGGCCTTATCAATTCACATACAGTGCCTGATTGCTATCCAACAACATGTCTATAGAGCACCACAAAAAAAGTAACCAGTCATACCCTTAGGAAAATGCTTGGTCCTTTAGGGGAAGATCCATCTCAACAATGGACTTTATTGAAGTTGGCAAAAGAGTCTACAAACACAATGACAATAAGCAGCTATAAACCTACAACAGAAGATGGGAATTTTGTCGCAGCAGAAAATCAAGGAAACCAGCAGCACAATGATGCATTAAAAGCAGACTTTAAGCCCTGCATTTAAAAAAAAGGATTGTATAAGAGACAAATGACTCGAAAGCAAAGAAATGCAATTTTGATATCAAATCCATCTGCACCCAGATTTAGTCCAAAAACAAAATGTTATTCCTTCCCTTCCATAGGAAATACAAAATTTGAAGCTGAGCCACAACCCCCTTTATATACTAATCACAATGAAAGCTGTGATCTAACAACTACCGAAGAGCATGATATTGAAAGGGTACAGTCCTCATCCAATCTTCCACAGTATCTACAGGATGATTTGGAAAAAGTAAGACAGTATTGACATTTGAACAAGACTTTCCACATGAACACAATCTACAAGACCCCAAAATAGGAAGAAAAAGACAACTCAACCTTAAAAAAAAAGTAAATTGGACCTTGTGTAACTATGCTTATCGCAAACTATGAGGATCCACAAGGCACCCAATTAAAAAGCACAAGAAAACTACAGAAATTGGTGCAAAAAACCGTCAGCAAAATATCCAGCACTACCACCAGTCCTCACCAGTCCATCAAATAATGCTAAATGAAATTTGAGAAGAGCACTCTCTTCATCCCTCATTCATAGATAGACCTAATTTGTGTAAGTCTCCGAGCCTAACTGTTTAATGTCTCCGAGATTTGTAAGTGAAGCAGGTTGCCAAACCAACTGCAAAATTAGATCACTGACAGCAGAATACAGAGAAGCAATCTGTGAGAGCAATCAGGCCCAGGGCACCCAATAGGCGAAATGGGAAAAAATCAACACCCTTTCAGCAATTCCACCAGCTGCAACCCAGATCTTTGAGACTTTGGTTATTCTATTAGAACCGAAATATAACATTAGAGGGCACATGATTACTTAAACCAAGACAATATTCTCAAACTCCTAACATTTCTCGCGAATTTCCAATAAATGATTTCTGAACAACCAATAAAAATATAGCTTTTCCTTCTGCACAGAAAGGAGAGAGTAGAAAAATACAAAAAAATCAACGTTTGCCAAATGGGGCACTCTAATTTTGTGCCTGGAGCCTGGCCACTATCCAACAATATGCCTACAGTGCAGCAAACAAAAATAAAATCAAAAAATAAATCAAACCCCTATAAAAATGTCAAGACCTTTAGGGGTGTTTGAGACTTTTGTTATTCTATTAGAACTGCAATAAAACTTTAGAGGGCACATGATGACTTGAATCAAGGCAATATTCTTAAACTCCTGAAGTATCTCCTGAACGTCCAAAAAATGTTTTCTGATCAATCAATAAAAATATAGATTTTCTTTCTACACAAAAAGAAGAGTAGAAAAATCAAAACAATGGAATTAAAATACAAAGGTGACTTTGACTGCATTATGATTCAAAAATCAACATTTGCCAAGTAGGGCATTCTAATTTCGCGCCTGAAGCCAGATCACTATCCAACAATTTGCCTACAGTGCAGCACAAAAAAAAACAATCAAACCCCCATGAAAATGTCTGGACCTTTAGGGGAAGATCCATCACCCACCTCAAAAATTTACTTATTGCCTTTGGCAAATGAGCCTGCTAATTCAAGGATAACAAGTAGCTATACACAGACAAAAGAAGATGGGGATTTTGCTACAGCAGAAAATGAAAGTAACCTAACACATAACGATAACTTAAAAGAAGATTTTAAGCCCTGCATTTAAAAATAGAATTGCATAAGAGACAATTGACGCAAAACTAATGAAATGCAATTTTGATATCAAACCAAACCGCACCCAGATTTAAGCCAAAAATGAGATGTTATTCACTCACAAATTAGAAACTGAGCCACAAACCCCTTCATATGCCAATCACATTGAACGCTGTGATCTAATAACTTCAGAAGAGAATGACATTAAAGGGACAGAGTCCTCAGCCAGTATCCAACAGCACTTACATAATGATTTGGAAAAAGTAAAAAAGTATTGACATTTGATAAAGACTTTCCACATCAACACAAGACAACTCCACCTTAAAAAAAAAAGAGTCAAGTGAACCTACTGTAACTTTGTCCATTGCAAACTATGAGGCTCCACAGGGCATTCTTATCTTAAAACACAAGAAAACTACAGACATTTGTGCAAAAACATTCATCAAAATACACCAGCACTACCCTCAGTCCTCATCATTCCATCAATTAACGCTAGCTAAATCTGGAAAAGAGCCCTCTCTTCATCCCGCATATGGATAGGCCTAACTTGAACAAGTCTCCGAGCTCTTGAAGGAAGCAGGATTCCAAACCACAAGCAAGATTAGTACACTGATAGCACATGACAGGGAAGCAATCTGAGCGAGCACTCATGCCCAGGAGCACCCAATAGGCAGAATGGGAAAAAGTCAACATCCTTTTAGTAAGTCTACCAGTTGTATCCCAGAACTTGATACTTTTGTTATTCTATTAGAACTGCAATAAAACTTTAGAGGGCACATAATGATTTGAACCAAGATAACATTCTCAAACTTCTGAAGTATCTCCTGAACGTCCAAAAATGTCTTCTGAGCAATCAATAAAAATATAGCTTTTCTTTCTGCACAGAAAGGAGAGAGTAGAACAATCAAAACAATGGTATTAAAATGCAAAGATGAGTTTGACTGCATTATGATAAAAAAAACACTTGCGAATTAGGGCATTTTAATTGTGCACCTGGAGCCTCATCGCTAACCATAAATATGCCTGTAGTGCACCACAGAGAGAAAAAAATCAAACCCCCATGAAAATGCCTGTACCTTTGGGGGAAGATCCATCTCCGACCTCAACAATGGACCTTATTCCCTTTGGCAAATGAGTCGGCAAATATAACGACAACAAGCATCTATAAACAGACAAAAGAAGATGGGGATTTAGCTGTAGCAGAAAATCAAGGAGACCAGCCGCACAATGATACATTAAAAGACGGCTTTAAGCCTTGCAATTAAAAAAAGAATTGCATAAGTAGACAAATGACTCAAAATCAAAGAAATGCAATTTTGATGTCAAATCAAACTGTGCCCAGCTTTAAGCCAAAACATTTTTTTTATTCCCTCCCATCCATAGGAAATAAAAAATTGAAGCTGGGCCACCACCCCCTTCAAATACTAATCACAATGAGAGCTGAGATCTAAGAACTTCAGAAGTGCATGATATTGAAAGGACATATTCTTCATCCAACCTCCAACAGCATCTACAAGATGATTTCGAAAAATTAAGAGTATTGACCGTTGAACAAGACTTTTCACATGAACACAATGAACAAGACCTCAACATAGAATGGAAAAGACAATTCAACCTTCGAAAACAAAAAGAGTCAATGGGACCTCATGCAACTATGTCCATTGCAAATTATGAGGCCCTGCAGGACAACCCTATTATAAAGCACAAGAAAACTGTAGAAATTTGAACAAAAAACTTTCATCAAAATAAGCCTGCACTAACCTCAGTCCTCAACAGTCCATCAATTAACGCTACCTAAATCTGAAGAAGAGCCCTCTCTTCATCCCAGCATATGGATAGTCCTAACTTTTTAATGTCTCCGAGCTTTTGAGTGAAGCAGGTGGCCAAACCAACTGCAAAATTATTCACTGACAGCAGAATACAGAGAAGCAATCTGTGAGAGCAATCAGGCCAGGGCACCCAATAGGCAAAATTGTCCCAATAGGCAAAATAGGCCCAGAGCATTAGACATTGGTTATTCTATTAGAACCGCAATAAAACTTTAGAGGGAGCATGATGACTTGAACCAAGGCAACATTCTCAAACTCCTGGAGTATCTCCTGAATATCCCAAAAATATTTTCTGAGCAATCAATAAAAATATAGCTTTTCTTCCTGCACAGAAAGGAGACTGTAGAAAAATCAAAACAAGGCTAATAAAATACAAAGATGAATTTGACTGCATTATGATTCAAAACTCAACACTTGCCAATTAGGTCATTCTAATTTTGCACCTGAAGCCTGATCGCTATCCAACAATATGCCTATAGTGCACCACAAAGAAAAAAAAAAAACAATCAATCCCCCATGAAAATGCCCGTGCCTTTGGGGTAACAACCATCATCCACCTCAACCATGGACTTATTGCCTTTAACAAATGAATCTGCAAATACAACGAGAACAAGCAGTGAAATCATTGCAGAATGATAAACTAAAAGAAGACTTAAAGCCCTGCATTTAAAAAAAGAATTGCACAAGAAACGATTGACTCAAAACCAAAGAAATGCAGTTTTGATTTCAAATCAAACTGCACCCAGCTTTAAGCCAAAAACTAAATGTTATTCCCTCCCATCCATAGCAAATAAAAAAATTGAAGCTGAGCCACAACCCACTTTATATACAAATCAAAATGAAAGCTGAGATCTAAGAACTTCAGAAGAGCATGATATGGAAAGTGCACATTCATCATCCAATCTCAAACAGCATCTGCAGGATGATTTGGAAAAATGAAAACAGTACTGACAGTTGAACAAGACTTTTCACCGTGAACACAAGGAACAAGACACGAAAATAGGAAGGAAAAGACAACTCAACCATAAACAAAATAAGTAAGAGTCAAGTGGACCTCATTTAACAATGTCCATCACAAACTTTGAGGTTTTGCAGGCCATACCTATTATAAATCACAAGAAAACTACAGAAACTAGTACAATAAACCTTCATCAAAATAAGCCAGCACTAACGCCAGTCCTCATCAGTCCATCAAATAATGCTAGTTGAAATTTGGTGAATAGTCCTCTCTTCATTCCTGGCACATGGATAAGCCTATCTTGTGCAAGTCTCCGAGCTATTGAGGGCAGCAGTATTCCAAAGCACCAGCAAGATTAGCACACTGACAGCACAAGAAAGAGAAGCAATGTGTGTGAGCACTCAGACCCAGGAGTACCGAATAGGCAAAGCGGAAGAAAAATCAACCCCCTTTTAGCACACCCACCAGCTGCAAGCCAGATTTTGAGACTTTTGTTATTCTATTAGAAATGCAATACAACTTTTGAGGGCACATGATTACTTGAACCAAGGCAATATTCTCATACGCCTGACATATCTCCAGAATGTTAAAAAATAATTTCTGAACAACCAATAAAAATATAAAATCAGTTTAATTGCAATATATCACAAAAATCAACATTTGCCAAATGGGGCATTCTAATTTCGCACCTGGAGTCTGATCGCTATCCAACAATATGCCTATAGTGCACCACAAAGACAAAATAAAACCAATCAAGCCGCCATGAAAATGCCTCTAACTTTCGGGGAAGAGCCATCACCCACCTAAACAATGGACTTTATTGCCTTTGTCAAAAGAGTCTGCAAATACAACAACAACAAGCATCTATAAACAGACAAAAGAAGATAGGGATTTTGCTGTAGCAGAAACTCAAGAAAACCAGCTGCACAATGATACATTAAAAGACGACTTCAAGCCCTGCAATTAAAAAAACAATTGCATAAGTAGACAGATGACATAAAAGCAAAGAAATGCAATTGTGATAGCAAATCAAACTGCACCCAGCTTTAAGACAAAAAGAAGTGTTATTCCCTCACATTCAATAGGAAATAAAACTAATGATGCTGAGCCACAAACCCCTTCATATAATAATCACAACAAAAGCTGAGATCTAAAACTTCAAAAGAACATGATATTGAAAGGACACATTGCTCATTCAATCTCCAACAGCATCTACAGGATGATTTGGAAAAAGTAAAACGGTATTGACAGTTGAACAAGACTTTCCACATGAACACAAAGACAAGACCCCAACATAGGATGGAAAAGACAACTCAACCTTAAAATAAAAGAGTCAAGTGGACCTCATGCAACTATTTCCATCACAAACTATGTGGCTCTGCAGGAAATACCTATTATTAAGTAGAAGAAAACTACAGAAATTAGTGCAAACAACGTTCATCAAAATAAGCAAGCACTACCCCCAGTCCTCATCAGTCCATCAAATAAGGCTAGTTGAAATTGGGAGAAGAGCCCTCTCTCCATCCCCCGCGCATGGATAGGTCTAACTTGTGCAAGTTTTCAAGTTCTTGAGGGAATTAGTATTCCAAACCATCAGCAAGATTAGCACACTGACAGCACAAGACAGCGAAGCAATCTGTGTGGGCACTCAGGCCCAGGAGTACCGAATTGGCGAAATGGAAAACAAATCAACATCCTTTCAGTAAGTCCACCAGCTGTAACCTGGGGTTTGAGACATTTGCTATTCTATTAGAACCGCAATACAGCTTTAGAGGACATGTGATTACTTGAACCAGGGCAATATTCTTAAACTCCTGACATATCTCCTGAATGTCCAATAAATCATTTCTGAACAACCAATAAAAATATACTTCTCTTTCTGCACAGAAAGGAGAGAGTTGAAAAATCAAAATATTGCATTAGAATACAAAGATGAGTTTGATAGAATTATGATACAAAATCAACATTTTCCAAATGTGGCATTTGAATTTCACGCATGGAGCCTGATCACTATCCAACAATATGTCTAGTGTGCAGCTCCAAAAAAAATCAACCCCCCATAAAAATGTCTGGACCTTTAGGGGACGATCCATCACCCACCTCAACAATGGACCTATTGTCTTTTGCAAACGAGTCTGCAAATTCAACGATAACGAGCAGCTATACACAGATAAAAAAAATGAGGATTTTGCTATAGTAGAAAATCAAGGTAACCTACTGCATAATTCTAACTTAAAAGAAGACTTTAAGCCCTGCATTTAAAAAAGAATTGCATAAGAGACAAATGACGCAAAAGTAATTAAATGCAATTTTGATATCAAATCAAACCGCACCCGGCTTTAAGTCAAAAAAACGAAATGTTATTCGCTCTCTTCCGTAGGAAATAAAAAAAATTGGAACTGAGTTACAGCCCCCTTCATATACTAATCGCATTGAAAGATGTGATCTAACAACTTCAAAAGAGCATGATTTTGAATGGCCCTATTGCTCTTCTAATATCCAACAGCATCTTTAGGATAACTTAGAAAAAGTAAAAAACTATTGCCATTTGAAGGAGACTTTCCACATGAACACAACTAACAAGACCCCAAAATAGGGAAGGAGAGAAAACTCAACATTAAAACAAAAAAAAGTCAAGTGGAGCTCCTGTAATTATGTCCATCGCAAACTATGAGGCTCTGCAGGGCATCCCTATTATAAAGCAGAAGAAAACTATAGAAATTAGTACAAAAAACCTTAATCAAAACATGCCAGCACTACCCTCAGTCCTCATCAGCCCACAAATTAACGCTAGCTAAATCTGAAGAAGAGCACTATCTTCATCCCCGCATATGGATAGGCCTCACGTGAAAAAAACTTAGAGCTCTTGAGGGAAGCAGGTTCCCAAACCACCAGCAAGATTAGTACACTGACAACACAGGATATGGAAGCAAGCTGTGTGAGCACTCAGGCTCAGGAGCACTCAGTAGGCGAAATGGAAAAAAAATCAACAACCTTTCAGCAAGTCCACCAGCTATAACCCAGAGCTTGAGACTTTTGTTATTCTATTAGAACCGCAATAAAACTTTAGAGGGCACATAATGACTTAAACCAAGGCAACATTCTCAAACTCCTGAAGTGTCTCCTGAACCTTCAAAAATCTTTACTGAGCAATTAAAATATTGCTTTTCTTTCTGCACAGAAAGGGGAAAGTAGAAAAATCAAAACAATGGTATTAAAATAAAAAGATGAATTTGACTGTATTATGATGCAAAAATCAACATTTACCAAGTAGGGCATTCTAATTTCGCGTCTGGAGCCTGATCGCTACCCAACAATATGCCTATAGTGCATCACAAAGAAAAAACAACAACAATTAAAAACCCCATGAAAGTGCCTGTACCTTTGGGGGAAGATTCATCACCCACCTCAACAATGGACTTTAGTGCCTTTGACAAATGAGTCTGCAAATACAACGACAACAAGCATCTATAAACAAACAAAAGAAGATGGCGGTTTTGCTGCAGCAAAAAAGTAAGGATCCCAGCCGCACAGTGATACATTAAAAGACGACTTTAATCCCTGCAATTAAAAATTAATTGCATAAGTAGACAAATGACTGAATAGCAATGAAATGCAATTTTGATATCAAATCAAACTGCACCCAGCTTTAAGACAAAAACGGAGTGTTATTCCCTCCCATTCAATAGAAAATAAAACATTTGAAGCTGAGCCACAACCCCCTTCATATACTAATCACAATGAAAGCTCAGATCTGAGAACATCAGAAGAGCATGATATTGAAAAGACACATTCCTCATCCAATCTCCAACAGCATCTACAGGATGATTTGGGAAAAGTAAAACAGTATTGATAGTTGAACAACACTTTGCACATGAACACAAGTAACAAGACCCCAAAATAGGAAGAAAAAGGCAACACAACCTTACCAAAAAAGTCAAGTGGACCTCATGTAACTATGTCCATCGCAAACAATGAGGCTCTGCAGGGCATACTTATAAATATTATAAAGCACAAGAAAACTACAGAAATTAGTGCAAAAGACCTTCATCAAAATAAGCTTTCACCACTCCCAGTCCTCATCAGTCCATCAAATAATGCTAGTTCAAATTTGGAGAAGAGCCCTCTCTTCAGCTCTCGTTCATGGATAGGCCTAACTTGTGCAAGTCTCCGAGTACTTGAGGGAAACAGTATTCCAAACCACTTGCTAGATCAGCACACTGACAGCACAAGACAGAAAAGCAATCTGTGCAAGCACTCAAGCCCAGGAGTGCCGAAAAGGAAAAATTGGAAGACAAATCAACGCCATTTCAGCAAGTCCACCAGCTGTAACCAAGAGCTTGAGACTTTTGTTATTCTATTAGAACCGCAATACAGCTTTAAAGAGCACATGATTACTTGAACTGACGCAATATTCTCAAACTCCTAACATATCACTTGAATGTCCAATAAATTATTTCTGAACAACCAATAAAAATATAGCTTTTCTTTCTGCACAAGAAGTAGAAAGTAGAAAAATCAAAAAAATGGCATTAAAATACAAATATGAGTTTGATTCCATTATGATACAGAAATCAACATTTGCCAAAAGGAGTATTCTAAATTCACGGTTGCAGCCTGATCACAGTCCAACATTATGCCTACAGTGCACCACAGAAAAAAATATAGAATATTAAATCCCCATGAAAATGTCTGGACCTTTAGGGGAAGATCCATCACCGACCTCAACAATAGGCTTAAAGCCTTTGGCAAACAAGTCTGCAAATTCAATGATAATGATCAGGTATAAACCGACAAAAGAAGATGGGGATTTTGCTACAGGAGAAAATCAAAGTAACTGACCGCACAATGATAAGTTAAAAGAAGACTTTAAGCCTGGCATTTAAAAAAAACAATTGCTTAAGAGACAAGTGACACAAAAGTAATAAAATGCAATTTTGATATCAAATCAAACTGCACTCAGCTTTAAGCCAAAAATGGCATGTTATTCCCTCCCTCCATAGGAAAAAAAAATGTGAAACTGAGCCACAACCCCTTCATATACTAATCACATTGAAAGCTATGATCTAAGAACTTCAGAGGAGCAAAGATATTGAAGGGACAGTTTCCTCATCCAATCTCCAACAGCATCTAAAGGATGATTTGGAAAAAGTAAAACAGTATTGACAGTTGAACAAGACTTTCTACATGAACACAAGGAACAAGACCCCAACATAGGAAGGAAAAGTCAACTCAACCTTAAAAAAAAAGAGTCAAGTGGACCTCATGTAACTATTTCCATCGCAAACTATGTGGTTCTGCATGGAATACCTATTATAAAGTAGAAGAAAACTACAGAAATTAGTGCAAACAACCTTCATCAAAATAAGCCAGCACTACCCCCACTCCTCATCAGTCCATCAAATAAGGCTAGTTGAAATTTGGAAAAGAGCCTCCATGGATAGGTCTAACTTGTGCAAGTCTCTGAGTTCTTGAGGGAATCAGTAGTTCAAACCACCAGCAAGATTAGCACACTGACAGCACAAGACAAGGAAGCAATCTGTGTGAGCACTCAGGCACAGGAGTACAGAATAGATGAAATGAAAGACAAATCAACATCCTTTCATCAGGTCCACCAGCTGTAACCCAGAGTTAGAGACTTTTGCTATTCTATTAGAATCGCAATACAGCTTTAGAGGGGCACATGATTACTTGAACCAGGTCAATATCATTAAACTCCTGACATATCTCCCGAATGTCCAATAAATCATTTCTGAACAACCAATAAAAATATACTTCTCGTTCTGCACAGAAAGGAGAGAGTAGAAAAGTCAAAATATTGCATTAAAATACAAAGATGAGTCTGATTGCATTATGATTAAAAATCAACATTTTCCAAATGTGACATTCTAATTTCACACCCGGAGCCTGATCACTATCCAACAATATGTCTACGGTACAGCAAAAAAAAAAAAATCAAACCCCCAGTAAAATATCTGGACTTTTAGGGGAAGATCCATCACCCCTGTCAAAAATAGACTTATTGTCTTTAGCAAATGAGTCGCAAATTCAACGATAACAAGTAGCTATACACAGACAAAAAAGACAAGGATTTTGCTACAACAGAAAATCAAGGTAACCTGCTGAAGAATTATAACTTAAAAGAAGACTTTAAGCCCTGCATTTAAAAAAAGAATTGCGTTAGAGAAAAATGACGCAAAAGTAACTAAATGCAATTTTGATATCAAATCAAAAAACACCCAGCTTTAAGTAAAAAAACGAAATGTTATTCCCTCTCTTCCAAAGGAAATAAAAATAATTGAGACTGAGCCACAACCCCCTTCATATAGTAATCACATTGAAAGCTGTGATCTAACAACTTCAGAAGAGCATGATATTAAAGAGACACATTCCTCTTCCAATTTTCAACATCTACAGGATGATTTGGATAAAGTAAAGTATTGCCATTTGAAGGAGACTTTCCACATGAACACAACCAACAAGACCCCAAAGTAGGAAGCAACAGACAACTCAACCTTGAAAAAAAAAGAGTCAAGTGGACCTCATGTAGCTATGTCCATCGCAAACTATGAGGGTCTGCAGGGCATACCTATTATTAAGCACAAGAAGACTATAGAAATTAGTGCAAAAAACCTGAATCAAAATAAGCCTGCACTAACCCCACTCAGTCCATGAAATAATGGTAGTTGAAATTTGGAGAAGAGCCCTCTCTTCATCCCCGCATATGGATAGGCCTAGCTTGAAAAAGACTCCAGCTCTTGAGGGAAGCAGGTCCCCAAACCACCAGCAAGATTAGTACACTGACAGCACAAGATAGGGAAGCAATCTGTGCGAGCAATCAGGCTCAGGAGCACTCAATAGGCGAAATGGAAAAAAAATCAACAACCTTTCAGCAAGTCCACCAGCTATAACCCAGAGTTTGAGACTTTTGTTATTCTATTAGAACCGCAGTACGACTTTAGAGGGCACATGATGACTTGAACCAAGGCAACATTCTCAAACTCCTGAAGTATCTTCTGAACCGGCCAAAAATGTTTTCTGAGCAATCAATAAAAATATTGCTTTTTTTTTACCTAGAAAGGAGAGAGTAGAAAATCAAAATAATGGTATTAAAATACAAAGATGAATTTGACTGCATTATGATACAAAAATCAACATTTGCCAAAGCAGGGTATTCTAATTTGGCGCCTGGATCCTGATCACTATCCAACAATATGCCTATAGAGCACCATAAAGAAAAAAAAACATGAAAATGCCTGTACATTTGGGGGAAGATTCATCACCCATCTCAACAATGGACCTTATCGCCTTTGGCAAATGAGTCTGCAAATACAGCAACAAAAAGCATCTATAAACAGACAAAAGAAGATGGGGATTTTGTTCCAGCAAAAAATCAAGGAAATCAGCTGCACAATGATACATTAAAAGACGATTTTAAGACCTGCATTAAAAAAAAAGAACTGTTTAGGAGACAAATTACACAAAAGTAATGAAATGCAACTTTTTATATCAAATAATTCCGCACCCAGCTTTAAGCCAAATACCGAAAAGTCATTCTCTCCCTTCCATTGGAAATACAAAATTAGAAACTGAGCCACAGCCCGCTTCATATACTAATCACATAAAAATCTGTAATCTAACAGCTTCAGAAGAGCATGATATTGAAGGGACAGATTTCTCATCTAATATCCAACAGCATCTACAGGATAACTTGGAATAAGTAAAAAAGTATTGCCATTTGAAGAAGACTTTCCATATGAACACAAGCAGCAAAACCTCAAAATGGGAAGGAGGAGACAATTCAACTAAAAAAAAGAGTCAAGTGGACCTTCTATAACTATATCCATCTCAGACTATGAGGCTCTGCAGGGAATCCTTATTATAAAGCTGAAGAAAACTACAGAAATTAGTGCAAAAAACCTTCATCAAATTATGCCAACACTACCCTCAGCCCTCATCAGTCCATCAATTAACGCTAGCTAAATCTGAAGAAGAGCCCTCTCTTCATCCCCGCATATAGATAGGCCTTACTTGAAAAAGACTCTGAGCTCATGAGGGAAGCAGGTTCTCAAACCAGCAGCAAGATTAGTACACTGACAGCACAAGATAGGGAAGCTATCTGTGGAGCACTCAGGCCCGGGAGCACCCAATAGGCGAAATGGAAAAAAACCAACAACCTTTCAGCAAGTCCACCAGCTATAGCCCAGAGCTTGAGACTTTTGTTATTCTATTAGAACCGCAATACAACTTTAGAGGGCACATGATGACTTGAACCGAGGCAACATTCTCAAACTCCTGAAGTATCTTCTGAACCGGCCAAAAATGTTTTCTGAGCAATCAATAAAAATATTTCTCTTCTTTTATGCACAGAAAGGAGAGAGTAGAAAAATCAAAAAAATGGTATTAAAATACAAAGATGAATTTGACTGCATTATAATACAAAAATCAACATTTGCCAAAGCAGGGCATTCTAATTTTGCGCCTGGAGCCTAATTACTATCCAACAATATGCCTATAGTGCACCACAAAGAAAAAAAAAACACATGAAAATGCCTGTACCTTTGGGGGAAGATTCATCTCCCACCTCAACAACGGACTTTATTACCTTTGGCAATTGAGTCTTAAAATACAACAACAACAAGCATCTATAAACAGACAAAAGAAGATGGGGATTTTGCTGCAGCAGAAGATCAAGGAAACCAGCATCACAATGATACATTAAAAGACGATTTTAAGCGCTGCATTAAAAAAAAGAACCGTATAAGAGACAAATGACACAAAAGTAATGAAATGCAACTTTGATATCAAATCAAACCGCACCCAGCTTTAAGCCAAATACCGAAAAGTAATTCACTCACTTCCATTGGAAATAAAAATTAGAAACTGAGCCACAGCCCGCTACATTTACTAATCACATTAAAATCTATGATCTAACAGCTTCAGAAGAGCATGATATTGAAGAGACAGATTCCTCATCTAATATCCAACAGCATCTACAGGATAACTTGAAATAAGTAAAAAATTATTGCCATTTGAAGAAGACTTTCCACATGAACACAAGCAGCAAAACCTCAAAATGGGAAGGAGGAGAGATATCAACTTAAAAAACGAGTCAAATGGACCTTCTATAACTATGTCCATTTCAAACTATGAGACTCTGCAGGGCATCCTTATTATAAAGCAGAAGAAAACTACAGAAATTAGTGCAAAAACCTTCATTGAAATATGCCAACACTACTCTCAGCCCTCATCAGTCCATCAATTTATGCTACCTAAATCTGAAGAAGAGCCCTCTCTTCATCCCCGAATATAGATAGGCCTTACTTGACAAAGACTCCGAGCTCTTGAGGGAAGCAGGTTCCCAAACCAGCAGCAAGATTAGTACACTGACAGCACAAGATAGGGAAGCTATCTGTGGAGCACTCAGGCCCGGGAGCACCCAATAGGTGAAATGGAAAAAAATCAACAACGTTTCAGCAAATCCACCAGCCATACCCCAAAGCTTGAGACTTTGGTTATTCTATTAGAACCGCAATACAACTTTAGAGGGTACATGAAGACTTGAACCGAGGCAGCATTCTGAAATTCCTGAAGTTTCTCCTGAACCTCCCAAAAATGTTTACTGAGCAATCAATAAAAATATTTTTTTGATGCACAGAAAGGAGAGAGTAGAAAAATCAAAACAATGGTTTTAAAATACAAAGATGAATTTGACTGCATTATGATACAAAAATCAACATTTGCCAAAGCAGGGCATTCTAATTTTGCGCCTGGAGCCTGATCACTATCCAACAATATGCCTATAGTGCACCACAAAGAAAGAAAAAAAAACACATGAAAATGCCTGTACCTTTGGGGGAAGATTTATCACCCACCTCAACAACGGACTTTATTACCTTTGGCAATTGAGTCTTAAAATACAACAACAACAAGCATCTATAGACAGACAAAAGAAGATGGGGATTTTGCTGCAGCAGAAAATCAAGGAAACCAGCCTCACAATGATACATTATAAGAAGACTTTAAGCCCTGCAATTCAAAAATAATAGCAAAAGTAGACAAATGACTCAAAAGCAAAGAAAAACAATTTTGATATCAAATCAAACTGCACCGAGCTTTAAGGCAAAAACAAAGTGTTATTTCTTCCCATTCAATAGAAAATTAAAAATTTGAACCTGAGCCAGAACCCCCTTCATATACTAATCACAATGAAGCTGAGATCTAAGAACTTCAGAAGAGCTTGATATTGAAAAGACACGTTCCTCATCCAATCTCCAACAGCATCTACAAGATGATTTGGAAAAATTAAAACAGTATTGTCAGTTGAAGAAGACTTTCCACATGAACACAAGGAACAAGACCCTAAAATAGGAAGGAAAAGACAACTCAACCTTGAAAAAAAACAGTCAAGTGGACCTCATGTAACTATTTCCATCGCAAACTATGTGGTTCTGCATGGAATACCTATTATAAATCATAACAAAACTACAGAAATTAGTGAAAAAACCTTCATTAAATTAAGCCAGCAATAACCCCACTCCTCATCAGTCCATCAAATAATACTAGTTGAAATTTGGAGATGAGCCCTCTCTTCATCCCCGCATACCGATAGGCCGAACTTGAAAAAGACTCCGAGCTCTTGAGGGAAGCAGGTTCCCAAACCACCAGCAAATTTAGTACACTGACAGCACGAGGTAGGGAAGCAATCTGTGAGAGCACTCAGGCCCAGGAGCACCCAATAGGTGAAATGGAACAAAATCAACAACCTTTCAGCAAGTCAAACAGCTATAGCCCAGGGCTTGAAACTTTTGTTATTGTATTAGAACCACAATACAACTTTAGAGGGCACACGAAGACTTCATTCTCAAACTCCTGAAGTATCTCCTGAACCTCCCAAAAATGTTTTCTGAGCAATCAATACAAATATTGCTTTTCTTTTTCACAGAAAGGAGAGAGTAGAAAAATCTAACTAAAGGTATTAAAATACAGAGATGTATTTGACTGCATTATGATACAAAAATCAACATTTGCCAAAGCTGGGCATTCTAATTTCACACCTGGTGCCTGATCGTTATCCAACAATATGCCTATAGTGCACCACAAAAAAAAAAAGAATAATGAAAATGCCTGTACATTTGGGGGAAGATTCATCGCCCACCTCAACAACGCACTTTATTGCCTTTGGCAAATGAGTCTGAAAATACAACAACAACAAGCATCTATAAACAGACAAAAGAAGATGGGGATTTTGCTGCAGCAGAAAATCAAGAAAACCAGCTGCACAATGATACATTAAAAGACAATTTTAAGCCCTGCATTAAAGAAAAAGAACTGTTTAAGAGACAAATGACACAAAATAATGAAATGCAACTTTGATATCAAATCAAACCGCACCCAGCTTTAAGCCAAATACCGAAATGTCATTCCCTCCCTTCTATTGGAAATAAAAAATTAGAAACTGAGCCTCAACCCCCTTCATATACTAATCACATTAAAATATGTGATCTAACAGCTTCAGAAGAGCATGATATTGAAGGGACAGATTCCTCATCTAATATCCAACAGCATCCACATGATAACTTGAATAAGTAAAAAGTATTGCCATTTGAAGAAGACTTTCCACATGAACACAAGCAGCAAAACCTCAAAATGGGAAGGAGGAGACAATTCAACTTAAAAATGAGTCAAGTGGACCTTCTATAACTATGTCCATCTCAAACTATGAGGCTCTGCAAGGCATCCTTATTATAAATCCGAAGAAAACAACAGAAATTTGTGCAAAAAACCTTCATTAAAATATGCCAACACTACCCTCAGCCCTCATCAGACCATCAATTGACGCCAGCTAAATCTGAAGAAGAGCCCTCTCTTCATCCCCCGCATATAGATAGGCCTAACTTGAAAAAGACTCCGAGCTCTTGAGGGAAGCAGGTTCCCAAACCAGCAGCAAGATTAGTACACTGACAGCACAAGATAGGGAAGCAATCTGTGGAGCACTCAGGCCCGGGAGCACCCAATAGGCAAAATGGAAAAAAATCAACAACCTTTCAGCAAGTCCACCAGCTATAGCCCAGAGTTTGAGACTTTTTTTATTCTATTAGAACCGCAATACAACTTTAGAGGGCACATGATGACTTGAACTGAGGCAACATTCTCAAACTCCTGAAGTATCTCCTGAACCTCCCCCAAAAAATTTCTGAGCAATCAATAAAAATATTGCTTTTTATGCAATGAAAGGAGAGAGTAGAAAAATCAAAACAATGGTTTTAAAATACAAAGATGAATTTGACTGCATTACGATACAAAAATCAACATTTGCCAAAGCAGGGCATTCTAATTTTGCGCCTGGAGCCTGATCACTATCCAACAATATGCCTAGAAAAGAAAAAAACATGAAAATGCCTGTACCTTTGCGGGAAGATTTATCACCCACCTCAACAATGGACTTTATTGCCTTTGGCAAATGAGTCTGCAAATTAAAAGACAATTTTAAGCCATGGAATAAAAAATGAATTGCATATCTAGACAAATGACTCAAAAGCAAAGAAATGCAATTTTGATATTAAATCAAACTGCACCGAGCTTTAAGCCAAAAACGAAGAATAGGAAATACAAATTTGAAGCTGAGCCACAACCCCCCTCTTATACTAATCACATTGAAAGCTTCAGAACTTCAACTTCAGAAGAGCATGATATTGAAGGGACAGATTCCTCATCCAATATCCAAGAGCATCTACAGGATGATTTGGAAAAAGTAAAACAGCTTTGATAGTTGAACAAGACTTTCCACATGAACACAAGGAACAAGACGCCAAAATAAGAAGTAAAAGGCAACTTGACCTTAAAAAAAAAGAGTCAAGTGGACTTTATGTAACAATGTCCATCACAAACTTTGAGGCTGCGCAGGTCATACCTATTATAAAGCACAAGAAAACGATAGAAATTAGTGCAAAAAAACGTAATCAAAATAAGCCAGCACTACCCCCATTCCACATCAGTCCATCAAATAATGCTAGTTGAAATTTGGAGAAGAGCCCTCTTTTCACCCCCCACACATGGATGGCCTCACTTGCACAGGTCTCCGAGCTCTTGAAGGAAGCAGTATTCCAAACCACCAGTAAGATTAGTACACTGCCAGCACAAGGCAGGGATGCAATCTGTGCAAGCACTCAGGCCCAGGAGAGGAGTACTGAATAGGAGATAAGGAAGAAAAATCAACACCCTTTAAGCATATCCACCAGGTGTAGCCCAGAGCTGTAGACCTTTGTTATTCGCCTAGAAATGCAATACAACTTTAAAGGGGATTTGATTACTTGAACCAAGGCAATATTCTCAAACTCCTGACATATCTCCCGGATGTCTAAAAAATTATTTCTGAACAACCAATAAAAATATAGCTTTTTGTTCTGCGCAGAAAGGAGAGAGTAGAAAAATCAAAAAAATGGTATTAAAATGCAAAGATGAATTTGATTGCATTATGATACAAAAATCAACATGGGGCATTTTAAAATCATGCCTGGAACCTGATCACTATCCAACAATATGCCTACAGTGCAGCACAAAAACAAAAAATCAAACTCCCATGAAAGTTTCTGAACCTTTAGGGGAAGATCAATTACCATCCTCAACAATGTACTTATTGCCTTTGGCAATTGAGTCTGCAAAAACAAGCAGCTATAAACAGACAAAAGAAGATGGATGGGGGTTTTGCTGAAGCCGAAAATCAAGGAAACCTGCTGCACAATGATAAATTAAAAGAAGTCTTTAAGCCCTCCGTATAAAAAGAATTGCATAAGAGACAAATGACTCAAAAGCAAAGAAATGCAATTTTGATATGAAATCTAACCACACCCAGCTTTAAGTCAAAAACAAAATGTTATTCCCTCCCTTCCATAAGAAATAAAACATTATAAACTAAGCCACTACCCCTTTCGTACACTAATCCCATTGAAAGCTCTGATCTGACTACTTCAGAAGAGCATGATATTGAAGGGACACATTCCTCATCCAGTCCCCAACAGCATCTACAGGAAGATTTGGAAAAAGAAAAAAGTATTGACCTTTGAACAAGAATGTCCACATGAACACAAGCAACAACGCCCCAAAATAGGAAGGAAGAAACAACTCAACCTTAAAAAAAAAGAGTCAGGTGGACCTCCTATAGCTATGTCCAGCACGAGACAGGGAAGCAATCTGTGCAAGCCTTCAGGCCCAGGAGCACCCAATAGGCTAAATTGAAGAAAAATCAATACCCAGCACCTCAGAGCTTGAAACTTTTGTTATTCTATTAGAACCGCAATACATATAGCTTTTCTTTTGTGCACAGAAAGGAGAGAGTAGAAAAATCAAAACAATGGTATTAAAATACAAAGTTGAATTTGACTGTATTATGATAGAAAAATCAACCTTTGCCAATTGGGGCATTCTAATTTCGCAGCTGGAGCCTGATCGCTATCCAACAATATTGCTACAATGCACCACAAAAACAAAAAAAAGCAAACAATGAAACCTGTATGAAAATGCCTGGATCTTTAGTGGACGAACTATTACCCAGCTTCAACAATGGACTCCTATCTGAACTTTTCGACACGGAGTGAGCATCGGCGCAATGTAGCACATAGAAGAACAAGAGGACCTTTAGACTTTTAAAAAGTAGAGTCTGATTTAGTGTGGTGATGTCCTACAATATTCGCCAGAAATCAGTCACATAATATATTGACTCTGAAAGGATTTGAAGTTAGGATGTCTGAGTCAGAGTCTGTTGAGGAGGGCGAATAGCCACCAGCACTTCAATAACATGATGACTCAAGAGCAGCAGAAGGACGCGTATGCTGTGCTGATGTAACTAATAATTATTTTACAGGGTAAGCTATAAATGTACAAAATAATTTTAGCATAATAACACAAATGCTTTATAGTGGGTAAACCATATTCTTGCTTTATTTTCATTTGTGGTAATGTATACAAGCAAAGTAATGTAACATTATTTGGCGTCATAAATGTAAAAAAAAAAGCTACAAATGATATAACATGTGTGTTATATAATAATATAAAATAAAAGGCATAAAAGGTAAAACACTTGTGTTGTTAACCTAAAAATACCAAAAACAACAAATGACAAATAAAATGTCTATGTTTTGAGTTTGCCATGAGCACGTGTTGTATCTCCGACACTTCCCCCAATAGCACTACGATTCCTGGTTCTCAAAGAATCATGTGGCAAACATGCTGACACTGGACTGACCTTCACTTTCGGCAGCTACTGCTAGTGTACCACTTGCAATATGTATTCTTTGCACTGTTTCTACAACATTTGCCTTTTGATGAGGCCTCAAGCTACTTCCCTGCTGTAGTGGCCCATTTCAACATGTAGGCTGACAGTACGAAATGATCATGTGGATGTGGCATGTACAAGGTGATTAAATGACCTACTTAAGCCATCAATACGTATATAGTGTTGATGTTTCCCATGCTTTTGACTCATAATACAAGTGCCGAATTTTAGCTGGTGGTTTCCGCAGCTTGGCACCAGCATGTAATTGTCAAAATCAGCACTTATGGCAGTCTGCCACATGGTAATACTGCTAGTATAATATACAGATGAGCACAAGAACAGTTGTTTATTAACTGAATTATACATTAAAAAATAGTAATACCTTCTGCCTAAGCCATTCTTATGGCTTTGGGGGACTGGGAAAGTCTGAATTGTCCCACGTGTAGGAGTGTGATGGTTAGTAGTTGTGTTGGTACTGTCATTTGCAGTGCTGACACGGGCAATGGGTGATGCAAGCTGCAGTGGCCTCCTGACAAGGGCCCGGCACTTATTATTTTACAAATTAAGCACTGCATAATATCCTGATTTAATTCAATACATAGAGTCTTCCTTGCATCTGTCAAACTTTCTAGCTCTTCATTCATGGAAATCTGGTTTCAAGCAATGGTATGTCAAACATTTTGAAAACCAAATGTAATGTTTTTCTCCATGTTTGTCTTTTTGTTGCAGTTGCTGAACCTTAAGCATTGATGCCTTCAATCCTCCAAAGAGTTGCATATTTTCGTACCAATTAGCAGTTCCCAGAATTTGCTAGGATTGTGTGTTGGCAACACGGCGAGTGCGAGCTCCACATCGACCCCCCAGTTGTCTTAGTCTCCCTACAGGTTCCTGGGTGACACTTGCATACCCATATTGTACTAAATGTGTATGTTCTGTGACTCTGTGATACATATATTCTGCTTAGGGTGTTGTGCCCTGACTATGAAGATTAATTGGGCCATCAAAGTGCATGTGAGATTCGTCATGTCCCTCGGCTTCTGAACACATCACTTCCATGAGCATGAATATCTGTTAGAAAATGGAATAATGATTAATAAATTTGTTGAACTCAACCTCAAATTCATGTGTTTTTACTACATCTACCATGACATACTATGAAAATTCACTGCTTTTATAATGTACACTGATATACTGATTCCATTCCCTATTTATATATACACAAGAATTGAAAAGCTTGTATAATGTATAAGTGTTTTGAAGTAGCCTAACCTATTTTTTTATGTATCAATGCTATATTATACTTACCTAAAGAGGTTCCTGGAAAGTCAGATGTATCAATTGCCCTGAATCCAGTGACTAATTCTGATTTCTAAGTAGTTTTTACCAGTTCTTGCTATTGATATTGGTTTGGAGCAGTGGGGGACCTCCTGCAGTAGCTTTAGCCTCAATTTTTGCAACCTTCTCTTTTGTCCGTGATCTAAGATCTTTCCATCCTTTTCTGATTTCCCTCGATGGATTTCTGCATCTCACCAATAGAGTTGGTTGTTTCCTGTACCGCTTTCCATATTTAATTCCTTTGATATTGAGGCACTGTGAGGGATGATTACCCAAAACGTGTGTCATGTTGCCCAATATACTCATCTAGCAATATTTCCAGTTCTTTTTCTGAAACTTTTATTTTGCATTTCCAGGCCCCAGCCTCCTTTTCTGTGTTCTTTTTTTGACATTTGAAGTCTTTATGGGTGGATGGTAAGGACTGCAACCATCTGGATTAGGAGAGAGTGCTTTCATTTGTCAGACAGGGACACATACACTCACAGATAGATGTTGGTTGGATACTGTCCACAATCTCCAGCATTCACACGTTGCTATTTCCAATTGAGCAACACTTCCTGGTTGTGAGGTCATCAGGGTATACCAAAATACGATGGCTGCTAATTCTGTCTGGTTTGCAATTTAGGAAAATCAGAATGCGATTACCTAAATAGTACACTGAACAAATACTGATTCTCAAATTTAGATGCGACTACTATTGTGCATTCTAAATTGCGATTTCCTAATTGAGAGGCGCTATTTGTCGCAATTAGGAAATCGCTAATCAGATGCAACATACATCTCGCCCAATATTCATAGAACCCTCTCACACAAAGCTAAACCCTCTGAGGACTGACAAAACTAGTAAATCCTCCATCAAAATCAATGCAGCAGCAGCCCCCAGGAGAAATATGATACATTTCGGGCCCCATGATACACAGTGACGTGGAGCCACTCAAAAGGACATCGGAAAATCGAAAAGCCACTAGGACGGAATGTAACTTTGCCAAAAAACAGTTAAACAGATCTCTATACTCTATTTAATAGTTTTAGCTTATGCAGATGCTACAAGGCAAAGGCTCCCCTTACACTGTTGATCAAAAACCTGGTCACGACAACAATACCCTTTGGTGCCCAAAGGCAAGGATCCTCAGCCTTCGAGCTATCAGAGTTGGCAACCAACAAAACCACCCAAACTGTAAATGAAAATGAGCAAACGGTCCAAGCAGACTCAAATACTGAGGTGCTCACAAAACAGCCCATCACTCAACCAGACCACAGAGCCAATCACTTATCAAATAACAGATGAAAATCTCCTTGAATCAAATGCATTAGATTTTTTTACAAACCCTAGAAGAAATCATCTCTCCAGAACAGGACCAAATTCAAAATAGCTCAATAAATTGGTAAGGCCTTACAGCTGGTGGCTATACAAATAGCAAGAAAACCTAAATATTTACATGACTGCTGACTAAATTGTAGGTACTTTGCACTGTTCTGCTGGCACCATGCAAATAGCAGAAAAACTTAACTATTTACTCACCCGCTGGCTAAACAGTGGGGATTCGGCACTGTGTGGCTGGCAGCCTTGCACATAGCAGAAAAACGTCATTATTTACCCTGCCGCTGGTTAAAGAGACGAGTTTCTGCACTAGGCATCTGTACAAATAGCAGGAAAACCAAAATATTTACTTGGCTGCTGGCTGAAAAGTTGAGATTCTGCTCTGTTCATCTGGCAGCCATGAATATAGCAGAAATACTTCACTATTTACTCAGCCGCTGGCTAAACAGTAGCTATTCTGCACTGTTTGTCCAGCAGTAGTGCAAATAGCAGAAAGATTTCACTATTTGTCTGGTCGCTGTCTATTTGGCTGGCAGTTTTTGGAAACTTGTCCCTCCCTGATGCTGCCAATATCCAACTAAGGGGACCCCTTCCCCTTTGCAAATTAGTTACCACCCCTACTAAGGACCGTTACATCATCAGTGGTTTGCAACAACATTTGCAGTCACAAATTATTAATAAATGTCTTTCTGAATTGGAAAAGGGAGGGTGTATCCCCGTTCATGAACTCTCCTATTTGCAATTCAGCAACAATTGTGAAAGTCCTTTTAGTAGTCTAAAGAAACTTCCAACTCATAATAAGGGTTTTGAGCATTATTTTGCCAAACCGTGTGATTTTGCGACATGAGGCCCTTAGGCCAGAGCTAAAACTGGCTAAGATGCAGCCACTAACATTTAAGTCTAAACATCCCAAATGTTTTAAAATTATTTTGACAGACATGGCACAGAATGCTACTCCATTACACAATGGGCCAAGACATAGCAATTTGAGAGGCCATTTATAGAGCTGTCGAGTGTTCCAAAAATTCTCTTACTTCTTTACATTTTACCTGCATATGCAACTAAAAATGAAGATAATGCAGAGGATTAGAATCTTTGCAAGACTAGTTAAAGCTGTTTACTCTTCTAAAGATATATACTCGCTCTTACTCACAAAGCCTTGGGAATGTACAACAGTCAGATATAGGTTTAACAAAAGGCTCCATTTTATGAGAACACAGAGTCTCCGAAATTCCATCAATACAGCCGGGGAACGGAATATTTTGTCCACACCTACTTATGATCACACTGGTGCATATTTTGTGTCAGTGTGATCCATATTACTCAAGAGCGTGAGGCATTCAAAACATCTTGGTTTTAGTGACTCAAGTTCAGGGTGGGCTGTAAAAATGATGCCTTGAGTTGAAGGGTCTGAGGTCGAATAATCTGCCTGTGAGCATGTCTGACACTCATTTAAAAAAGCAAAGGCCCAGGGGTCCTTCTGTCCCTAGGGCAGCAACCTGCCTGCAGAGCAGCGTAGCACAGCAATAGTGCTATGCTATGTTATGTTAGTTATGTTACATTGTGTTATGCTATTATATGTTATGTTAGGCTATGCTATGTTATGTTATGTGTATTTGTACCGAACACAAGTAACCATGGAGGGTATTCTGGCAATGAGGCAGGAGTTATATGGGCTGAGCCGGGGTTGGGCTAAGTGAAGAGCCAGTTTTTCAGTTTCTTGGGGAATTCAAGAACTGAAGAGGAAGGCACTGTTGTACAAGGGCAGATTGTTACAGGCTTTAGGAGCGAGATAGGAGAAGGCACAACCTCTGGATCTGGTTCTGTGTATGTAGGGGGGAGGGGTGCAAGTAGGAGTCTGGCTGAACAGAGATGTCTGGTATGTTGTTGTTTAGGTACATAAATCCAATGCTTATTTGCGGATCGGGAGTCATTGGAGCTCGCCATGTTATGCATGCAGGGTGGTAGGTTAAGGGTGAGCCTGGCCACTGAGTTTTTTATGGTCTGAAGTCTTCTGGTCAGTTGAATGTTGATTCCAGTATAGACTGTGCTGCCGTAGTCCAGCTTGCTGGTGATGAGGGCTTGAGTGACAGGTCTATGATTGTTGATGGGGAGACATTTGAAGATGTTCTTCACCATTTGTTAATGTGTGAAATCAGCAGATGGACTAGCATTCACTTGGCTGTCGATTATTATTCCGAGGTTCTTTGCATGGATTGCCAGGAGGGATGTGGGTCCGAGTTCGGCAGGCCACCAGGTGGAGTCCCAGAGTGAGGTGTCTTTGCCAAAGATTACTATTTACTGCCAACTGGCCATTAATATTCCTGCACATGCAGAGTCCCAATGTCATATATTCAATAATACTGCACAGGTAGAACACAGCTGACTCCTATCACTTATTATTCCTGCAGCAGTGAAACGTGCTACCACGTGTTCATTCGTATTCAAGCATGTCCAAAGCATTGCTGCTACCTATGCATTCATAGTTTTCTACTTGAGATCCCCGCTGCTCCCTATTCATGCATATTCCTGAATACGATAGCCCTGCTACTACCTATCCATTCACATTCCTGTAAGTGAGAGCCCTTCTACCACATATCCATTACCATTCCTGTAAGTGAGAGTCCTGATGACACCTTCCCATTTACATTACCACACATAGAACCCTGCTGCTACCTATTCAGTGATATTCTTGCATGTGAGAGCCCTACTACCAAATATTCATTCATATTCAAGCATGTGAGGCCCTGCTGCTACCTATCCATTCATATAGCTGCCTGTGAGAGCCCTGCTGCTTACTATCATTCATATTCAAGCATGTGAGACCCTGCTGCTCACTATCATTCATATTCAAGCATGTGAGACCCTGCTGTTACCTATCCATTAATATTCCCGCATGTGAGACCTTGCTGCTATCTATCCAAGCATATGCCTGCATGTAAGAGCTCTGATGCCATCATTTCCATGCATATTTCTGTATGTGAGAACTCTGCTGCTACCTATTGAGTGATATATCTGCACACGACAGCCCTCCTGCCATCTATCATACATATTCAAACATGCAAGGCTCTGCTGCTACCTATCCATGCATATTCCTGCATGTGAGACCCTGCTGCTACCTATCCATGCATATTCCCGTATCTGAGACCCTGCTGCTATCTATCCATGCATATGCCTGCATGTAATAGCCCTGCTGCTACCTATCCATTCATATTCCTGCATGCCAGAACCCTATTGCCACCTATCCATTCATATTCCTGCATGCGAGGTCCTGCTGCTACCTATCCATTCATATTCCTGCATGCGAGAGCCCTGCTGCCACCTATCCATTCATATTCCTGCATGCAAGAGCCCTGATGCCACATATCCATGCATATTCCTACATGTGAGACCCTGCTGCTACCTATCCATGCATATTCCCACATGTGATAGCTCTGCTGCTACATATCCAGTCATAGTCTTGCATGAAAGAGGCCTGATGCCACATATCTATGCATATTCCTGCATATGAGAGCCCTGCTGCTATCTATCCATTCACATTCCTACATGCAAGAACCCTGCTCCCACGTATCCTTTCATATTCAAGCATGTGAGACCCTGCTGCTACCTATCCATTCACATTACCACACATAAAACCTTGCTGCTGCCTATTCAGTGATATTCCTATATGTAATATGACCTGCTGCCACCGATCCATTCATATTTAAGCATGCATGAGCACTGCTGCTACCTATGCATGCATATTCAAGGATGTTAGACCCTGCTGCTACCCATCCATTCATATTCAAGCATGTGAGACCCTACTGCCACCTATTCATTCATATTCCTGCATGTGAGACCCTGCTACTATCTATCCATTCACATTCCTGCAAGAAAGAGCCCTGCTGCCACCTATCCATTGATTTGCAAGCATGTGAGAACTTGCTGTCACCTATCCGTCATATTCCTGCATGCGAGAGCCCTGCTGCTACCTATCCATTCACATTCCTGTATTCAAGAGCCCTGCTGCCACCTATCTATTCATATTCAAGCGAGCGAGACCCTGCTGCTACCTATCCATTCACATTCCTGCATGTCAGAGCCCTGCTCCTACCTATCTATTCACATTCCTGTGTGCGAGAGCACTGCTGCCACATATCCATTCACATTACCACACATAGAGCTTTGCAGCTACATATTCAGTGACTTGCTGCCGTCTATACATTTATATTTAAACATATGAGACCCTGCTACTACCTATCCATGAACATTCCTGCATGAGACGGCCCTGCTGCCACCTATCCATTCATTTTCAATCATGTGAGACCCTGCTGCCACCTAATCATTCATATTCCAACATGCAAGAGCCCTGATGCCACCTATCCATTCATATTCCTTTACATGAGAGTCCTGTTGCCACCTTTCCTTTCATATTCAAGCATGTGATTGCTCTGATGCTACCTATCCATTCAAATTTCTGCATGCACGAGCCCGGCTGCTACATTTTGAGCCTGAAAAATAAAACTTTTGCCAGGCATAAACTTTCCTTTTTAATATTTACAAGCCAATCCTAAGGTAGGCCCTAAAAGCTAATAGATTAGGGTGCATGGTATTTAAAAAGTATGACGAGTGTATCTACTTGACCGGATAGTAAAAAACTCCTAACATTGCTTTTCACTGTTTTAGGGTCAATCTCCCCATAGGCTAACACAGGACTTCCTTATTTCAATTAATGACGCTAACTTCAGATTTGGGAGTATATAGAGAAATACTGTTTGCACTCAAATTAATTGTAATTAAAAATCTCCTTTAATGGTAAAGTCGGATTATAGATTAGAATTTAGAGAATGCCACCGTTAGAAAGTTGGCATTTTCCTGGCCACAATTTCTGAGACCTTTCTAAGAATTTCCAGCAGCCTGGGCCTGTTAATGGTTCTCCCATCAAGAATGTGTATTGAACCCAGACAGTGAACAATGGGACCTGGGCATAGCTGGGAGAGGGTCTTCCTAGCAGAATGGCTGGGGAGGAGCTGTATACTGTCCTTATTACATTTTAAGGACCGTGCCTACAGCACACACAAAGGAACCTGACACCTTGCCTTTGTTCCCCTAGACCGTTTGGAGCCAGAACCAGGGGAAGAACTGACCAAAAACAATTTTGGGGGGTAGGTCACGAAACTCTCACACCAAGTCTGGCACCAGGCATAAAAGAGGGACCTTCAGAACCACTCATCAGAACACTCCTGGACCAGTCAAAATTCAGAGGAAAGACTACCCTTCTGCCAGAAGGACTACCATGCTGTTTATAGGTCTGCCTTGCTGTCTGAGGAAGGAAGACTGGACCTGCTTGCCTTGATTACAGGCTACCGAGAGTCAATTGGCTGACCTCCTGTATGGGCTACAGGGAGACAAAAAGCTACCAGAGGCCTCCCTGCAACTGCCCAGGTGACCATCTGCAACTGGACCTGCCTGGACAGGCCTTAGCCTTCCTGCTGGCCTCTGATGGAGTGGCTCCTGATCCCTAATAGGTGCCCCCCAGGCCGCAGACCCTTGCTTGGCATCAGGGCTACCTCTTCTTGAAGCGAAAAATGAGAAACCTAAAGGTTGGGCTGTCTGAACTGCAAACTGGCCAGATTGCGCCAAGACTCTCCCACTGCGACGATCACCAACTCGAAGCTCCAGTGAGACATGCTCTTGTACTAACTATAAGATGCATACTAAAATGCTAATGTGGATAATTTTTTTTTTTTTTTTGTAAAAAAAAAATTAAATTAATAAATTAAATACCATATTGTAATTCTTAATTATTGAATGAACGTTCAATTTGATTACTTAGTATGCTGTAGCATTTTATTCTATTGCTTATAGGTTAATAATAAGTATTTAAATGTAATTTACATTTTTATTATTCATTAAAATAATTTAATATTTTTTCAATAAATAATAAAGTTTATTATTTTTCCCTAAACTTTACAATAGGAAAGCTCCGCTCTTGTGGTGTAGATCTCCAAGAGTGAAAAGTTACTAGTATTAACTTAATACTTGTAAATTCAGCCTTAGATGTCTCCATTCCTTGGTTTCAGAGGTGGAGACATGTAAGGCGTAAGGCATGTTAGGCATGAATCTACACTCGGAAATGGTGAATAGCAAAAAAGTGTAGATTTACATCAAGGTGTGTGAGTAAATCTGCACATGTAAATTTAACTTTGTGACTAGGTTTCATCATCACTTGCTTTTCAGTTTCTTAGTCATGTAAATGATTATTGTATATTTTACCACTGTATATGTTTTAAAGCGCATCCAGAATAACCAACTCTACTATGAAAAGGAAGCTAATCTGCAATGAGATAACAAGGACAAAATTGAGTTATCTTGCAGTTATCATCAAGGAAATTTCGAATTTTAGATTAGTGTGAAAAGAGGGTAATTTCGGAGGTACAAATGAGATACAGTTAGAAAGATCAAAACTTCAGTGCCCATCAAGAATGATTGAAAGAGAAACTGGGCAAACATAGAAGGAAGTACAATCGATCAAATCTGCCAGACTGGTCAGAGAACTCAGGAGGGAATGTTGAGAGAAAGATGGCTTATGACAGGGGTGGATGGTACAACCAGTTGATACAAAAAGGATAGGCAAGTGAGAACAAAATGGAGGCTGAGTGAGTGGAAAGAAGTAGTTTATGAAGCAAACAAGTAGCAAAAAATAGTTACAAAGCTGACAAAAGATATAGAAGAAAATCAAGGAAAGAGAGAAAGTTTAGGAGAACTGTATCAAGATGAGGCTTATTGTTGCAAAGAATTTCAAGAACTGGGTGGGTTTTATGATAGTGAGATCACGTTAGGATGTGTTTGTTCAACAACAGTGTCGGCCGGCATCTACGGGTGGGGGGCAGGACCTCGTGTGCGAAATAAAATGAAAATAAATAAAATTTACCGAATGCCATGTCTTCCGCTCTGGTCCTCTTCTTTCTACCAGAACTACATGCAGCAACTCCCTTGACCAATCCTGATACTGCTCTCATGCAGCATGAGAGCAGTGCCCTGATTGGAGCGAGCGGCCTCACTCGGCGCTCCACAGCGCTCTGGAGGCCTGCACTTTCTCTAACCCAGCTGTCTTAAGACAGTGGGTTAGAGATTTTTAAAGTGCGAATGTGTGACTGGCCAAAAAGGTATGCACACTTTAAACAGTGCACAGACAGCCCACCCCCCTCTCTGCTGCGACAATGTCTCTCAGCTGCGGCCCGACCCCATCCTGACGCTTTGTTCGGGACAGGGGATGAAAAATAAAATGGTAATAAATTACCATCTTATTTTTTATCTCTGGGGTTTTGGGGGAATTTTAAGTGGGACGGCGCTCCTCCGCTCCAACGGAGGGGCCTCCCCTGCTCAACAGAAAAAAAGCGAGAAGAAAGTAGTGGTGAAGGCCACAAATGAAACCACTGTCAAATTAGGCAACATGAGAAAACAAGGGGAAGGAAAGAGTCGGTCAGGAGAAGGACCATATTTACTATTGGTGGCCATGTCTACTATTAATGTATGTGGTAAAAACAGAGGTCAAGGGGAGGCCGCTTGGGTCCTCGTGTAGCCTAGGCTACTGAATTATTTTTAGGCAGCGTTAATAAGATAGCACAAGGTACCATAGTCCAGGTGGGACTAATTAAGCAATAGATGCTGGGACACAAAGTTGGTATGACATCACATTTATTAATGGCATAAATGGAGTATCATAACATAATTGCATGTTAATAGTTCTGGTGCTCACACATAAAAGTGAAAGTGCGTGAAGTGAGGGGTGTTTGTGACATTAAAAATTTACATCGCATTGAAAACAACAATGTATAAAACTCCAAAGTAATTAGCTGCAGTAATGGAGTTTTAAGTTGTAAAGGTCGACGGCGTTTCGATCTTATGAATGTAAGATCATCATCAGGACGGAACAAGTGTGAGCAAGTAGAATCTATTGAGAGGAAAACCAGAAATCAAACAGTGGTCCCGAAAAGAACAAACAATTTACTAACATTACCTAGACTAATTAGGAATAAAAGCCAGTGATTCTAGAATTACACCATATCAACTGCAGGGGCCAGAAAACATCTGGAAAGGGAAAATTTCGAGCTTGACACTAAAATTGTGCGCAGGGAGTGCAAGGTTAGTTAATGGGTGGATCTATGAGACAGTTAAGGTCTGCTAATGGAAAGGAAATTAGATAGGTAGGAATCAGTGAATAAAGAATTTCAAGGTTCCACATAAAATGAGGCATCAGTAATTGAGGTCGTTCCAAGGCTTCATGTAAAATTAGAGCACTGGAGTGCATAAGGTAATAGGATGTAAGGACATCGTGCTAGTTCGAGGCTGGCATGCGAGGGGTATACTAAATAGTAAGGTGACGCTGTAATTGGGGAGCAGCAGAGAGGTAGGTGGTGCCGGCGCAACAGGAGAATAGGTGCGCGCAGGAAGCGCCCTGGTTTTTGAATGCGGAAGGGAAGGCACGACTAAGCAAGGAGAGAATGCTGTCAAAAGTATTACGATAGGGGAAGGGGCCCTGGGGCAACAAGGTAGTTAATACCAATTGGGCTTATTGAAAGTGTACTGCGCGGGAAACTAGGAGTGGTCAGTGGTGTTCCAAGGAAAAAAGGGGGGAAAAAAGGGGGGAAAAAAGGGGGGACTTACTTAGGCTGTTCAGTATGCGTGGAGCATCTTGAGTTCTGAAGTGCAGCTTGGCAATTTAATTATGCGAGCGGGAAAAAAGCCTGTAGGGTAATGCAAGGTAGGAAGGGAGGTTAGTGTGGGTCCTGGGACCTGGGCTAGTGAAGTGCGAGCGGCGTGAGGGGAAGCCGTACTTACTTCAAGGTCAAGGGGGCCGCAACCGGAGGAGAGACCCTGGATTACTAGGGCGTCAATTCAGGAGGTAACAAGCAGGAGAGTCAATCTCTACTTCACAGTCACTGCCGGTGGAGAGACCCTGGAAGGCTAGGACGTTATTTCAGGATGTAACAAGCAGGAGAGTCAATCTTATTTTTTATCTCTGGGGTTTTGGGGGAATTTTAAGTGGGACGGCGCTCCTCCGCTCCAACGGAGGGGCCTCCCCTGCTCAACAGAAAAAAAGCGAGAAGAAATTGGTGGTGAAGGCCACAAATGAAACCACTGTCATATTAGGCAACATGAGAAAACAAGGGGAAGGAAAGAGTCAGTCAGGAGAAGGACCATATTTACTATTGGTGGCCATGTCTACTATTAAGCAGATAATAGCTTTAATGGGTGAGGTGGACCAAGTCCCACATGTGGCGTGGTTGAAGTCAGTGGTCACAGGCAGGCTGCTGTCTTCATGCCTGTGCCCCAGGTATTGTACAGCCATGAGGAAAGTGATAAGTATGAGTCATTTTCTATTTGTGAACTGTAATTGAAAGAAACCAATTCCAACAAGCCTGTTCCACATTGCAAAGTTAGGAAATCCAGACTTCTCTGTCAATTATGTTCCAAAACTTCACATTTACTTTTTAAAACAACAAGTGAAAAAATCTACTGAATGTAGGTTCTGCTACGGTAAAAACATCAACTAAGGCTTTTGCAAGGGTACGGACATTTACCTGGCCGCAGGTTAAATAGTGAGTCTTCTATGTTATTTAGTCAGCTGTTTGCTTAATAGTAGAAATTATTTATTATTTGGCTGGTGGCCTTAAAAATAGCAGAGAAACGTCATTATTTACCAGGCCACTGTCTATATAATGGAGGTTCTGCATTGTTTGGCATGTGGCTGTGTAAAGAGCAGAAAAACTTCACTATTTACCTAGTCGCTGTCTCAACGATATACATTCTGAATTGTTTGGCTGGAGGGTGTACAAATAGCAAGAAAATTCACTATTTACCCGGCTGCAAGCTAAGTAGTAGAGATTCTGCGCCGTTTCTCTGGTGGCCGTGCAGATAGTAGAAAAACGTCACTATTTACCCGGCCGCTGGATAAATGGTAGAGATTCAGCACTGTTTCGTTGGTGGCTGCGCAGATACCAGAAAAATGTCAGTATTTACCAGGCTGCTGGCTAAATAATAGATATTCTGTACTGTTTGGCCGGCGCCTATGCAAATAGCAGAAAAACTTCACTATGTACCTGGCCACTGGCTAAATAAATAGCAGAGGTGTTGTACTGTTTGGCCAGCAGTTAAGCAAACCAAAGAAACCTCACTCATTACCCTGCTGCTGGAAAATGCTGGAAAAACAGCAGACATGAACAATTAGGCCAGCAGCCATGTAAATAGCAAATACACTTAATTATTTATATGGCTGCTGGTTAAATAGCAGAAAAATTAAAGTGTTTGACCAGTAGCCTGGCAAGTACTCAAATTTCAATATTTCTTCCCCGCAGCCAGCTAAAAAGTATAAATGATGTACTGTATTGTCGGTGACCTTGCAAATAACTTGAAAAGAAACTTCATTATTTTCCTGGTGACTGGCTAAATAGTAGACAGCGTGCACAACTTGGCCTGTAGCCGTCAAATAGCAGAGGCTGCTGTCTAAACAGCTTAGATTTTGTTTTATTATGCCTCATGCAAATTTCAACAGGTACTTACACCAGGTAGAATACAGAGCAAACAAGAAATGAAAATAAGTTATCTCCATATGAAAATTTGGGTCCTGCTGTATTATTTCATTCACAAAATGTGGTTGCAAATTCTGCACATAGGTTTTGCAAAGGAATAGAATTTTGCAAACCAACAAATGTACTGTTCAGTTGGTTCACAAAATACTTAATTCATATTTATCAGGCAGGTGCCAATTTGCAATCCTCTGTGATTGGTTGTAATCAAAGAGAGCCTGGCCTGCAAAGGGACAGCACACCATCATCTCCAGGACTGCATTTCAAAATAGAAAACCTTTTTATTTCAAACCAGCACATGTTCCTTATAGGGACCAGTGATGGATTAAATAAAAGGTTTAGGTTTCAAAAAACTTTCCCCCCTGAGGCTACCAACAAAATTCCAAGGGGAAAGTGGTCCTAAGGGGAATTAGGGGTTGTATGCTTACCAATGGTTTGTGAAGCAAATGTAGTCAAAAAGTATCAATAAATTCCTTTCCAAATTGGAAATGAGGAAACACCTTCATGAACCCTCCTAATTGCAATTCGGAAACAATCATAGAAGTCCTTTTACTATTTAAAATAATTTTACAACTCATAAACAGAGTTTTGTACATAATGATAAGCACTGTTGTGGCCACAAGCCTAGTCATTTTGCAACATGAGGCCTTTAGTGCTAAGTGGTGTGGTGCAGCGGCCAGGGCAGCTGACTTCAGAGTACAGGGTTCACGGTTTGATCCCCGGCTCCAGCGGCAGCTCAGCTCAGCACCATGTGACTCTGGGCAATAGCTCACTTAATTTCCACTACGGCCCCCAGTCCCTTGAGACCCGTAAGGGTGAGTAGCTGCGCTATATTAAAACGGACTTACATTTTTACTGGCTTAGATGCGGCATGAACTTATAGGTCTAAAGTTCAGAAACGTTTGAATGTTTTCAAGTTATTTTGACAGACATGGCACAGAATGCCACACCTTTACACCATAGGCCACGACATGGCTACTTGGGAGGCCCTTTATGGAGCTGTCTTGTGCTCTACAAATGCTCCTACTCCTTTACATTTACCTACAGAGCTGACTAATGCTAAAGATGAGTAGAACCTTTGTAAGACTAGTTAAAGCTATTTAATATTCTAAATCTATGTATTCACTCTTACTCACAAAGCCAAGGTAATTTACCAGTGCCAGATATAAGATTACCTTAAGGCTCTCTGTTATCAAAACACCTCTTTTGATGCAGCTAATCAGTGCATTCTGTAATTATTAAATTCTGTTTCAGCATAATAAATAAATCAGACTAAAACACCTGAAAACAATGATTTGTAAAAGCAAAAATCAGAACTGGTAATGTATCACAGTGGCATAGAGCCATCTAATAGTTAGGGTGATTTTATCAAACTAGAAACAATTGAATGGGGCCCCTTACAAAGTGACCAACACTTAGACTTACATCATAAAAGGAGTCTAATACTGCACACTTGCTCTATACCCACCACATATACACGCACATGAATGTCAGTGTCAAGAATCTCTCTTTAGGTCATCTGAGATAATCTATCTAGAGCCTCCATTACACCCTCTTCTGCTCATCGGAGCCTTCTTAAAATCCTGAGCTCCACTTTGCTGATTGCCATAGCCTATTGACCCCTTTGTTAGCCATTAGCTATTTTTCTTGACTTCAGCCATCTGAGTTTCTCAAACCCTTTCTGCCATTCTTCACAGACCGCACTAATTTTCAGCTCAACATTTTAGTCTTGGTCTAGTCCCATTGGTTCTCGTGGGTTGGTTGTGCTGGTCCCACTGATCCTCACCAGCCTGCCCTAATATTCCATTTTCTAGTCCTCCTGTTTCACTTTGAACTTCAGGTCCTGGTCTGCTTGGTCGTGTCCTCTCAGGTCCTCCTAGGCCTGTTCCTGTTCCTGCTTATTCTGATCATTTTAGTCCACCTAGTCCTCTCCCATCTGTTCCCTGTTCTTAATGGCTCTAGTTCACCTGGTCCTGACATGACTAGTTATCTGGGTCCTCCTCCAACATGTCACAATACTCTGGTCCTGGTCCTCCTGCTCACTGTCAACCTGGACTAACTTGTTCATTTTGTCCTGACCCTCCTTGTTCAGGTCATCCTGCTTTTAGCCACCCAGCTTGGTCATCATGGCTCCTGTCATCCTGACCCTCATTCCCCAGGTCCTCCTGGATCTTTTTCTTACTCTTTTAGTCCTAGTTGTACAGCAGGCATTCTTGATCCAGGTTCTCCATGCTCAGGTCCTTCTGAGCCTGTTCATATTGATTCTGATCCTCCTGCCCACCCCTGGCCAGTGCCCTTGCTCTGTCCCACTTGATAATCCAAGCCCTGGCCCCCCAATTCCTAATCTTCATGGCCCTCTTAGCCCTGGTATGGTCATGATCGTTTTAATTAACCCATTCCTCCTTGCTTTTCTCTTCGGGCTTGCCCTTGGTACTGATCCTACTGTCCTGCATATCCTGCTTTCCTGGTACTACCGGACATTGCCCTCCAGGTCCTGATCTTCGTGGACCTCTTCATTCTGGTAATGATCCGCCTAGCCTTAGTCCTCCTGCTCCTTGCCCTCATAGTCCTGCATGCTAGCCTTGGAACATACTGATGCTGTACTTCTTGGTCTGTCTGGTCATCATTCCCATGTACTCCTGCACCTAGTCCTCTGTATCCTGGGTCTCCTGTTTCACATGCTCCTGGACCAAGACATTTCTACCACCTCACCCTAATTCTCATCCATCAATACTTATGGCCCTGCTCCTCTGGTTTATCTATTCCCCTAGTTTGCCTTTTCCTAGTCCTTCTGTTCCTGGTTCTTATGGTCCATGTAATTCTAGTCTTAGTTCTGATTCTTCTTTGTTTGATCCTCAACTATAGGGTCTTCTGGTGCTGGCCCCACTGACCTTGGTTTCTCTAGGGCTTCCAGTCCCCAGTACTCCTGCCCCATTCTAGTCCTAAAAGTCCTCCTGGTTTGCCTGTTCCACCTTGTTCTTGTGGTCTTGTCAATCTGACCCTGGCCCCCTCTATCATTTCCCTCCCAGTAATGGTTCTCTTATAGCTGGTGTTTCTCATCCAAATGGCACTGGTCCTCCAGGTTTCTATGTTGTGGGTCACCCTAGTTCATGTAGTACTTGTCAGGCTGGTATAGGATCCCCCTGAGTCTGACCCTCATGGACCTTCTGATCCTGTTCCCACTGGGGCTAGACTTCCTGGTTCCAATCAAGCATCTCTAGGTCCTGCCAGGTCCTTTCTGCTTGTGGTCTTCCCAGGACTGGTCCATTCGCTGCTGGCCCCTTGGTCCTCCCTGATGTGATCTCTGTGGTCTTGACCCTCCTGTCTCTGGTACTTTTTTCCATTAGTCTCCTGGTACTAGTCCTCTTTGGTCTGTTTACCTGGGTCTGCTACTCTTGGATCCGGTCATCCTTGTTCCTCTAGCTGGTTGGTGCTGTCAGTCTCTCCTCATTTTTATGGTCTGGAACCTTCGGTTCCTTCGCGCCCTTGTACACTGGGTACAAATCCCTGAGTTTCACATCATCTTGGCCCTCCTGATCCTTCTCACCCTTGTCCTGATACCCCTAGTCCTGTTTTTCCTTGTCCTGTCCCTTATCATCTCTTTGTTCCTGCTTCAGTCTGGTATTGGTAACACTGGTCCCTTGTAGATTAGGTCTCCCAGGGCTTGGTTTTTCTTGTTCTCGTGGCTCTGGTCATCCTAGCCTTCCTGGTGGTCCACCTTCTGGTCCATATTCTTCTCTCCTACTTGTCATCATCCTCTTCCTACTGGTCAGTCCTACTCCTTCTTTCCCCACACCCCCTCCACAATGAAGTTAGACAGGTACAGCCTTCAATCACGTCCTACAGATTTTTGATTTTTTTGGGGCTTAAAGATTTCTTTTGCTGAGACAGCACTGTCAATGAAAGAAATGTGGGCTCAGTAGAGACAGGACCTTGCTTACTTAAACACTGTATGGCATATTAAAAATCAAAGCTACCATTCACAATGTTGTGCAGGTGGCTACAATGTCTGTGTGGCTTAATCGGCAACTCATTAAAAAACAATGTATTCTCATGAGTGGATAAAATATTTACGTAACTTGCTTTAAAACCATACTCATTATTCTTTGCAGGCAGCCAAACAGTCCTAGACTGCAGTGAAAAATATCTGTTTGCCATATCCTAAAGGTCCTCAAATAGAAGTTTAATTCCTACATTTCTTATTTGCATATTAAAATAACATAAATGTTCTCATTCAAAATTGAAACAGCTTAGTTTCATTCATGCACTTACTTTTGTACGAACTACTGTGTATTTGTATCTGCACTTGCATTCTAATGTGTCACACATGTTGCATCCTCATTGCGAGATGGCCACCACCCTACAATTGATTGTTGTCCCTTTTTTCTTCGCGGCCCGGCTAAATAAAGATCTCCTTCACACTATTTATCCGGCCCCCAGTTAAAGTGTACATTATCTCTAATATTTAGCCTGTGGCCGGCTAAACAGCAGAGATTATACACTATTTTGCCAGCTACCTGATAAATAGCAGAAATGATGTACTATTTGGCCGGTTGCCAGGTAAAAAGGCACTTCCTTAAAATATATGTACTTTGGATATGGCCATCTTCATTTCTTGTTGACGCTCTTGAGGGTCCGTCAGAGCTTTGCTATTCCCCAGTATAAGGTTTTCTTCGCACTTCGTACACACAGTCCTGGTTATAATTTAAAAAAATATGAACACAAGAACCAGAATGCAAAGAGAAAGGCAGGAATGGATGAGTTACTTAAGCATGAAACTAAGAAACATTACAGTTTTGGGTTCAATCATTGCCTGATATCTAGCTGAACTGTCCATTACAACAATTTATTGTATAGGATCTTAAATGTTCATAGCGATATGCAAACATGGACTGATGGGGGATCCTTGCAGTGTGTTTGAAAAGTTTTCCCGATGACCACAAGCATTTACAAATGGAGGCCATGTGTGAATGCTACGACTGCAACAGGTGAGTTTGAGAGGCAACCAGTTCCCTAGAATTACACAATGATCGGGCTTTATTGTGGGCTAGTACCTGGGCCTCACAGGGCCAGACACTTAAGACACTGAAACACATTTCCTGCCTGCGTTCCCAGAATATATTGGTTCCCTGTTGGAGTCCCAAATCAACAAATCAATGTGCTGTTGGATTAAAAAGGCAGGCTAACTGAGACTTTAATCATGACAGGCTGTTTAGCTGAACGCTGTACCCAGAGATTCTGCAACTATTGCCGCACTCCTCCCAGGTGATGGACCAGTGTCTAACATGTCCAGGTTGGGATTACTACATCCACGCTGAATTATAAGGAATTGTGAACCTGTATGTGTCCTGGAGTAAAGCCTAGATAGGCACACGTTGATCTTATTGTGGAAATACTGGAGCACTAAAATGTATGGTTGAAACATGGATTATGTATGGAATAACTGCACTAAGAATGGAATACATTGTTTGAACGTTATTGGATTGTTAATACATATTTGTTAGCTGTGCATCCTGGGTTGGGGGACCTAACTTGGCTCCAGCTTCTATACTGATATATTCACGTACATGGATGGAGCGCGTTCCAGGGTCACATGCCCTATAAACTGCCTTGAGCAATGCAAAACCTTTTAAAGAACATTACATTTTGGTGTGCATTCTGCCTCTTTAGATGTGTAATTATATCCCCCTTTTCCGTCCATGGATTAGTTTGCCCCCTTGTTTGTAGATCAACGCGGAATGTTGTTTTGATGATCAAGAAAGTGTTCAAATGGATACATGACACTTGATGCTCATTTTTAAGTCGTAGTTCAATGCATTGAGAATACCAGCAGGAGTTTCTGCAGTGTTTTAATTTACCAGCACATTTTTTAGTAGCTGTGTATATTTAAGAAATTATTAATGTTTATTTGTATTCATATAATTTCACAATTTCTAACTTTGTTTTCTATCTCGTGCGCTTATATTTATCACAAATATAGTGAGTGTATTGTGTATTTATTAACAGGGTGTCATTTTCAAGTTATCTGTGTTTAAGCATTGTTTAATTGTGGTTTATTTCTCCAGTGGCATTGAGTGTATGATAATAGATTATGGGGTCGATTCCGATTCGGGCCGGAAAAAGCACCGACCGACTCGGATCCGGAAAAAATACCGACCGACACGCACCCGTGGCGCCCGACACGCCAAGTACGATGCAAGGCGCGAAAAATCCGACCGACACGTAACGAAACCAAGCCGACCGACCGAGCCGCACGGAAAACAGCAATCCGGCCGGAAAAACACGCGAATCCAACCGACCGACACGCACCCGGAACAAATCCGACCGAAACGTACACGCGAACTCCAAACCGCTAAGTATGATGCAAGGCGCGAAAACCACGAGCGAGTCGGACGGAGGACAAGCCGTACGACCGACACGCATACAAAACCGAGCCGAAGCAACACAATACACCGCGACCGACGCGTACGCAGCATAGAAAACTGCACAAACACAGCGTGAACGAAACGGAAAACACCGTACGAGACCAATGCAGTGTCCGACTCGGTCACAAGAACGTTTCCAACATACACAAACAGCACAAAGGAAAAATCACCCAAAAAAAGGCCAAACAAGCAATTACCAAGCCAATAAATACTGGGGGGGTGGGGACAGAGAACAAAGACACACCCACAACTCCACCTATATAAAGGACACAAATCACTACCATGAGCCTTTGCAAATGCCATTCCACTGCCAGCACCCAAGAGAAAGCAACCACACACCCACAGCTCATCCCTCACACAAGCCACACACCATCAGCACACCAACAAATACCTACCTCACATACACCCAGCAAAACACACACTCACACACCCTCACCTGCACACCAACACACACATCACTCACCATCACCACCCATCACCATGCCCCCCAAGAAGAATCACAAGTTCCTAGATTGTGAATTGGAAGTCCTGGTAGACGAGATCCTCAGGGTAGAGCCACAGCTGTTTGGCACATTGGTCCAACAGACCCCCATGTCGCAGAAAACCAAGATGTGGGAGAGGATCATCAACAGGGTGAACGCCCAATCACCATGTCGGCGCACAAAGACCGACATCCAGAACAGGTGGTATGACGTGCGCAGGAGGGTACGGAAACTGCTGAAGCAAGACTACATCAACAGCCAACACACCGGCAGTGGCCCTCCTGCCAAGCCAATATACCTCAGGCCCTGGGAGGAGAAGGTGCGGGCCATCCTACCGCCAGTGAGCATATATGGACTAGAGGACATCCCAGAGCCTGGTGAGTACACAACAAATGTACACAATATACTGCCACAAAACACACACACATCACTGTCAAGGGGAGAGTCAAACCATGCACTCATAGCAATCACACAGCAACCAGAACAGAATCATCCCAAAATGTGTATGTCAGTCAGAGAAACACAACACATGCCATCAAAAAAGTCACATCCAACCGTGCCAACACATGTACAAACACAACCACAACTACAGCTAGGCAGTGGCACAAATAGAACTAACAAACACATCCACACATGTAGCCACCACAACAACACCAACACACAGTGAAGACCACTCAAAGGAAGGAATTCTGTGTATGCTGGCCAAGTCAGTGTAGCCAATAGCATCATGGGAGTCGCAGTCACACATATTGCCCGGCCCAAAACTGTCCCATCAACACCACCATGAACCATGCGCACATCACAGGGAGTGGAGAAGGACTCACAAGATGGCTGACACTGGCTACTGCTGTGGGGAGCACAAGGCCCTGCTGCCAACTGTGCACCAACAAACAGCAGGACACCACTGACTGACATCCTGAGAGACAACTGCCACTCCCTGCAATGCAAGCACAGTCCATGGTGGGATATCTGGCTGGCTGGGTGGGTGGGAAGGAGGACTTGCAGCACTAACCATAGTCACAAGCACCTCCCCTCACACACACCCCAACACAAACTCCACAGTACCCACCTGGTAGAATGCAATGCCCCCCATCCTAACACAAGATCCCACAAAGCACCACCACCCTGGGTTATGTTGTGTGAAGCACAGGGACACTCTTGGGACTCTTAGCCAAACAACTGCCAGGACAACACTCCCAGCCATCCTGTCAGCACAGCCAGCCCACCCCACAGGGAAGCAGAGTCAAAAGGAAGGAAGCATGGGCATGCTGGGAAGGGGGTGGAGGCAATAGCATGATGGGAGTCGTAGTCACAGACATTGCTCAGCCTCACAACTGGCCCATCAACACCACCCTGAACCATGCTCACATCACAGGGAGTGGAGAAGGACTCACAAGATGGCTGACACTGGCTACTGCTGTGGGGAGCACAAGGCCCTGCTGGCAACTGTGCACCAACAAACAGCAGGACACCACTGACTGACATCCTGAGAGACAACTTACACTCCCTGCAATGCAAGCACGTTCCATGGTGAGATATCTGGCTGGCTGGGTGGGAAAGGGGACTTGCAGCACTGACTATAGTCACCAGCACCTCCCCTCACACCCCCCCAACACAAAATCCACAGTACCCACCTGGTAGAATGCAATGCCCTCCATCCTAACACAAGATCCCACAAGCACCACCACCCTGGGTTATGTTGTGTGAAGCACAGGGACACTCTTGGGACTCTTAGCCAAACAACTGCCAGGACAACACTCCCAGCCATCCTGTCAGCACAGCCAGCCCACCCCACAGGGAAGCAGAGTCAAAAGGAAGGAAGCATGGGCATGCTGGGAAGGGGGGTGGAGGCAATAGCATGATGGGAGTTGTAGTCACAGCCCTACATCCCCCACCACATGGCCCAGCAAGCTCACACTCACGCATGCACATCCCACAGAGAGTGGAAAGGCCCATCAAAGATGTCTGACACTGTTGCTGTGTCGTGGGGAGCACAAGGGCATGCTGGGTACTGCACACCAACCAACAGCAGGACACCACTGTCAGCCATCTTGCCATTGCCCTCACACCCACACCCACTGAACTCCACACAAAAGCAAGTAAGTATGGGAATGCTGGCAAGTGGGGTGGAGGCAATGGCATGATGGGAGTCGTAGTCACAGACATAGCTCACCCCCACAACTGTCCCATCAACACCACCCTGAACCATGCTCACATCACAGGGAGTGGAGAAGGACTCACAAGATGGCTGACACTGGCTACTGCTGTGGGGAGCACAAGGCCCTGCTGCCAACTGTGCACCAACAAACAGCAGGACACCACTGACTGACATCCTGAGAGACAACTTACACTCCCTGCAATGCAAGCACGTTCCATGGTGGGATATCTGGCTGGCTGGGTGGGAAGGGGGACTTGCAGCACTGACCATAGTCACCAGCACCTCCCCTCACACCCCCCCAACACAAACTCCACAGTACCCACCTGGTAGAATGCAATGCCCTCCATCCTAACACAAGATCCCACAAAGCACCACCACCCTGGGTTATGTTGTGTGAAGCACAGGGACACTCTTGGGACTCTTAGCCAAACAACTGCCAGGACAACACTCCCAGCCATCCTGTCAGCACAGCCAGCCCACCCCACAGGGAAGCAGAGTCAAAAGGAAGGAAGCATGGGCATGCTGGGAAGGGGGTGGAGGCAATAGCATGATGGGAGTTGTAGTCACAGCCCTACATCCCCCACCACATGGCCCAGCAAGCTCACACTCACGCATGCACATCCCACAGAGAGTGGAAAGGCCCATCAAAGATGTCTGACACTGTTGCTGTGTCGTGGGGAGCACAAGGGCATGCTGGGTACTGCACACCAACCAACAGCAGGACACCACTGTCAGCCATCTTGCCATTGCCCTCACACCCACACCCACTGAACTCCACACAAAAGCAAGTAAGTATGGGAATGCTGGCAAGTGGGGTGGAGGCAATGGCATGATGGGAGTCGTAGTCACAGACATAGCTCACCCCCACAACTGTCCCATCAACACCACCCTGAACCATGCTCACATCACAGGGAGTGGAGAAGGACTCACAAGATGGCTGACACTGGCTACTGCTGTGGGGAGCACAAGGCCCTGCTGCCAACTGTGCACAAACAAACAGCAGAACACCACTGACTGACATCCTGAGAGACAACTTACACTCCCTGCAACGCAAGCACGTTCCATGGTGGGATAACTGACTGGCTGGCTGGGTGGGAAGGAGGTCTGGCTGTCAACCAAACACAAGCAATGCAGACCATGTTCACACCCCAGAAAATACATAGAAATGCCCAAATAATGCAGGACAATGTGCCACACCAATATCAACCCCTGACTGTGACGACTTAGAACAATGCAATGTACAGGCCCGCACCCAGAGGCACAGTCACAACTGTCATGTGTGTCAACCACTGATGCCTGCAGAAACATGACATACATTGTTTGTGTCTCCCAAAAACAGGTGATGATGGGGACACAGCAGCAGACGCTGAGGAGTCCCAGTCCCAGGCTCAAGAGGATGCCGAGCTCACTGGCGTCGTACAGCCTCTGTCCTCCTCGGACGATGAAGAACAACCTGGCACATCCGGTGCAAGTCAACATGCAGCACCAGCAGGACCACCAGCTGCAGCACCAGCAGGACCACCAGCTGCACCCCCTGCACCCACCCCTACAACGACTGTCACCACGAATACCATCCCTGCCGACATGGACAGAATAAGGAGCAACACCAGCACAGTGACCCTGGACCAACCTGGGGCCATGGACACCACCACCACCACCAACGCCCAAGGTGGACCAGGGTTATCTGTGCGTGCCACTGCACACACTGCACATGTCAGCAGGGGTGGTGGGAGGGGTGGGAGACAGAGGTCGCTGCTTGCAGACGTTGCTGGTGTGCATGACGACCCACAACTGGTACGCATAGCTGATGCGTACCAGTCCAGCACCGGAGAGCTCAGCCAGGTAGTGGGGCTCCTCAGAGACATTAAACAGCAGCAGGCTGCCCATCATGCCCGCTTGGACTCCCACATGTCCCACGTGGAGTCACACATGTCCCGTGTGGACTCACACATGTCCCGCGTGGAGTCCAAGTGGGATGCACTGCATGAGATGACGGCGGTGCACAGGGACATTTTACAATGCCTCCGCCAGATGAACAGCAACCAGTCCACACCTCCCTGTGTGCCAACAACATCTGGTGCCGAACAAACTGCAACTGCCACAGGGAGGGAGGAGGACTCTGGCGGAGAGTCCCCTGCACCGCAGCAGCCTGCACTTGAGGGCCCCCCCCCCAAGAAGAGGGGTCGTCCGAGGAGGGAAAAGTGAGAGGCCGATGGCCAAGCGCAACTCCCAGGAAGCCTGAACCTGTTCTGGATGTTCGCCTTTGTGCACAGACTGTTCACCCTGTTGACGGCAACACTACTCCCACACATTGCATGGGGAGTACAAGTTGGACCAATGTGTCAGACAACTGTGGCCCCGATACTGGGGATCCTGTCTACCCGGACTTTCAATTCACCTAGGAACTTGGGATTGCAAGATTCATGTACAGCACAACCCATCCTATGCACTATTAACACAAATGTATCACAATAAACACACTAATACACCATACTTGCCTCTGTCGTGATTCCAACGTGGGTGCTGTTATGGGGATGATGAACTGCAAAATTACACTGTGTATGCGAACTGCAACAGCAACGACAACACAGGTATGTGAGTACAGGCAACGTGACACACATGAGGGAGACACACCACCAGGGCTACACGACACATACACACCTAGGCCATCTGACTCATTGCCTACACTGATGTTGCCAGGGAAGACGGTGCAATGCACAGACACCACACTCATTCCCAGTTGTAGTCAAGTAGCCCACAGGTGCAGTAAGCAAATGGCAGTCAAATGTGTGACCACAGACAACGCACATCACTAAGTGAAGCACAGGTTTATTACACAGTAGCAACATGCCGTAACCACTACAGATGCAAGGTAACCCCACCTGGTAGCGGGCACACAGTCAACAACTGTAGACGGAAGGAAGTCCATGGGTGTGGCGCACATCACCTGTAGGGACACAACAGCTACCAGCCTGGATGTGCAATCACGTCGTCGGTGGACACAGTTGACCAAACGAATCTGAAAGTACCCTGTGAAGGACAGAAATGACACACAGTCAAAAGCAATGGAGTACAGGACAGAACAGCAAAACTCATGCACAATACATGTTACAAGATACCCACCCAGAACCAAGTTAGCATGTCAACACTGTTGGGGAGTACAGCCCACCTGTAAGCACACATCGCAACACACATCCAGTCAAGTAGCCCATGGACACACTCCAACAGCACCAGAGCACCACCCACACATCATGCCAACTCACATCATTGACATGACACCTCAGGATACTCACATTCAGCTAAAGAAGTTGGTGATGAGCTGTGTGCGGACATCACCATCACCATCATCATCATCATCGTCACTGGCATCGTGGTCCAGGCCAGGATCCTCCACAGGTGGCGGATGTTGGTCATCGTCATCCTGGATGAGAGGCAACTCCTTCCGCACTGCCATGTTGTGGAGCATGCAGCAGACGATGATAATCTTGCACACTTTCGCAGGGGCATATGGGAGGGACCCTCCGGTCTTGTCCAGGCAGCGGAAGCGGCTCTTCAGGAGACCAAAGGTCCGCTCAATTACTCTCCTGGTCCGACCATGTGCCTCATTGTAGCGCATCTGGGCAGGTGTCACAGGGTTCCTGAGGGGTGTCAGCAACCACGGCATGTTGGGGTATCCCGAGTCACCTACGGCCAGACAAGTGCACATTAGCTGACTTGGAAAAGTGGGCGGAATACTACAGATCAGATCACACACAATGGCACAAAGTCAGTACACACCGACAAGCCAGGCACGCTGTTCCTGCATCTGTGCCATCAACCTGGGGATGCGACTACTCCTCATCACAAAGGCATCGTGTGCTGAACCAGGGAAACGGGCACACACGTGTGTGATGGTCATGTCTGCAAGACACACCACCAGTGCATTGACCGAGTGGTAGTGCTTGCGGTTCCTGTAGGCCTGCTCCTGGGCCTGTGGTGGTACCAAAGCCACATGTGTCCCATCAATGGAGCCAATGACATGCGGCATCCTCCCCAGGGCATAAAAGTCACTCTTCACATCAGTGAGTCGTCGCAGTCTAGGGAAATAGATGTACCGGTTCAGGAAGAGCAACATTGCCGCCAAAACATCGCGGAGCACACGGCTGAACATGGTCTGTGACATCCCACCAGCAGACGCCACAGTATGTTGGAAGGTACCGGTGGCAAAGAAGTGTAGGGCTGCCATCACCTTCACCTTGGGGGTCAGCGCTGTAGGATACGGCCGGCCAGGCTGCAAATGTGGGGACAACTGCACTGCCAAATCCTCAATCAGCTGCCTGGTGAAGCGGTACCGTCGGATGCTGTCCCGTTCCACCATCGTTGCCAGGTCTGGGAATGGCCGATGGACAGCAGGAGCCCTGCAGTGCAGAGGAGAAGTAAGCAAGATCGTAAGTCACCCCACATATGCGGCATTGAACACACTCAAGATCCCAACATACATCATCATGAGGCACAACTACATGAAGTGTGCAGTACCGGAAGGACATGTATGGTACATACATGGCCAACATCTGTCAACACGGTCCTACAGGTGGCATCAATTTGTCCCAGGTTGGCCCATTGGATATCATGATGCCGTGTCACAGTCACCCCCCACAGTGACATGTGAGGACAGATGTGCCCCAGGCACCACAGCTCAACGACAGGTACATTCCCAGGGACCCTGTAATGCCACATGGACACTGGCATCACCTGGAGTATCATGTGTACACCACAGCAAAACAAACATGACCCCCACAGGTAGTGGCCACACTTGCCATGGCAGGACAGACATGGACGTCTGTGACACACACGCACAACATCAGAGTCCATGCACACACAACGTGGATGTGGAGACTGTCTCCCATTGTGCACATGAAATCAGAGACATTGTAAACACTACATGCACAAAGACTGTGGAGGTCCATCACTATTGTGCCACTGGGACACCCTGGCTCAAACATACCGTCCCACATGGGACTCACGGGGTATGTGACATGACATACACAAACACCACTGTGAAATGTGACCATGACACATGCACAGATATGAACAGTTGCACATCACAGTGGTCACGTACACGTAACACCCAGGATCCTGTCCCCATGAACACGTGCACAGCCTGGGGGTGGCTGCCCACAGGTGACACCCACAGGACAACATGTACACCAACATACACACAATAGGAAATGCAGCCTTACATGCCTTATGATAAGGTTTGGACAGGCTGTCGTGATGTAGGTGTGCCCCTCACTCCCTGGGAGCTATCTGTGCCTGGCATATGTCCATCTGAGACAGGCATGCTGACCTATGCCAGTCACATGTACAGTGATGCGTTGTACTGCAATGGACCGATCGGTGCCTCCGGCCGGCCCATTGCCTTCAATGTGTGCGGGTACGCGTTGTACCCCTGTGCGCGTTGAACTGCAATGGACCGATCGGTGCCTCTGGCCGGCCCATTGCCTTCAATGTGTGCGGGTACGCGTTGTACCCCTGTGCGCGTTGAACTGCAATGGA